>JAMPIV010020938.1:0-452500 GCA_024509875.1 Oreohelix idahoensis
ACTTATTTTCCATGGAACCCATCGGGTCCCGTCCATTAGAAGCTTTATAATGAGGACTTTTCTTCCTAGAATCATCACTCACAAATCGACCACTACCAATTTTTTTTTCTGGGGTTTGTCTCCCACTTTAGATTGCTTATGAGAGATCTTCGCTCTCTTGTCTGTTCTTCCAGTTTATATAAGTCTGACCGAGGGATTGTCATCTTATCCTGGGTAAAATTTCTTCTTTGTACTCTTCGCATAGTGGCCATGTTAATCCATTCAAGTGAAGACTGGGTGTGAAAAGGGGGCTCCCATTCCACTTTGTCTACCCGAGTATAATTAGTTTTCCTTTCAGGCCTAAAGTTGCCCCGTGGCGTTTCTAGGTCCTGCACATATTTTCTCTTTGTGGGTGTTCCCTCATGAAATACGCCACATGCTTCTACAAAGTTTTCAACATCGACATTTACGTCGGGCCAATAGTATTTTCGAGCAATCTTTTGGCAGATGGTACCGACTTTCTCATGGTCACCATCTTTTCCAACATGTAAGCTCCTTATTAAGTTTGCCCTATATATCTTGGGAAGAACTAACTGTCCGTGACCAGTGGATCTAGTTCCTGTCTTCCTGTATAATAGTCTGTTCTTCACAAAGTACTCTCCCTTGCTTGGAGGTGTGTGGCCTTTGGGCAATTTTTTAAAACATGGCTTGAGTGTCCTATCCTCAGCCTGCGCCTTTCTCATCTCCTCTGGATGAGCATTTATAGGTTCACCTTCTTCCTCCTTCTTCTGTGACCTGGTCTGCACTGTCGCCATGATCACAGGTTTCTCGGGATTCCCCAAGAAGACGTATCTACACCCCAATATCAGAGGGTAGATTCGTTCATCTATCACTGCTGCTCTGATTTCTCCTTCCACATAGCGAGTTTTCACCGTTATCCTTGCGATGGGAAGTGTCATGAGTGGTATGTCCTTAGTCGCCCCTTGTATTTCCACTGTTTCTGTGGTATACTGACTTGGGTCCACTAGGCTAGACTTCACAACTGAATCATAATCCAAACCTGTATCATAAAGGCACCTTATGGTGACCCCATTACAAATAACATCCTCACAAACTGGGGGGTGATAAGGTTCCTGTTGTCCATTAGGATTAACCTTTAATCTTTGCGTCCCCGACTTCATTGCAGCAATGTTTGAAGGTTTCCTTCTACAAATTTCGGTGTTATGGTTATCTTTCTTGCACCATTTACACCATCTTTTTCCTTGGTTCAACGGTTTTCTTTCATTGAACTTTTGGTCATTGAACTGTGAGTTTCTGTCGCGATAGTCATTTCTTGGCCGCTCAAAGTTTGTCCTACCTTTATTTCCCTGCTCTCTATTATCAAATTTATTAAATTGCTGTGGAGCTTTAAAATTGTCTATGTGCTTCTTTTTAGCACCACTTACCTCTGCCTGGGCTGCCTGATACCTCTCAGCGACATTTAAAACCTCTCCCAACTTCTCTGCACCTTGTTCCATGAGAAATTTTCTCATGTCTGGAGCCATGGACTCTCTCAATTGCTCAATCATGATCATTTCTTTAAGATCTTGGGTCTTCCCCAGAGCAGTCCATTTCTCCAAATAGGTTTCCAGTCTAGCAGAGAATTCGTGGTATGTCTCCCCAGACAACAGTTTGGCATTTCTAAATTTCTTACGATAAAATTCACCATTCTTCTCGTACCTTAATAACAAAGCCTGCTTTAACATGTCATAATTGTCTTGGTCTTCCCTGTTCATTTTAGCAAAGACTTCATAAGAAGTACCTCTCAGTCCTTGTGATAACTTTAAACTCCACCTCTCTCTCTCTAACCCATATGTAGTAGCTCATAACTCAAAACGTCCTAGGTACCCCTCTATGTCATCGTCTTTTTCAACAAAATGGTCTAAATGAAACCCCATAGCTGAGTTTGAGGCTCCCAGACTGGGCGTAGCATCTGAGGCAAAAGGGCTGGCACCATTTTCAGGAGCCTGGCCTTGTAATTCCAGCTCCCTTAGTCGTAATTCGTGCTCCCTTTGCAACCTTCTATCTTCTGCCTCCCTTTCGGCCTTTTTATCTTCTGCCTCCCTTTCGGCAGTCAATCTTTTTTTCTTCTGCCTCCCTTTCGGCCTTTTTATCTTCTGCCTCCCTTTGCTGTCGTTTGTCTTCTGCCTCAATCTGCAGCCTCTTAATTTCTCTATCAGCCTCAATTTGTAACCTCTTCTCTTCAGCCAACCTTTCAGACTCTAATTTTCTTTCAGCCTCTTTTTCTAATCTCCTTTCTTCCCGTTCAATATATTTATCACATTCAGCCGTTACGTATTGAATTAAAATCTGACCATCCATTCCCATCTCCTTTGCGGTCAGCACAGCAGCTGATCTAAATTTTGCTAGCTCCGCCATACTTTCTAAACAAATCTAGCAATAAGCAAAGTAAAATTTCCAATCTCTAAAGTAATTATAATTATTCTAGACCAAAATAATTCTAATTAACTAATTAACTAACACTGGCTGTGAAGATTCACCAACTTCTAATTGCCCTTTTACTTTAAAGGGACACTTTTAATTTTAAGGGAATTTTACAATTTTGTTCCCCTAATTTTATTTCTCCCACCAGGAGATCATTATATTACTGTTTATGCTAATTATCACTGGACAAGACCCCAATATATGTAGTGGTTTTGATGGTATTGTATGATGGTGATATTACTAAGTGTGATGTATGAGGTCAGCTGTGAAGGCTCCTGAGATAAAATGTAGTTGAGAATTTTCAGAAGGCCTTTCTTGCTACCACTACGACCTCACACCTATCTTTTTTTCTAATAAATGTGGCTACGTTACAATCTAGGGTACTGAATGTAATGTGTTGTATTAACATATACAAACACACACACACAGATATTAAATAATATAATATTATCAATAAAATTTAGAACACAATGAACTAAATTCAGCTGGTGAATTTTTAGAAAGTAAATCTTTTTTTAAATTTATTTGTTCTGAACCAAGGTTTTATGTTGGCCAGAACATATGAAAAATTTTGGAATTTATGAGTGAATGGCATGAATAAATGACATGATAAATAAAAGGTGTGTACGTATACAATTTTCACGAGTAGTTAAGGTTTCTACAGTTCAAAATTTTATTTTCCCTGGGAGAACGATGAATAGATGTGCTGTTGGGGTGGCTTCATCCCTCCCTGTCTAAGTTTACCAAACATTGTCCATTACTGATGGAAGTAAATGGGATGTTTTAGTAGTAATTCACTTTGGGTGTTATGTCTATGAAGTTGGTGTAAATCCAGCAGACCAGCCTGCTTACGTAACTTTGAAGGTGTAGCGCTGGTGCTGGAATCTGGTGGCCCCACCTCTCCGTGCTTGGGGGCAATATATCGGGTGGCCCCACCTCTCCGTGCTTGGGGGCAATATATCGGGTGGCCCCACCTCTCCGGGCTTGGGGGCAATACAAGGCTGTTCTGCCGAGATGCGACACTGCACGGGTCCTCACTGTCAATTATCTACCCAGCATTTGACACCACCTTTTGGTGTCAACATAAAAACTCACAGCTCTGAAATAAAGTATTGGTTTGGGTTCAGAACCTTACCTAAGGAGCCACTTCTACACGTAACAATTTACAATAACACCATTTAGACAGGGTCAGATCTCTCTGACCATACAACACACCTTACCAAGTTGGTTTCCCATAGGATAAGTTCTCCCAGACTACATATTCAGAAATATGTTTATTAGCTTCTTGCCCTAGGATAGGATAGGTGATATGTTCCACTGATCTCAACACTTGATCTGTCCTTCCTAATCATTGCTGGAGTTTATATATATTGTTTGTCCCTAGACCCTGAACTAGGGCGGGGGGGTCTAGAGCAAATCCTTACTTGTTTGTAAGGCTAGATTTCGATATGGCAGTATCAAATCACTCGAAACATTAAACAATATTCAAAATATACAAAGAAATAATTTCAATCTTACCAGATTATGAATAAAGAACACAGAAATGCTAGCAAAACTCAGCTGAGCTGCTGGCTATAGTATGGCGTCCCTGAACTTATTTCAATTTATTTCATTTGGAAATCACCACACTTGAAATTTACTGTGTCTATCACTGGACAACTATTGAGGAATGGCCCCAAATGCGCGTCTGAGCGCCGATAATATGATTGTCTGTGGCCAATCAATGCCTTGGTTTTTTTAAATTCAAATTTCCTACACTAAAGTCATTTCAGTCATGCTTCAGTCAAGTATGGATTTTTATCTGTTAGTCCATCCGTCTCTACTTGCGTTTTCACAAAAACGTACTTGTTTTTTTGAACCAACCTATTCGTCCCCTCTACACTTTTTGTCTGTAAAGTTATTTTTAGCCACAGCTTCCACCAATTCCCCTTCTCTTTCATTCTAACTAGATTTGGACACTTGAGTCTTCAAGGTCGCGATTTTTGTGCAAATAGTGACATGTTAGATTCAATGCAGTCTTTCGCTGATGTGAACAACACTGTCTTTTGTCATTATCTTCATTATTATCTATCCGTCTGTATAAATAAAAGCATATTATTTCACTGCTCAGAATGGGCCATCCGGCCAGCTAATTTTTATATTCCTAACATTAATATTAAGAAAAAGTTACTTTTTAAATTTTGTAATATTTCAAGCATCTGCGTTTGCCGCTGAATTCAAATAAAAGGCTTGGTATCGCAAAAGCGTCCAATAAATGACTGTGGCGTATCATATCCAAGGTCCCTTCTGTCGAGTTCCTTACTTTATGTCAACTTGGGAAACGTGACTTTTTCTCCGTCCCCCCCCCCCCCCCCCCCCCCCCCCCCCCCCCCCCCCCCTCCCCAATTGCGTCTCCTTAGCCTTGCTAGTCTCACGCAATTTTTTCAGTCATATTTTTTTTTCCTTTTGATCCGCCGTTCTCATCCCGTTCAAATGGTAACCGTTTTGATTTCCCGTCTAGCAAGTCAATTTTTATGGAGGGTGATGACCCGCGGTCAGGGCGATCATGTACTATCAGCAGCTTACGCATTATGTTTTTATCCTTACATTTTATCCTTTGGAGATATTTTTACGTTGTATCACTTGTTAATTTTATGACAGTGATTACACCTGTCATTGAAGCTAATCGCAGTGCTGCAATTAAATACAAACGTTCACCGATTGCTTGAACCCTTCAGATCCTAAAGGCTATGAGAAGCAAAGTCCAACAAACTGCTCGACGTTGTGCAAATGAGTACTGGCTCCAGCTCAGCGAGAGCATCCAGACCCCAGCGCAAACAGGCAACACTAGACAAATGTACGACGGTATAAAGAAAGCCCGTGGCCCCAAAAAAATTAAGACGGCACAGCTAAGTCATCAGCCAGGAGAAACTAACAGATAAGGGTAAACAGATGGAGAGATGGGTCGAGCACTACTCTGAGCTTTACGCTAGAGAAAATACCGTCACGCCTGCAGCCCTTGATTCTGTCAAATGCCTGCCAACTATAGAGCAGCTGGATGCTTAATCAACATTGGAAGAACTTAGCACGGCTGTCGTGCTTAGATAGGTTTTAAAGTTATTTAAGGTCCCGCCTGAGTATAGGAGATGGTGATAATACATGAGAAGTAAAGGTGTAAGAAATGGAGTTTCACGAGTGAATAGTTTAAGGAGAAGATCTGTCTCTGGACTGAATAGTTCCTCTAGTCCAGCCTATCTATACGACTATAATTTAGTATAAGACGATCTTGCACCCCCTTATATTGAGAAATATAAGTTTACTAAACACACACACACACACACAGCTATGTGACAGCAAGACACACCGACGTGAAAAAAACTATGGTTAAATGGGTGTGGGTCTGACCAACACATACAAAGTTAGTTCTTTTGTTGTTTATTATCACTAAACTTTACAACATCGAATATCTAAAAGAGAAAGATCAAATACATCAGAATTACATGCATAGAAAAATAACAGAGTACCTATGCCCTCCCCTCATTGATAAGATAAGAACACACCAAGTCAATAACCCCAAAGGTTAAAGGTTAGCAATAGGTTACAGTATAGACAGTAAAGAAAGAACACAGTTCCCACTAAACGTTATCCAATAAAATTAAACAATAGTCAAACAGAGTGTATATGATACAGTGTTTCCTGTACTAAAGAAGAATATTTCTCTCTCTCTCTCTCTCTCTCTCTCTCTCTGTCATACGTGGCCACATAATCTCGCTTCTTACCCTATTCTTGGTGAGACAATCTGTTGGACGTAAAAATCCATGAATATATGTAAGGTCCAGAGTAATTATTGTCCGAATTGGGCCCCAGTCCCTCCTTTCAAAAATTAAATTTTATAAGGGGAACGCCTAATTTGGTGGTTGAATTCCTGGATACACAATGTCATCTTGGATAGTTAAAGCCGAGACTCTCTGAGATCTGGTGTTCACCGTAAACAGTAGGAAAACAGCTGATTGCTAAACAAAACAGTTAATTATTGTTATGATGATGATGGTAAATCCTATCGGCTGGCTCTGGTGAGTGCCGATTCTGAAACAGCGTAGCTCTTCTGGATAAATATTCACTTGGAAAACTACTATCAAATGTCGGGAGAACAGTTAGATCTTGCACACCCCAGTGAGCTGATAAAATGCAAAAATATATATATATATACGAGGGGCGTTCAGAAAGTAATGCACCACATCGTTTTTCTCAGGAGCTATTTATTCAAAAAGCATGAAATTTATAAACAATATACATGGATATGTCATGTAAACATCGGTATTATTCAACATAATCCCCATCAACTTGTACGGCTTTATGCCAGCGCTAAACAAGTGCATGTATTCCTAGCCCGCACCAGATTTTGTCTTGATCATGTAGCCATTTCTTCGCTGCATGAATCACTCCTTCATCATCTTCAAACCTTGTCCCACGGAGTGCATCTATAAGTGGACAAAATAGATGAAAATCAGAGGGTGCCAAATCGGGATTATAGGGTGGATGGGGTAGTACAGTCCAACCCAATTTGGTGATTGCTTCCCGTGTTGCCAGACTTGTGTGAGGTCGCGCATTGTCGTGAAGGAGAAGCAGGTCTGCTGGATTCGTGTGCGGCCGAACTCTGCGAAAACATTGATTGAAATTTTTCAATGTCTTAATGTAAGCTTGCGAATTGATTGTCTCTCCTCTTGGCATAACGTCCACAAGAATCACACCTTCAATGTCCCAAAAGACAGTGATCATGACCTTTCCAGCTGAAGGAATTGTCTTGAATTTCTTTCTTCGTGGTGATTGCGGATGATGCCACTCCATTGACTGTCTTTTTGTCTCAGGTTCAAAATGATGTGCCCAGGTTTCATCACCTGTAACGATCTTAGCTAAAAAGTTCTCTCCATCAGCATTGAAACGCTCCAACAATTCAGAAGAAATTGCTTTCCTTTGCAATCGGTGGTCATTTGTGAGGCTTCGAGGAACCCATCTTGTGCAAACCTTAGAAAATCCGAGAGATTTTTATAACTGCATTTGCACTACCAATGCTGACTGACAGCTGTAAGGCCAATTGTTGAGTAGTGATTCGCCTTTCAGTAAGAATAATGCCCTCAGCGCATTTCAACATTTCTGCTTTTGTGGCTGTGGCAGGACGTCCACAGCGCGGCTGATCAAGCAGCTCCGTATCTCCACTTCCTGATTCTTTGATTCTCTGAACCCAGCGACTGACTGTACTCCTGTCGACTGCAAAACTTCCATACACATCACATAGTCGCTTGTGAATGTTCACAACAGTTTCCTTCTCTGCAACGAGAAATTCTATCACAATTCGCTGCATGTAACACAAGTTGCTAACACGCTCCATTTCAACGATTTAGGGCAGCCGTATTATTTGGCCCGTTGCGGTACAATTTGGTGCACACAATTGGCACATGCCATATTTGAAGTGTGCAAAATTTCATGCTTCTATCTTCATTATTGCTGAGAAAAATGATGTGGTGCATTACTTTCTGAACGCCTCTCGTATATCTGGGTATTTGTACGTCCAGTTAAAATTTACTATTAAAATGTTCGTTAGTCTCTGTGGCCCGTCCTGTTCACAACTGAAACTTGGAGACGCGTCAGCCAATAAAAAACAACTTTAATCCAATCAGTAAAAATGGAGACAAGGCCCAAGATATAGCCACATAAAAAAGAACCGCTGGTCGCCGTTTGATCAGGTCATGCCTAAAGGATATAGGAACATTATGAAAAAATTACTGCTAATAATATCTACATATAAGCACACGTTGTCTCTAGCCTATTCCTATCTGGTCAGTTATTATTTAATTTATCCATACTTGCACTTTAACAAATATCGCCTGTCGCTAAGTAGCTTTTAGAGGGTCGGCGTCGGTTTGTTAAGTTGCATGATATTTAAACAACCGTCACTTACAAAATTACACAAATGAAATAAACGCGAAGTCTTTTCTGTCACTTATCAGTCTCCTAGTGTATTAATTAGTCAACTAAACCGTCTCTTTCTGTGTGATAGCGGGTGATTGAATTTACATTACAACTGAAACATCTGGAATACAAATAACTACGCGTTATTTAATTCGCTAGTCTTAACACCTAGAAATCACAGTGAATTTAAGATGCTAAAACATTTAACACTTTAATACGCTTAAGCACAAATTTATATATTACCAGAAATCCAGAAAGAAACACCCCGAACTATTAACACATCTATTTCCAATAGTTCTAGATAACGTGTTTAGACTCACTGAAAAATCTGAGCGACAACTGATAATGATTTGGGAAAGACGCAATTTGTATACGATCTCTAGAAGATGTGAATTTTCACACTCTGTTTTCCCCGCAGAGATATCTGAAACTACGTTTCCCAGATAAAGGGTTAACGGTCGCTTCTGTCGGCCGCTGCTAAACGACAACAAAAGCTTAACCCGTGTAGCGGGCTCCCGTTCGAGACTTTCCCTGTTTCTTGAGATCAAAGGATTTTCTCCCCTTATAGAGAATCTTCAAAGACCGTTACCTTCCACGTGTTTCCCACGTGCGATCTGCTCGTTATCGTAATATTTACAGATCAGCTCGCGAGAAACTTGCGCAAACGAACGTGGTTCGCCCCCTGCGAGGAATGATAGGTTGCGAAAGCTCGTTTGTATAGTCAAGTAAAAAAAAGAAGGCGTGGATTAAAAGGTGAATCAGACAGGCAGAGAAATGCGTGACTTTGTTAGCGAATCTTAAAACTACGCCGACGTCACGAAAGGCTGTCGGATACAGGAGGCTTCATTTCCATTATACGTCACAATGGCCAGTGATAGTTTGGCTTATGGCAAAGCATCAGGCAGTGATGGGATTCCTTCCGATCTAATCAAATGCTGTAAGAGCACACTATTACATCCCCTGCATATGGTGCAGTGCCAGTGCTGGGAATAGGCAACTATCCCTCAAGAAATGCAAGATGCCAAGAGTGTAACAGTATATAAAAATAAAGGATACAGAAGTGATTGCAAATAACTGCAAAGACATCTTTCTTGTTAGTATTTTGTTAAGGTTTTTGCCAAAGTCATCCTAATGCCACTACACAAGTTAGCTGAGCGCATATATCCAGAGTCGCAGTGTGAAATCCGAGCTGGTGGATCAACAATGGACATGATCTTTTATCTCCGCCAGCTTCATGAAAAATCAAGAGAGCCGAAAAAGCCTTTAAATAGCGCCTTTACAGACCCCACAAAGACAAGTGACCTGATTAGCAGGGATGGACTCTTCAAAATCAACCTGAAAATAGGCTGCCCCACTAAATTGCTGGAAATTATAGCCATTCCATGAAGACATGAGGGAAACAGTCCAAAATACTGGAAGCATATCACAGCTCTTTGACGCTGTGGCGGTAAACAAGGCTGCGTCCTGGCTCCGATCCTCTTCGGGATCTTCTTTGTCTTGCTCTTGAAACATGCATTCAGAGATGCAATTGAAGGAATGATCCTTCACACTAGGTCATATAATCGACTGTTTAATCTCGCAAGGCTGAAGGCGAAAACGAAAATCGGAAGGGTCACAATAAAAGATTTGTTATTCGCTGATGACGCTGCAGTCGTCACTCAAAAGCAAGAGGAGCTTTAGAGCTTGGTGAATCGCTTCACTTAAGCATGCAAGGACTTTGGCCTCACAATAAGTTTAAAGTAAACAAATATGTTGGGTCAGGATGTGGATGTTGCACCAGTTATTACTATCCATAACTATGAGTTGGCAGTGGTGCACCACTTTACATACCTGGGATCTACGATCAACGACAAACTCTCTCTGAACAGAGTAATTGACAGCCACATTGGCGAAGCTGCAGCCACCTTTACCCGTCTTACAATGCGTGTTTAGGGAAACTCCATACTCACAATGAAGACCAAAGCTGCCGTCACCAGCACACTTCTGTATTGTGGCCGTGTACATAGTTGTTCCTTTGGAAACAGACTATATTCTTACAAGACAGAGGAAGCACAGACCACCCCATAATTTTATATTTTATGAGAAACAGAAAATAATAAATAGTGTCACATATTTAGGGTAGAGTCGCTTCTACACGCCATTTCTAATAATTGGGTGATTTCCCCTGACCAATCGGATAGCTCAGATTTACCCCGGGGAAAGTGGAACAACGACGCCATTTCGGCAGTAGAATGAAAGAGCGCAACTCAAGAGGTCGTATCTGGTCCAGCTCTACATATTTCTTAGTTTGAGAGAATCAAACTTCAACATTTCTTATAAAATGTGTATTTCAGGACATTGAGTGGTTATAATTTTCTTACTGGCGTAAGTAGTGACAATCGTTAAATATGTATTTTGAATAGAGCTCCCAACCCTAGTCGCAGCAGAACTAGGTTCGAGAATTTGAGTCAATTTGCAAAAACATAGTCTTACACCTCAAACCATGTAGAGTAGAAAATATTCTTGTGTTGGAAAGCATTTAACTCAAGGAATGCTTATGATTATAAAGAAATCAAGGACAAATCTGAGGAGATGGGTAAATGTCGTCGAACCTAAAATAAGACTGTAACTTAAAAGAAGGAACACGGTGGAATGAGAAGGTTCGCCATATTTGACAATTGAGTAGGCCTACGAGACAAGGATGCAAAAAGGGATTTTTGCATCGATGAAAGCATCTGATGAGATGATAGAATTTTATTATACTTATTATTGTAAAAATGTTCTGAATTCCAGACTTTGTTGAAATTTTAAGTTTCATGCTGAAAGATATTAAAAGTTTTGCATGAAATCGAACGCTGTTGAAAAGGTGAATTACTACAGTTTTGAGATCTAGATAAGAAATCTATCCATTTCAATTAAATTCGCTACATCAACACCTAAGAGAAGAAAATCGAACCTGGTAACACAAATTTAAGAGAGAAATCTAAATCTCTGGTAATTAGGCCAGTTAAACATCTGCTCTCTGTAAAGTAAACTGAAAATACTGCATATACCGGCACTGCCACATGAAGGTAATATGGTGCCGTTCCAGTCCTAAGGAACACCTGCCCCGGCTACATGAAGGTAATATGGTGCCCGTGACCACTTCTCTTTGATAAAGCGAATAACTAGCGATCATAGACCATGGACGATTTACTACAACATTTTCAACAGCTGGGTGTGGAACAACAACAACAACAACCACAGAACCAACCCGTAAATACACAACCACTGCAGCCCCAGGACAGACAAAATATGGAAGGACCAACAATAATAGCGCTACGGCAAATTACTGAAACCCTACAGAAAAATGACAACTACGCGAAATTCACACAGGTTAGATCCATTGTTCAGCCGTTCGATGGAAACAAGAAAAAATTCAGAAGATGGTTGTCCGACATGGAAAAATTTGCGGCACTAGCAGAGGCAACAACGGATGAAGAGAAAAAGAAAATCGCTCTGTTAGGTTCTGATTCGTACGTGACTGATTTTTTAAGAAGGAGGTCCCAGCAGTACCCCACAGAAACCTACGAGTCCCTAAAAAAAAGAGCTCACCCAGAGATATGGGGAAATCATAGACAAAATGCATGCTTGGTCAGTCCTTAGAAGCATGAAACAGGAAAGAGATGAATCGGTACAACTTTTTGGAGATCGATTCCTCAATATGGCAGAAGAGGCATTTTGCGGAGAAATCCCTACCACACCTGATGTAGAAATACAGTTAGTGGGGATATTTGCCTATGGCCTTAGAGCGGAAAATATCAGAAGGCATCTTATTAGAAAAGACACCAAGACTATTGCTGAAACAATCCAAGCAGCAATACAGGAGGAAAACTTCACCGAAGATTCCAACAAAGAGCAGATAGGGAACCCCGACCAGAATATAGGGACTATGATGAGCATGAGCCTATGGAAGTTGACCATACCAGGAGGCAATGGACTCGCCCACGACAACGAGATGATAGGCCCCGCAATTATAGACCCCCCACACAGAGGCAAAACGACGTCAATAATGTCAATACAAACGGATGCTTTACATGCGGTAGGCTCGGACATGGTTACAAGTCCTGTAGAGCAAATTACAATCATGCACCATTCAGAAGAGGAGGTTACCAACCACAACAACCCGCACCACCCCCACGTGATTACACCAGAAATCAGTATACCAGAGGCGCACCTCAACCCCTCATGCGTCAGGGAAACGGCCGCGCCACTCACTAAACAGGACCGTTAGTGAGGGCAACAATCACAGAAACTGGTCCAAAACAAAAGAAACAACACAGAACCGAAATTGTCAAGTGGGCCCATCCAGTAAAATACAATATGAAGAAATGTTGCATGATGGAACTAAAATACATCCGGACCCCAGTTCCTGCATCATGTCTATACAGGGCCAACAATATAGGGCACTGGTAGATACAGGAGCATCCATCAGCCTTATTAGGTTCCAGCTGTTCAAGAGGATCCAACACTTAGTACGATTTCAACCGTCCAAAACACACCTAGCTTCAGTCACGGGACAAAGACTAAATTCATTTGGGACAGCATGGCTAAAATTTTCCTTAGGCGAAACAAATTTTGAACACCCATTTGTCATTACTAAAGGAATGTCTAGAAATCTTATCCTAGGGAGAGATTTTTTTAACAAACACAAAGTTCGAATATACTATGACCTCCACAAAATCAAAGTCAACAATACGTACATAGATCTCCAGGACGATATCCACATAGCGTCTTTAGTAAGGATTACAGCTCCCATAACGGTGGCTCCAAACTCCCTGGTCATAGCAAAAGGCAGAGTAAAAAAATTCTGAGTACATAACACCAGGGCAATCAATTCAAGTACAGCCCCTAGCAGAAGAAAGCATTATTGATGACCCATTGTTGCAAATTACAGAGGGAATCGCTGAAGTCTCGAAGTCCAGAGATTTCCCCATCATGATATTGAATATGTCAGGAAAAAACTACCACTATAAAAAGAGGCACAGTTGTAGCGCAAGTGGATACGTCAACAATAAGACAAACCAAAACCAATAGAGACCATCCACAAATTGTCTCAACCACTCCCACTGGACATAATGCACGAAATCGCAGTACAAATAACCATAGTACACGGAAAGTAAACAGTTATAAGGCTTATGCAGAAAAAGGCAGTAACATCAGTCACAGTTATGTTACACCACAGCATACCCTACCCAGATGGCAGAAACGAACCAGTCCATACATAAGAAGAGAAAGGCCACAGTATGAAAATGACTAATTACTCATTCTTGCGCCCCAGCACGCCAAGAGAAAAGATGAAGTGCTGTATATCACAGAGTAACAGAGAAACAGAAATTGTCTTGCCAGGAGGATATCCAAAGCGACAAGACAGTGATACATGCCCCATGGAGTATCAATATAAATCAAAAACAGGTGGATATGATAAAGTCCCAAAACCAATTGAAATTTCCGAAGAAAAGGAAGAACTCTTATATGACTATACCACAGGAGGATACTATAGCAGCAAAGTTGGAAACAGAAAGAATGAAAAATTTTCGCCCAGGGAAAGAAGACAGCCCTATAGCACAAACAGAAGAAATACAGTAACGTACGCGGATAAGCGCAGTTACGGCAGAAATAATCAGAAAAAATGGCACAACAACGACTACCCCAGAAATATAATAAGAAATGAATATACAGTAAATGCAGTGACAAATGGAAATGCACACAGTACATGGCAGAGGAGACAGTACCAAGCACAGCCCAATGAACGGCAAAGAACTACGCAAAAGAAAGCCACATACCAGGAGCAGAGATTTTCACAAGATGCAAGAAAAATGTCCCAAAATTATGGGAATGAAACGGAGGCATCAAGACAGACCAGAGATATCATAGCAGATCATAAATACAGAGAGAGAATAGCTCAGTTACTTGCAACCCTGAATGCCACAGAAGATAATAAGCAACGTTTGAAAACGTTTGTAGAAAAGCACCAGGATGTATTCGCACTCAATGACATGGAATTAGGGGCAAACTAACACTGTCAAAATGGACATTCAAACAACCACAGAGGAGCCAATACATATGAAACCCTA
The DNA here is from genome assembly GCA_024509875.1 of Oreohelix idahoensis. Taxonomy (NCBI): domain Eukaryota; kingdom Metazoa; phylum Mollusca; class Gastropoda; order Stylommatophora; family Oreohelicidae; genus Oreohelix; species Oreohelix idahoensis. The sequence goes on from JAMPIV010020938.1 coordinate 14,508, forward strand.
TCATACGCCCTTGAAAAACAGAGAACTCGTGGAAGGGTCTATAAATGAAATGCTACAGGCAGGAATCATCGAAAGATCCCGTTCCCAATGGTCCTCACCCATAGTGAGCTTAACAAAGAAAAGACGCTCCAGTCGCTTTTGCTGCGACTACCGTGCCCTTAACAAAATCACAAAAGTCATTTCCTACCCCCTCCCCAGGATAGACGATTGTTTTAAGGACGATCTACTTGCGACGTTAGGAAAGTCTACATACTTTACCACACTTGATGCAAGGTCAGGCTTTTGGTGCATCCCCATGACACCTGAGGCAAAACAGAAATCCACATTCTGTTCACATATGGGAAGCTTTTTTTGGAATGTTATGCCATTTGGTCTAAAAGGATCTCCAGCAACATACATGTCACTCATGGATGAAGTGTTAAAGGGTCTACATCCATTTGCCCTGGCATACATAGACGATATCCTGATACATACCGCAGGCACGATGGAAGACCACCTCCGCAAGGTTGAAATAGTGTTTGATAGACTCAGGCATCACCAAATAAAGTTAAAACTGTCGAAGTGTGAGTTTCTAAAGACAGAAACAAAATATTTAGGCTTTGTCATCAATAGACATGGCGTCAGACCTGATGAAGATAAAGTCAAAGCCATAAGAGAAATGCCTAGCCCCAAGACGGTGAGACAAACACGCTCATTTATTGGTACAATAGGGTACTATAGGCGCCACATCATCAATTTCTCCAGAGCAGCAGAGCCTTTGATAGCCCTTACCCGCAAGTATGCACGTTTCAAATGGACAGAAGACTGCCAGAGATCCTTTGAGTATCTTAAAAATGCCCTAACCACCATCCCACTGCTTGGACATCCAGATATTTCTCAGCCCATGATACTATACGCCGATGCCTCAGATAACGCAATTGGTGCTTGTTTGGTCCAACCTGTACTAGAAGATGAAACACCCATCCTACCAAACATTCCAAATGAGAAACCCATTGCATTCCTATCCCACGCATTGTCAAAGTCACAAAACGGTGGACCACACCAACTGAGAAAGAAGCATATGAGAGCAATTCTATTCACTATGCAGTACAAAAGTTTGACTTTTACGTCAGAGGAACTAAACTCATTATAAGAACTGATCATCAACCTTTGGTTAACTGGCTCACCAAAACACAAGAACAGCCAAAGAAGTTACAGACATGGGCAATGAATTTACAGTCCTACGACACCACTATCGAACATATCCCAGGCGAAATTAACACCTGTGCAGACCTCTTATCCAGGATTAAATATGATGATGAAACTGAAGTGAAAACAAATAGAGTCAAAAATGATGGCACATCCTCAGAGATTGACGATAATGCTAAAGAAATTAATGAAATTACTTCATCAAGTCGAAGAAGTACCTCAGATTCCGCCACTCAAGTAGAAGAAGAAAGCCAAGAGATGTTTGACATGAGAGTAGAACAAGCGAAAGATGCAGAAATTGTCAAGCTGCTCACATACGTGAAAGAAAACCCAACAAAAAGTAAAGATTTTACAGTACACCCAACGGATGGAATTCTATACTATATTGATCAGAAACAAGAAGGGACACTAAGAAAAGTCATTCCAGCACATCTAGTCCCAGAAGTATTGCTACAGTTTCATGATAACAACGGGCACATGGGAAGAGACAAAACAATTGATGTCATAAAGAAAAGGTATTATTGGCAAACTTTCTACAAGGACATTACAGAATATGTAGCCACCTGTAGAACATGTAAATTGAGAAACATGAAGCCACATTTAATTCCCCTTCAAGAAATGCAACCTTCCCCATTACCCCATGCAAACAGTGAGCATTGACTTATCAGGTCCTTACCCACTCACCCAATCAGGCAACAAATACCTCCTGCACATAGTTGACCAATACTCTGTTTGGCCAGAAAGTTACCCACTCAGTGATGCCACATCGCAGTCCATCACGCAAATTTTTTTACAAGAATTCATTCCCAGGCATGGCTGTCCAAAACGAATCATTTCAGACAACGGTAAAACAGTTTATAGGTAACCCATTTAAAGCCACCTTACACCAGCTGAATATTGAGCATACTACAACCACTTATTATTGCCCAAATGCAAATGGCAGAAATGAACGCATGCACGCCACCCTACATGATATTATTAGCAAATATATCAAGGGGAACCACCAATACTGGGACCTATACATTAACCAAGCTCTTGAAGCCATCCGAGTAAACGTGAACGATACCACAGGAATGTCACCCTTTCTCATGCTATACGGAAGAGAACCAAACTTTCCGTTAGACAACCTACTTCGCCCACAAAGAAAATACATGGGAGAAGACCCCATCGAAATAATCCTTCAAGAAAAGTATAAAGCTCACCAGATTGCACAACGAAATACGCAGAAGGCATTTCACAAGAAACAGAAACAACATGATAAATCAGCCAAGCTACCAACGTACAAAATAGGAGACAGAGTATACTACAAGAAACATGTACGCAGTTCAAAATTCGATGACCGATGGTTAGATGGCTACAAAATCATGAAACAAACTACGCCTGTAAACTTCATTATTTGGAATGAAGAGAAACAACACCAAACAAAAGCTCACGTAAAACAAATAAAAATTGATAATCACCGGCCCATTCCGCCTCTGACGACAAATACAAGACCAGTCAGAAAAGCCACCCTAAATTATAATCCATCCAGCACAGATTCGTCTGACATATCAGAGTCAGAGACGACAGACTCTGAATTTTACCAAGACGACCACATACCCAGACCACCCACAGATGAAATACATCGAGCAAGACAACAACGAGACTCGTCCGAAAGCGAAGAAGATATCCCACCACTTGAATTACGTAATAGACTACAAGACAGAGACCTGCGCATTAGAAATGAAGAAATCATGCCACAGACGTCACACGATGACAACACGAAAACACCTTATATCCACACTCAAACTTACTCCCGCAGTGATAAATCGTCAGCTGATACCTATCACACCCCCAGTTCAGGCAGTTCTAGTTTTAACACTAGTGAAAACCAAACACTGCTATACCACAAGAACAAGATTGCTCGTTCAAAACAATCAGATCCTGAAGAAACTATACCCAAGCAGATTGTTGAACCATATACCAGCGATCTTTATGGAGACGAAACAGAACAAGACATGAGAGAAGACAGTGTCAACCCCAGCACAGCTTTGTCAGACCCCAACGAACATAATGACAGAAAAATGGTAGAATTATACCAACAAGAAACAGACATTGATACAGCTAGTTCCATTGAAACCAGTGATGCGGATAGTACATTATTTGTACCAGTCAGCTCCAGCGTCAAACGCGCCTATAAAACAGAAACTGATGACTCAATCCCTAGCAACAAAATTCCGCGTATACAGCACAACTATATCAGACGAAAGATTCTGAAGAAACGCAATCATGTTCCAAAACCAAGCCGAGAAGTGTTAGCCTCATCTCAACTAGTCAAAAACAACAGTGTGCAAATTACTGTGCCCATTGTAACCAGTGCTAACGTTCAGCACAACCAGGTCAGAAGAAAAATCAAGGCGAAACATATACCTGCCTCAAAACCAACAGATGGTCCAGCCATACAAACCCTAACCACAGTAAAACCATCACCGCAATCAAATGATGTTAAGCCATCACCGCATTCGTCAATGTCCTCAGTGTCCCAACAATCAGCAAATGCAGTGTCGTCGCCTATCACACCCGTCACCACTCCTACTCAGTATGATGCTCGCCTAAGCAGTCGGGACATTGCAAGGTTAGAGATGGTGAAGGAACTAGCGAAGCTGTTCTGAAAAAAACACGCCCAGGTGTTTTATATGTTCGCAAATCCGAAACACGGTCAACGCATATGTGAACAAACCTTTTTAACAATGTACTAACTCTCCCCATGTACTCTATTTTCAGTTTTTTGACAGTTCAAATGACTTGCTTACAGACTAAGATGTCAAAGCCTCACTGAGAAAGTTATTTTTTCCAGCCTTAGAATACTGATGCCCAGAAAGAAATCAAGACCAGCACACGGAGGATTTTCTTTAGATAGCATAATTGTGAAATAAAAATGTTAAAACAATTGATAACACACGGTGTTACGAGTTTACAGACACCCTTATTTAGTTTTACATACATTTTTCTTAATATTTAGAATGCTACACAACTTTCCTATAACACATGTGTCACACTATTCTGTTGTAACATTTCATCTCCACTTTTGTAACTGATCATATTCCACGCTCCATTCACCAGCATTTTCATGCAGACACTTTACACCAGTAGTTTTTTTTTCTTACCTCATACTAATATTTCTTTGATCTATATTATGCTAAACTCCTTGATATCTGCCACCTTGATCAATCATACTGTTCCTACTATGACATCTCTTAACAGCACATAATTCATACCCAAAACTAGTATTGTAGGTTATGCTATTTTTCTCCACAGGATTATTTATTTTCAAATGTACATTATTATTTTAGACCCAGATGTATATTAGTACTGTCAAGAATTTTAAACATTCTCCTAAAGAGATTCCATATCCCAACCTTGACTCTCTATAGTAAGATTTTCTTCACTTCACTGTTACTCATCTTTAACTTACTATTTTTCCTCTCCACTATATTGAGACGCCATTCTAGACTTGTGATTTTTTTAAATCCCTATCATATTCATTCCTTGGAATTACAATCATGTTGTAATCAGGAGATCCTTGATGTACCCTTTCCTCGCCACTTATTGACAACAGACACTGCTACAACATTCCTTCTATTCTAACCTAAACTATCACTTGCAACCCTATTGGTTAGGATTTACTATTAGAATATCTAGTGTTTAGTGAATTGATTTTTATCATTCTTTAGTACTTGTGATACAAACAGAAAAGACATAAAAGAAAAAAATAATTAGAATGTTTTTTATATAAGATGATATATGTTTATATGCCACCCACACACATTTTGATGATGATAAGACAATATTGTAAAACATTGACTGCCCTGAGGTTAGCAGATGAAGAAGAAAATAAATAAATCACCCTATGCCACTCATACCCCCACCAGCTTGATCCCTGATATTCCAACAATATTTTGTTGATATCACAAGTACCCCAATGACATTTGTGCATGCTGATTTTCTGCAAATGAACAATCCCTGGAGAGCATTAGTATATGCTAACCCCAGATTGAACAAATTGCACCTATTTGTTGATGATGCCTTTGCCCATGTTAAAGAAATAGCATTTGCACATGCTGACCTAGCAAATGAAATACCCCATTACCGCATGATAACCACTAATGACACATGAGATGAAGAAGCAACAGGTTATGTATGATGAAGATGACATTTTATATTAAGGTGAAACTTTATGTTGTCACAGCTGAGATTTTGTTGTAATGTTTATGCGACAAAAATCCCCCACATTAACATTGGAGGAGGAATAATCTTAGTCTTTCGTGGTTACGAGATAAGACAAGGATATAATAGAATATTTGATGAATACCATGGAACAAATCAGAGCAGATGATTGTTGCACATATGAGGACCATATGTGTTGTCATCATTGAAGGATTATCAGTAGACAAGAGACACCAATGAATTATGATAATCCCCCCATGGAACCACAGGTACTAAGACACAAAATGGAGATTAAATAATGGAGAAAAAAAAAATAATGGACTGAATAATTGCTACGCCCAGAGGTAAAGGATAATAGAGATGCATCCGCATTTTGGAGAAGATATCTCTTTGATTTTTGCTTATTGGCCTTTTGTAAAATGAACATTTGTTGTATAACAAAATGACTATTTTCCTTAACACGAATTACAGAATGTTTGTAAGATAGTTGGAAATAAATTAGACAATTTTAAAATACTCAGAACATACCCAATATAACAGAGAGAAAAAAATTACAGTTGATTGATGCAATTGAAACGTACTGATTGTGCTCACCCCGAAATGTATTGAAAATAAATTAGGTTATCCCAAGGACAAGACATGTCACGATTGTGATAACCTGCTACTGTTTTTTCAAATCGAATTTTAAACATTACAATCTATTTAGTCTGCATTTTGCTTTTTTAAAGATGTATATAACATGATATAAAAAAGAAATATATATAATTAAAAACAATTTAAACTAGTTAAAAGTTAAAACAATTAACCGATGTTTCAGCTGTGATCGCAATCATACATACTATTAATAAGGATAATTCGTCCAGAATAAGAGGCAAGAAGTTGACATTTTACTATTGCGCAATGACGAGGAATTTAACTATTATGGAAACATGGTTAACTGTATTCCAGTAACATAAAAGTATGGATAACTAGTTCCAGACAACGAGAAGTTTAACTATTCCGAGATTTGATTAAAAGTTAACTATTCTGAGTGATAAAAGTTTAACTATTCCAAATTGTCAAAAGAGTTAAGCTGATATATCCAGATAAAAGATGACTATTCCAGATAAAAGTTAAATATTCCAGATAAAAGTTAACTATTGCAGATAAAAGATAACTATTCCAGATAAAAGTTAACTATTCCAGATAAAAGTTAACTATTCCAGATAAAAGTTAACTATTCCAGATAAAGATAACTATTCCAGATAAAAGTGAACTATTCCAGATAAAAGATAACTTCCAGATAAAAGTTAACTATTCCAGATAAAATGTAACTATTCCAAATAATAAGATAGTAACTATTTCCTGTTAAAAGTTATGCAGAACTAATGTGGATGTATAAAATGATAACTATTCCAAAGATAAGATCAGTTTAACTATTCCAAATATAAAAAACTATAAGATAAATATTAACAAGGGAAGAGTTTCCAAATAAAAGATAACGGTATTCCAGAAAACTATTCCAAATAAAAGAAGTTAACTATTCCAGATAAAAGTTAACTATTCCAGATAAAAGTTAACTATTCCAGATAAAAGATAACTATTCCAGATAAAAGTTAACTATTCCAGATAAAAGTTAACTATTCCAGATAAAAGTTAACTATCCCAGATAAAAGTAAACTATTCCAGATAAGGATAAAGTTTAACTATTTCCAGATTGTGAAAAATGATTAACTAAAAATGACCTGGGTCGTAATAAAAGATAACTAAGTCCAGATAAAAGTTAAACTACATCCAGGATAAAAGAATAAGTGGCTATTCACCAAAAGAAATTAAAAGAAAGTTAACTTCCAGACAAAAGTTATCTATTGTGGATACAAGTTAACTAACTATTCCAGATAAAAGATAGCTATTCCAGATAAAAGAAGTTAACTATTCCAGATAAAAATTAACTATTCCAGATAAAAGGTAACACACTACCCTCCAGATGAAATGAATGAAATTTAAACTATTTTCCAGATGAAAAGATAACTATGCTTCCAGCCAGTTCTACAAGTAAACTTTTCGTGATAAAAGTTTTATTATTACAGATAAGCGTGTTTGCAACTCTGTTGGGCCAGATAAAAGTTAAATATTATGCATGATGAAAGTTAACTATTTCAGATAAAAAGATAACTAGTTTTCCTACAACATAGCAGAAAGTTTAGACTACTTCCAGATAAAGAGTTAGCTATTTCAGATTTAAAAGGTAACTATTGCAGACTTAAAAGAAAAATATTGAACAGTATAAAAAGTTAATTTTATTTTTAGATAATTTTGGGATGGATTTAGTGTTATTGAACTATTCCAGATAAAAGTTAACTGCGGAGCCTCCAGATACAATGTGGCCGTTTACAACTATTCCGATAAAAGACTATAACGATTTCCAGATAAAAGAATAATTAACTATTCACAGATAAAAATAGTGTTAACCTATTCCAGATTACTAAATGTTTGAACCATCGGATTACAGATAAAAGTTGACTATTTCAGATAAATGTTAACTATTCCAGATAAAAGTTAAGCTATCTTAGTTTGGATAGAATCAAAGTTCAACTATTGAGATGTAAAAGTAGATTAACATAATTTATGCTAATAAGAAGCGAGTGGTGTCTTAAGTTTTTAGGGTGTGACGTAGTCACTATTGTTCCCAAACCAATCGTCACATAACTCGTTCCACATTGACATTTGTACAAAAACAAAGACCCTACACTTCTCCCTCGTTTTTCTCTCACGTGACGTCATTGGAAAGGTAAGAAGACACCCTTAATCAAAAAACTTGAATTGTTATTTTTCTGGAGGACCATAATTTCTACTCTACTAGAAATTTTATATAACTTAAATGTAGCATTGTAAATGAATAAATTCTGTATTTGTATTTCAAAATGACGACGCAAGCTTAACTATTTTTATTTCTAATAAGATGTATGTTTTTTGTTGTATGAGATGGATACAATTTGATATGGGTACCTTCTATGTTCATTTCTATGATGGTATCTTGAATAGGGTACTTCCAGCACGGTGACAATTTAAGATTGTCCTGAAAGGATGTAGTAACAGTGGTATTTGCATGGGTGTTGATCAAAGATGTCCATTAACATGCCTTCACCGGACTAGATCATAGAAATGGTCCTTGTAACAAATAACCGAAGATTAAGAAAATCCACTGTATTTTGCATTTAAAACTCTATCGATATGTGGTGAATGTCAAACTATGTTAAAAGGAGTCTCTGAAATAAAACGAAGGTTTCTTGTTTATTGTTGAAAGAAGATGAGATGGGTAGGAGTTTCAGCCAAAGGGACACCATTGAAGAATGGACAAAATTCAAAGTTTTAAGAATGAAGGTTTCATTCGGCGGTTTATTAGTTTTTTCACAATTCGTTTTCTGAGAAGTTTCCAGTAATGAACGCGGTTGGGGATGGGTTTTGTAAAGTTTGTTTTTTATTTTGCACAATTGGGCGGGTCAAAGCATGCCCTACATTATGCTTAGATCAAATCAATGGGAATGAAGCAGTTGACACGAAGCAGCTGACCCCAAATTTAAATCCCTAGGATAGCTGTAGAGAAGACTTTATACTCAGCGGAAAGAAAAATCTCAGTAAAGAGTTAACTTGCGGGTACATAAACCACTTTAGCTGAGTGTTAGTACAGTATGGTTAAATAATTAACATAAATGGGTCTATTACAGGCACTCGTAAGAAATAAAGAAGTAGACAACTAGACAAAAGAAGAAGTAATTGAGGTGATGGGCTTACTGGGAAATCCAGCCCAGACATTCCGAACGGCGCCACCGCCTAGCAAAGCTTAGAACTGAAATGTGGCTAACCACACTGCCAACTCAGCACTTCATAAATAGAGCTTCGCGGACAGCAGGTTCGATCTGCAGGTTTTAGTCCACATTTAGTATTTCTTGCCCAATGGGCTGATCACCCGTTGGCTTGTCACACCGATTACGGAAACAGCGGCAGATGGATCTATTTGTTGTTGCCCTAAAGACGCCGCTAGGCGTGATGGGAAACTACAACAGAGAAAATCAATCTGCTGTTGCCCTTAAGACGCCACAAGGCGTGATGGCCTCTGACTGCTTGGTCGGTCTTTGGCTAAGGACGGAAGAAGAAGAAGAAGTATTTCTTAAGAAGGAAAAAACAAAAAATAAAGAACGAAAAACAAATCACGTGTAGAAAAGGGCAAAAAGTCAGGAAACAAAAATTATGAGATCTGATAGTCACTGGAATTATCAAGATTAAATGACGCAAACCAATGTTGGGAAAAAATTTTGCGTTAAAAATTGCAGTTGAAAATTTTAAAGATTAGGCCGTACGGACGCTGCCCTGACAAAACTTGAAAAAAAAATTAAGAAACCTTCACACGACAAAAATATGTATATAAAATGTGTACCTTGTATATATATATACACATACTGGGATCCTCGCCGGTGCTACCGAGTTCGTGCACTGTGCTGAGATCCTCATTGTGTGGTCTAAGAGAGGAGAGAGGAGAACTGATGGAGATGTCCTTGTGCAATGAAGATGTTCCTTAAAACAAAACCACACCTGTCATAACTCTTCACTCCCCTATGGTAGTATCTGCTGTGGAACCACATTTACCTTTTTTAATGTATAAAACATTTCGTGCCATTCCCTTTATCGATTTGTGCTGGCAGATTTCCAGGAAAAATGTGGTCTATGCAAAGCACTCTATTGTGTTCTTAGGATACCTTAGACAGGTTATGTTGTATTCCTTTCACCTGTCACAGATGTTTCAGAATAAACAAGAAACTGGTGGGAAGAGCAGACTGTCAGACGATGTCTTTTTTATTTAAATGTTAACAAAATAGTTGAAATGTTAACAAAACAAAAGACTTTGACGTGACTATTTCCCCGGTGATGTCGTGATTAGGTTTTATTCATAAAAATGACTCTTGCGGGAAATTCGTTTCGATTTCCTATGATTTTATATTGATATTTCACAGCAAGACTTTAAGCTTCCTGTCTTGAGACTTGCTGATTTTTGTTGTTGTCGGAGCCAGTGTGACGGTTATAATCGTGATGATTGCCAGCGGGGCATTTAAAGTACAGAACGATCTGTCGCGGTGGTTAGGATCTGAGAACACGGCGTAAGGTTTATAAATAAAAGCGTTTAGACAAAACAGGCTAGTCGCCGTTTGACATCATTATTTTACGAAATGTACTGTAAAGTATATTATATATTGGAAATATTGTAACAATGCTTAATAAATAGATATCAAAAATAGTGGTTTTGAGTTATTTAAAACGCAAAATACGCTGAGATGGGAAAATTTGCTGTTGTCTTAAAATAAACGATACAATCCGGTCGGCATTATATCTGCATGACTAGGCATATAAATGTCGAGGTGTTGTCACGTGCTGGTCTTCAAAGCATGTATATACTGCTGAGACAGCGCAGACTACGCTGGCTTGGTCATGTCCTCCCGTTGAAAGATGGTTGCATCCCAAAAGATATCTTCTAAGGACAACTCGCAGATGGCAAAAGAACAGTTGGGCGACCGCATCTAAAATTCAGAGATGTGTGCCTGGGGGCACTAGACATAAATCCAGCAACCTGGGAGGATGAAGCTGCCGATCACACCAAGTCGCGATGCTACCTACAGCACCATCTCAGATTGGGTGAAAAGAAACTCATACAACAAGCAGAAGAGAGGAGAAAACGTCGAAAGGAACACCAGGAAAATAAGCAGCTGAGAGCTGTCACCTCAGGGGCGCATTCCCATAGTCAGTTATGACTGAAGTGGCATTATTAGGCATACAAGGGCATTTCATTTAATTTAATTCGGTAAACACTTTTGTAAACATTAGGAACATAGACAGCTTTTACTCTTTCGTGACTTAATTTCATGAATACATAAAAGTGACAGTTGCTTAGTTACTAAGTGCACAGTGTGTTTTATCTTCATTTTTTTTTTGTTATTGTATCGGTATATTCAATTTAGTATTTTGTCTTATTTGACATTTTATTTTCTAAAACAGGTTTTAAAAAAAAATCGTTTACGTTGTTATGAAATATCCTGTCAATAATTTACAATGATAGCTTTTTATAATTTTACCTCTTGAGCTACCAAACCGCGTGAAGCTGAATCCGGGTAATCTATTGTTATTTTTGTAATTGTTGATCAGAATCGACGTCACTGCACTCCGGGCAAACCTACAAGTGCTCAGTTTCCCTCAGCAAATGTCGAAGGGTATGAATGCTAATTGTTCATGTTGCGCGCAGGTTGTATACACACCGGATGCGTCCTGTTTTACGTCCATCCATTTTAGCCATGGCTCAGCGTGTCTTGCCGTCTTGTGGTAGACCTTGGACGTCCTGACCTGCGTTGTTCTGCGACACTGCCGGTTGCATTATAACGATCACGCAGAGTTTGTATGACAGAGTGGGCAACTCCTAATCTCCTAGCAACTTCTCGCAGCCCTACATCATCCTGCGCCATGCCATCGCTCTCCATCTGTCAACATTAGTCAAGCGTCTTCGCTGAGCCATGGCTAAAATGGTAAATGTTACAAACATACCCATTGCCCGTTCCTTCAGAAAAGTGGGTGACATGTGTTCACTATAGTCACGACTTGCACGTGAAAAGCAAATTTCAACAATGTTATCAACAGGCTTTGCCATAGGAAGCATTTTCAAACATGCATTATTTCCCTTTCCACCACGTACATTTGATTGGCCTTGAAGGTACACAAACGTAACACAGATTTGATTTATTGTCAGATTAACAAACATTGTTTAAGCATGCAACAAAATGCAGCAAAACTGTTTTGACTGAGTGTTCAGGTTTTAAAAAAAAAACAGCTTAGTTGAAATGACCTAAAAATTGAAAGTGGCCTTTAACTTTTTTTTGAGCAGTATATATATATATATATATATATATATATATATATATATATATATATATATATATATATATATATATATATATAATATATATATATATATATATATATATATATATATATATATATATATATATATATATATATATATATATATATATTATACTAACACTTCAGTAAGTTTTATAGGTATGTTTATGTATATTTAAATTGTCGCGCTCCGCTGTCCAAAGGCACTTTCATCCGACTCACTTGGGTTAAAACTAATGCTCAGGGAGGGTAAAAATTCTGAGGAAGCTGAAGTGGTGGATGGAAGCCATGGTTGCCTGAGGCTCATATCAGGAGACCCAGTACTTAACCTATGTATTTCCTTCCTTCTTTGTGGTACAAGTTGCAAGCATTCGGTGCCAGACACGAACATCAGACGGGTTTTGGAGACACTTGACATTCTTAGTAGTTACCTCATCCTTACTGCATGTGACGTGCTATAGCCACCAGATTATTTGTCTATTGAAGAGAAATACCAGGTCAAAACTCCTGTGGGAACCCACAGCGACTGAAGGAGACGTCACTAGACCCCACACCGGCAGTTAAGTAACATAACAGTGCAGCTAGTATACAAATCAACATTTTTCCTATCGTTCACCAAAATTTAACATCATCGGATGATGAGTGTCGCAGCGTGATTAACACAGCTGTGGACTGGCGGTGCTCCGCTGGGGGCGGGTACATAATGTCAGTCGGGTATGAGAGGTGTTCTCATACACCTAACTTAACAACACGAAACTGCGAGGTCAGTAGGTCAGGGGTGAACGCAAGGGGCGTTCTGATTGGGGCAGTGAAGAAGTGAGAGTCAGGAGAGCGAGGTTTTTGGTGGTGATGGCGGACTTGAATTGTCGAGTGCAAGATGATATTTATTTGTGAGAATATAGTGCATTTTGTTATCTGGGATTTTCATCAATGTGTTACACTTCGCTGACTATATATATATTGTTGTAATTTTGTGGTGACAATTATTTAAATACATTAGACAGAGTTGGGAATATTGCTAGTGTTGGTTATTACTTGAAGGTGTTCCACTCCACCCCTCTCTCTCTCTCTCTCTTGTATAGTATTTCGAGGACTAAGGCATATGTGTATTTAATATAAAATACCATGTGTCAGGTGGGGGCTCGTCCGGGATTTGAACCTGGGACCTCTCGCAATACCTTGTGTCAATGAGAAATACTATCGCTTCTTTTTTATAAATAATTGTATTTATTTTACATTGTTAACCCATAAGTGATTATTTGGGATTATTAGTACGTTTATAAAAAGTACATCAACGCAGACATTTAATTTAATCCATTTCTGTCTTTTTCATGAACATCCATAGGCCACAAGAATTGACAAATACTTATTTTGACCCTTATACGTTTGTGCTCACTAGATACTCAACACATACTGTTTAAGTCAGTCACAATCCATTATCGTCCGTGTGATCCAATTAGATATAGATACTCTTAACATTTCAACGATTATCACATGAAATGTATAAACGGACGTTAGCGCACAGTCTCAAAACACAGCTATCTCTGCCGGCTACACTACAGAGAACTCACAACACACCCAACACGTCCTTCTACACCAAACGGACTTCTTCGTTGTCGTGCACGGGCATTCATGTCATAATTATTACGCGTAACGACGCGCTAAGCACCGTCCTTTAGAGCACCACAAAATTCCAAGATAATGGACGTTTTGTGGTGTGCAAAAAGAGGTGTAACTTTATTAAACCTGGTTATGTGTAATTATAAATCTATAGTTGGATTAATCATTATTGAGTAAATTGTATGTCTGCACCCGTATGGCTCATATTGTTTTAATACATAATCAAAGAGAGCTATTAAAGTAATAGTTGCTGAATCACCTTCAGCTGGGGGCTCAGAAAATACAAGTGAATATTTCCTCACAAAAGGTGTGGGAAAATAATTCGTTCATGACAGCTTAGATTATCTAAGTTGTTATCCTTGCTTTTCTTTAAAATCCTGTGAGGCTGCCATAAATAGAAGCTTCATTCTTCTATTTATATCTCTGCCAAGAATAATCTTGAGCGAAGGTTGATATCTTTGTAGACCCTCATTTTTATACTTTACGTTTGGTCATTATTGGACCACTATTGCAGAACAGGGGAGACAATACCGTCATACTTACAATAAAATTAAAACAAGAAACCTAAATCGCTCTCAAATTCTAAGCTACTTACATTAGATGTTGTGGCCGTGCGTGTTGATGTAGTGTTCGTATAGCTATTCTGATCACTGCCCTAACCAGTAGCAGTGGTTGTATGGTAATAAGAAAACTTCCTTCTCCTAAAAAAAACTGTACATTCCTCATACCAACAGTTGATCATCGATTTCAAGAGGACAGCAGTAAAATATTCAACGTCGAACTTTATTTACATAAGATAGCAAATGTTACAAAAATGATGCGCCCAACCTTCCTCTTCAGGTTGGGAGACTTGTACAACATAATTTCAGTTGGTAATAATCTCAGCATCACTTTATCTCTCTCTCTCTCTTATTTTCTTTCTTATTTCAGTCAGCAACATGTCTCGAGTTGTTATTGTGGTCACAGTTTGAGAACCACTGTTGTAGAATTTTTTTATCTGCCATTTAATTCTTCATGCAAAACATTGTCTCTCTTCTGTGCTGACTTAATTTCTACTTTCTGCTTGGTATATCTTAAGGAAACTGGCCTCACCGCCAGGGCTGTTACTTTACCAAGTCTGTCTTCTACTCACTAACCTATCAGCTTGTCTACTGAACTGCACTATTAGTAGTTAGACCCAAAAATGTTCAACGTACCTGGTTTGTTTCGAAATACACACTTTTTCTCTCACTAACATCTTGTCCTCAGAAATAAAATGACGACAAAAGTGTCGTACACAATTATGGCAAGCAATGCGCTTGGGCATCTGGGTGGTAGTCGCTTTTCCGTCCCACAGAAAAACTACCAAAAACATTTATCGACTAATCGACACGATATAACTCCCATTTTGCTGCCACTTCTATCACTTCTCAACTCACAGCAAAACTTTGACTTACGCTGAGCGCGTTCCAAAATCAGACTGACTAATCCCTGTTCTAATATTTTTCGTTCACTCCTAAAATGTGTTCATCCAACCACAACTTTCTCGTGCGTATTTTTTCTTGCTCATCCACCAAAACTTACAAAGGGACGTAATTTCAAGTTATCTCCCTTTGATGATTTGACTCAAAACCATACACTTCTCTTCAATTCTTATTACAAAAACTTTACATGCAAATTTGTCCCACCACAATTTTTGGACTCACTTAAAATGCTTAACTCGAAAAATAACTATTACATATTCCAAGTGGAAACCACGGAGTTTCCTCCCTTTGCATAAAGCACTCCTCCACACATATCACTTCCCTTCAACAAAGACGAACAGTCTTTTAACAACTCCATTCATTTTTTCCAAACCATTTATCTACACTCACTTACTTGTTTAAAACCAAACCACCGTTCACAATGTTAAATAAACTTCTTGCTCGTTTATTCACAACGTCGTCTAACATATCGCTTCTCGGCCTTTTGGCTAAGATCAAAGTGTCTTAGCCAGGGCCGGGATCACACACAATTAACACATATTCAATAAAGTCATTAGACCTCACTTTGAACCCCAGAAGGGGCAATTTTAAAAAAAACATTTCATCAAACTGTATTTCATTCAATCATCTTCAGTCTCTTTTCTCTCCCAATGGAGCATGGATCCACCACTTCAGCTGCTTCCCTTACAGAAGTATGCCTCACGCCAAAACATTCACGTGCTAATGCAGCTGTGGTTTATGTAGTCTACTGTTTTAAATGATCAGGTTACCAGCTACATGCATATTCTCATAATAGTCGCCTCATACTGAAGGCCAATTTTATTTTTCGGTCTATTCAGAGACCCCGGGAGCTACACGGGGCATTGCATTCAATGCTTGACTTTAAATGTATTTTTTTTTTTTTTTTTTTTTTTTCCCTTAACCAGCGGCACTTGGGCTTTCAGCCCCTTCGGCCCAATGACATGTCATTGCGAGGCTGGGGAACCTGAGGACTTTCCTTCCAACCCGGTCAGGAGCCTCGCTCCTTCCCATCCACAGAGGGTTTATCACAGGAGCCGTTCAGGCTATTCAGTCAAATTTCCGGCCGTAAACATTTCTTCAAACGCCGACGCCCGGGTTTGAACCATGAACACCTGGTCGCCAGTACAACGCCGAAGCCATTACACCAGCGCGGCTCCCCGACTTTAAATGTATAAAACAGACGTGTAGCATAAATATTCTTGAGTAACAACAACCTCACGTAATTCTTTACCCTTTTCACCGCTCTAAATAAAGTGAACTTGTACGTTTGAAATTAGCAACGCAAGGAAGAGCTCGAGCATACTATCTCTATTACGGAATGTTACATTCCGCGTGAGTGAATGTCCATGCAGGACTGGGAATCTTTATCCCTGCGCATATCCTTTAAAACTGTCCAGCTCATAATAGTTTACAATGTCAGACCTAGACGGAGGGTGCAGAGTTTAGACAAGCTATGGGGCTGCCGCTTGGACATGGTCATGACTGAGGATTTCGTCTTGGTGATAGCCTTGCAGATCTAGCCATGGCCAGGGACCTGAAAGCAGAAGAAGAAGAAGAAGAAGTAGTAGTAGTAGTAGTAGTAGTAGTATTAATAGTAGTAAAAGTATTAGAAGTAGTGGTAGTAGAAGAAGAAGAAGAGTAGTAGTAGTTGTAGTAGTAGTAGTAGTAGTAGTAGTAGTAGTAGTAGTAGTAGTAGTAGTAGTAGTAGTAGTAGTAGTAGTAGTAGTATTAATAGTAGTAAAAGTAATAGAAGTAGTGGTAGTAGAAGAAGAAGAAGAGTAGTAGTAGTTGTAGTAGTAGTAGTAGAAGAAACAATGGGGAATGTTGCTATAACCGCTGATCACAGCTTTGAAAAGTGCGTGTATGTGTGTTTTTTAATTATAATTTTAATAGAGCATGCTGTAAAGGTGAAAGTCTTTGCTTAATCATTCACCAAATACACGAAATGTCAAAATTCACCCTTAAAACACAAATGCACTAAGTACAAACATTCGTACTCTTGTGTTCCCGAGAATTGCGGGATGTTTTCCGGGGAAGGCTGGGCACTAAGTACAAACATTCGGGGGGGGGGTGGGGGGGGGGGGGGGGGGGGGGGGGGGGGGGGGGGGGGGGGCGGGGCCGCGGGGGGAATGTGTTTTTTGTAACCGAATCACATTCTCTCTGTGCTGACATGTAATGTCTCCATCTCGAACACAAACATGTCCGCCAAGGGTTCTCAACCTGCGGAATGCGTACACCAAGACAGTACGACAAGCTTGTCGAAGGTTATTGTTGTTATTGTTAATCAGAATCGATCTCACTGCACTTAGGCGCTGAGTCTCATTCAGCAAATGTCGAAGAGTATGAATGCTAATTGTACCTGTAGCACGCTGGATGTACATACGACGAATGCATCCTCTCTCACGTCCATCTCTGCTAGTCCCACGTTTGATGCCAAACCCCAGCTTTCTCAGCCTTGTTGATTCATCCATTGCAGTATCATTATCTAGCAGGCGATCATTAATTGCCCTTAGTATCTCTCCCTTATCCATATCCAGTGTCTCCACTATGGGTGCTCTAGAGGCCAGTCTGTCAGCTCTCTCATTGCCACGTACCCCTGCATGACCAGGACAGTAAATCCACACCAGTTCATGAAGACTTGAGGATTCTATTGATGTTTTCCATTCCTACCGCAGCCATCCGTTTTAAACTTTCCGAAGCATTGCCTGACAATATAACTGCCCTGTTTGATGGAGTGTCAGACAGCCACCTCAGTGCTGCGAAAACTGCCTCTACCTCCATTCTCATGCTGGAGGTTGTCATGTTGGCTCCATTTTGTTCAGCAACGGTCCTGCCCTTTATTCTCGCAGAGAAGCCCCATCCTCATTTCTCACCACGCATTACAGACCCATCAGTGTACACAATTGTGTCATCATCCCCAGTATGATCACTTATCATCTAATTAATCTCCAGCTCTGCTTTTCCATTGCCCAAGCTCTGCACTCTCTGCCAAGGCTAATGATGACCTGCTGGTAGTTTATCCAGGTCTCCCCTGACTTACTCCCCTCTTGCCTTGCCCTTTGGATCTATTTTCAACCCTGGTCACCTGACCAGTCGTAGCCTCTGCCTGTGCCATCCAAGATACCCCCCTTCCCCCCATCTTTATTCTTGATCCTTTGATGTGTGACAATGCAGCTCGTTTGTTTTTTTGTTTTTTTTCGTAATTTCCTCTCATTGCCTTTACTATCTATTATTTCAGCATATTTAAAGCACATAATTTCGTGCCTATCATCTACTCAGAATTGTTACCCTTTTGTCCGACTATTATTGTTTACGTTTCGCGATTCGATGCATAACAGGGCCAGACAATCGCCCATCCCTGAGAGATTAATTGAATCCCCAAACGTGATAATACCCATCCCTGGGTCGCCTATCCCTGAGTGATTAATTGAATCACCAAACGTGATAATAACACATTGACCCCAAGAAATTTGAGCATAAAGTGTTTGTTCAAGATTGCGTAATCACTTCCGATCCGACAGTAGAGTGGACTTGCAATACGGGTTTAATTGTACTGACCACGATTTGTCTAGACAGGCAGTCGGATTGCGACAAGAGATCGGCAGATTCTGATAAACTAAGTAATCAGACTTCCGAATTACTTAGGATAGGTGATTATAGATAATAGCAATCTTGGAAGACATTTAGAAGAGTGAACGAGAAGTGTGATATAAGCAAACTTTGACAACACTTTACGGAAATCCCAATTCCATATATGGAAAGTGGCTGTTTAAATGTTCAAACGTATGAGTCATGCAATAAATTCCATAAGCACTACTCTATCATAACGTTACGTTGAATGCCGTTGGTTTGGCAATTCGAGTTGTCATATACAATCACTCTGATTGGGAGTTGCCAAGTAGGAGGCAACAAGAGTGCGTGGGTGAAGTCTGAAATATAATGTAGAACATTTTTAGATATACGACACTGCATTTCTCAAATCGTCAAGTAGACAGCTCGGACTGAAGCCAGGAAACAATAGAAGTAAATATTCTGACTTTAGATATGACCGGACTTAGAGGAACACTTCTGAACACTACAGCAAGGAAACCCAAATTTATTCATTAAGAAACAGGACTTACGTAGGATTTAATCACAAAGTCGCAAAGGGATTGTTAATAGAACTAAATACCCCGACGTGTGTTCTATGCATCTATATCAAGTTACCAAGACTAGTTGCCTGAGCAAGAAGTCTACGATTTATCAATTATTGAGGTGAGTTGTAACGTATTTCTTATACTTTCAATTTTACATGTTTATACTTGCTAGTGGTGTTAAAGATTTATTCTAGGCTGGTAACCTCAGCATGTGAAAAGGACACAAAGCGCTGGTGATTACTTCATGCTAGTTCTCACAGAAGACCAAAAGCAGAGGTAATCCTAGACTCCGAATGGAGCAGGAAATGAGTGATGATTACATCAACCTGTGCATAACAATGGCCAAAACTCAAGAGTATCTAATATAGACTTCAGTGGAGTCTATTTGTACAGAAGATTACTCTTGGCGAAAATGTAGATAGAAGAGTAGAAAAGCTTCTATCACCTGGGAGTCTTCACACGAAATTCAGGTAAGCGAAAACAATGCTGGCTGTCGCTGAGCACGTTAATTCTATAACCTGCCGACCACTGTTGTGAAGAAATTTAATCACTTATTTATCAGCTCGTTAAGCCCCACCCCTGATTTACTCAGTGGAATTCTATTACTCAAGTATAGCTCGGTTTAGAATGTGTGTAGTAATTGACTGAGACAAACATGCAGTAACTTTAAAATGACCAAATCGAAGTTAAATTTGTAACATTACAAATAACAAAATTTAATAATCACTTTAGTTTTAACAGTTTGAAAATAATTTGACCAGTTATGGATAAGGAAAAGCTATCATCCTCGCATTTGGAGACTGCACAAAAGGGTAAGAAAGTTCAGATGGCAGCATATATTTGAACTTAGCTGCCACTGACGGTTCTGTCTTTTCACACTGATCACTCGTCTCTGGTCAAGGTTGTCGGGTGTAGCTCGTCTCCCAGAATCTTCAAGGAAAGTCTACACAGTGCGAAATTTTGTCTTAAAGCGTAGGCCACTAATCCCGTCTTGTTCCAGAAATAGTACATTCTGCTGGTACCACCAATAACTGTGATATAAGAATAGAAAAGAACGCTCTTCCGAGAATGGCGTTCTCCGACACATAGTTATGCGTCCCCCCTCTTCTATTTCACCATCCCACTTAACTCAGAGTTTACCCTCGATGAAAACTAAATTTAATCCCTCGGGATAAAACTTCCTTTACATTTAAATAGAATAGCTTTTAGCTTTACATGACATTTAAACGAAAAGGCTAAACGTACGATATAATATGTTTTACATTTACATCTCCACTGTTTGAAAAGTGTTCACAATATAAATTCATTTATGTTTCCTTTAAATTTACACTTGTGGAAAAGTTTGAAACTTCTATTAATTAAATGAATATTTTCACATAGATATTTACGTTGGTTTAAAGCGTGAAAACTCACATTAATTTTAAAGTGAATATGTTTATAGGGACATTTACACTGCTCTGAAAATGTACGTCTTATGCTTAGAATGAACATCATTTATTTTCATCTTTCCCTCCCTGCTCCATAGGAAACCTGGAACTACTTTATGCTTTTAGTTCTCTTTACGAAACTATTAATAAAGCAATCACCAGCCCGTGCAGTGGTGGTTCATGAATCATCATTCAATAAGCTGAGGTTGCCAGCCTCAAATGACTTTGACATCCAATAGCGAGTTTCACACAATAAAATTCACATGGTAATATATACATATATATGTTAGTTCACATGTTAGTAATAAAATATGAAATGTAAATCCAACTTACGCCAATCCTGGCTACAGACTTGTCACACAGATGAATAAAAGAGACGAATCTTCTCTTACATGTGTCTGGGATTTCTTTTAATTTTACCATAGATTGCCCCATCTGACTCCGTGTTTCTTCAATTTTCCTAGTCCGGGTTTTCCTTAATAAAATTTGAAAGAGATTTCCTGTGCTTTATAAGTCTTATCTGGCTGTCCAATAAAAGGTCCGGATAACAATTAGGACTTATGAATCTAGTTCTTCCTCTGGCGAAGGTCTGATTTTGTCTTGGCGAGCGTGCAAATCACAGAGAAATAAAACTGTGAAATTGTCAGCCTATATTCCCTCCAGTGATGTTATGAATCTAATCAGAAAGATCCAATCATTTCAAATCATGCAGGACAGGCTGTGATATTTCAAATTAGTCTTACGTGAAATACAGTGCGTGCCTGCAAAACTCACGTATTAAAATATATGGACATCTGATGCCTTGCATACACTCTCACAAACACTTTTGTAGACTCATATTATCTAAAATGTAGTAAATCCATGATTACTTTTTAACAAGTGACCGAAAGCGATTACATCACATTTGTCTGCCCACCTGTGTCACACAGACAGTAATTTCGTTATCTGTCGTATCTGTGCGCAAACTCCGGGTGTTATCGGGAATTTAAGCCATAGCTCAGACCGATTAAGTATTAATCAGCCGCGCCTATAACCACAAATCTGGGTAGCACTCCTTTGATAAACACTCCTTCGTGAAGCGTGAATGTGACACAATAAGATAAGAAATACTCCCGTAGCAAATACTGCCATAGGGCAGTGGCGTGCTAGAGACTTCACCATGCTATGTCCAGCATAGAGCAAAATAGTGAAAATACAAATGAAAAGGCATGATTTATGCCAAATAAAAGCGATGAGTGAGAAAAATGAAGAAAAGGAAAGGATACTGCCGGAGGGCTGAAGGTGTGAGAGATCACACAAAAGA
Organism: Oreohelix idahoensis; assembly: GCA_024509875.1. Taxonomy (NCBI): domain Eukaryota; kingdom Metazoa; phylum Mollusca; class Gastropoda; order Stylommatophora; family Oreohelicidae; genus Oreohelix; species Oreohelix idahoensis. The sequence goes on from JAMPIV010020938.1 coordinate 36,793, forward strand.
GCATGTTCAGACGTTCTGTCACATCATAGTGGAGACACTGGACATGGATAAGGGAGAGATACTAAGGGCTATTAATGATTGTCTGCTGGAAAATGATTCTGCAATGGATGAATCAGCAAGGCTGCGGCTGTTGGAGTTAGGCATCAAACGTGGGTCTAGCGTTAATGGACGTGAGAGAGAATACAACCGTCGTATGTACAACTAGCGTGCTATAAGTACGATTAGCATTCATACTCTTCGACATTTGCTGAGAGAGACTGTCGTACGGTAGGTTAACTGGTTTAGTGGGCCCAGTCTAAGTAAAAAGTAAAGATTGACAGATGCACGAGAATGTATAGAAAATAGATTTCACAGGTGGTAGGTTGAGGGAAAGATATGTCTCTGGAGTGAGTAGGTTACTTTCATCCAGCTTATCCCTACAACTATGCTTTATTATAGGACAGTCTTTGCCTCCCTGTCTAATGAAAGAACAGGTTACTCTACATAAACAACAATATGTGACAACAATGACACACAAACGTGAAAAACTAAGGATAAATGGGTATGGGTCTGACCAACACACAAAGTTAAGTTTCTTTGTAGTTTATTATCACTGAACTTGACAACGCCAATTATCTAAAAGATATCGAGAAATCATTTACATACATAGGAAATAAAGAAGAGAGGTGCGCCTGTATGGAGAAAAAAAACCCAAAAATTATTAACCCAAAGGTTGAAGGTTAGCACTAAGTTACAAAATAAAACAATATTGGTACACTATAAAACCAAGTAAAATAAACAAAATTTAGACAATCAGATTTATGAATAATTCCCAGCAAAACAAGAAAATCATCACACACTCTCTCACCGTTGCCACTTTCTCAGACTCTTACCTAAATGGCTTCTATAGTAGGTCTGTGGTATACCTTGGTAACATAATTATTCTGTGATAGGGCCGGAAATACACCCGGCTTACCCCTTCACGGGAAGACACCCCAGCTTCCCCCTTCATTGTTAGTGGCACATTTATCGCCCATATTTTCGATGTGCGCGAAGCATGCTGGGATGTAAAAAGTCTTCAAGATTGATGAAAAGGCCATAATAATGCCTAAAAATTAAGTTGTGGTGTAGAATTGTGTTTTTGCTCTAGAAATAGTTGTGTATATTTCTGTTTTCGGGCCTTCTAAAGCAATATCGCGAGTGTTATGTATGCGGCCAAATCAATACGCCTAGCGCGCAGTAAATTGAGTGATTCGACCTGGGCTTATAAAAGAGATAGCGGCCGGCGGACGGGCCTATTTTGCAAGAGTCGCCAAGAAGAAACGAAGTTAGGCTAGCCCTGTGTCGGTAGAAGAGGAACGAAGACATGACACGATTAGCAACTGAGCACTAGCTGGGTGTTTTGTTATGTTCGTTGGTTTATTTGTTTAATGTTTGCTTAGTCACTGAATGGGTTGTAAAAATAAATACAGCCCCTGCCTCTAGAATCAAGAGTTTTATTGTTGTTCGGGTCGGTGCGAGTGTGAAAAGAGAGTGATCAAACATATCACAATATAATCATCATCATCATCTCGCCCACTCTATCACAATTCCATGAACATAATTCCTATTTCACTATGATTACACTGTCACCCCCAGCTGTCGACAATCTAAATTGGCCCCAGTTCATCCCAAAAAAGAAAACCAGTGAGGTGAACACCGAATATGGTGCTTCTATCTGGATACAGGTGTTCCTACCAATAGTTGGAAATGTGGAAATCATTGATGTTTACCCTTTAGAGAGGGGAATATTTTCCGGTATTTGGATACATCTGGTTGCTAAAAAATGTTTTAAAATGATGATGATGGTTCTTCTATCGGCCGACTCTGTGTCAGAGCGCCGATTCTGCACAGTGTATGAATATATATATATATATATATATATATATATATATATATATATATATATATATATATATATATATATATATATATATATATATATATATATATATATATATATATATATATATATATATATATATATATATATATAATCCACTTGAATCCGACTGTCAGGCGTTGGGGAACAATAATAATGTTACATGTACTACTGTGGGCTGGTAAAAATGGAAATCTGGATTTTGTAAGTCCAGTATTTATATTTATTGTCATCCAATATCATCGGCGATTACACGCTTATAAATGAATGGATAACGAACTAGAAAAGTAAAAGTAAAAAACCGCTGGTCGCCCTTGAGATCCGATCTGCGAAGAAATACAAGAAAAAAGCATTTGTGGGAAAATGCTACCACTCTATGTGAATTTATATATACCGACGGGGACAAGACAATCTCTCATCCTCTCTGTCAGTCCTGAATAAGTTCAAAAGACACGTGGTGTTTCCCTTCGCCTACACACAGACATCACCGGCCTCTGGTTTGGGTCGGACCGAGTTTATGATAACTCACCCGCCCCTGCTCTCGGCTGGTGGTCGGCGTCCGGTGTTAATTATTATTTAATTTTTCATACGCACCACCTACAACAATAATCGCCTGTCATTAAATAGCTATTAAATTGTCGGTGTCTGTTAGTTTGTCGTATGGCATTTAAAAATAATAGACGCTATAATAACAAATTAAATATGAAATATAAACAGTATTCTTTCTTTCCACTATCAGTCTTTTAACACCTCTAAGTCTGGTCTACACTGTAAACACAAATTACTGTCTCGTCTCAGCTAGGTAGCGTCGGCGTTCGTGGTCTAACATTTTAATTGAATATCTGGTTATGGAAATCGCTACGCATTATTTTATTTATTTCACCTTACTAGCAAGAAAGATCTAAGTGAAGTATTTAACTGTAGGTTTAAAGTATTTAAGTGTTTAACTTTAAAGGCTATCACTGAAACATACGTCTAACACTTAGTACTATTTACCACAAAAATCCAAAATGAAAATCTCTACGAATCACGTTTTGTAAACATTAATCCAAAGGAAAATGGTTATTACTGCGAGCTAGACTTTCTTCTCAAATTCTGACTGACTTCTGACGACGGGGTTAAGAAAACAGTAGTATATATCATTAGATTTCTCTGATCTTTAATGGCGTTAATTTTGCGCTCCGGTGTGAGACCAAAATTCAGAAGCTATAGCTAAAGGTGAAAGCTTACGATTCAGACTACCAGAGTCTCTCGTCTGAAGTTGTTGACCGACATCAAAGACTTTAGTTCTGCTAGCGGGATCCTCTTCAGAATGCCCGCGTCTCGAGATCAAAAAGCACAGGGGAGTTCTATACTTTCCCTGAGTAAAACTACAAAGGGTCTGTGCCGTCGCTCTCTCTCACGTGTTGTCTCTCTGTCAGGTATTATGATTGACAGATGAGCTCGCGTGAGTAGAACGAAGTGAACAAAGCCTAATTTGCTTCTTGTTATGACTGACAGGTCACGAAGGTTAGTAAACATTGCGTTAGCCCGTGTTTACCGAAAAGAAGGCGGGACAAAACTTGATCAGCAGAAGTCAGTATAATGCATGTTTTTAGCTAGCAAATCAGAGAGCAGCTATAAGGTTACGATAAGCTGTCAGATTACTGTAGGTTCTATTTCATTACACGTCACAGAGACTGACACCTTTGGGTTTGCCCGGAGTGTAGTGAGGTCGATTCTGATTAACAATAACAATGCGAGTTCTGCAACGATCAAATCATTATACTTTGAGTGGGTTCTTGTGTCTGTATTCTTCTCCAAGATCTATAACGATCCAATAAATCTACTTCGGGGCTTGGTTCTTGTTTTTATGTGAGTTTTGCAGTGGTCCAGTTAGTCTACTTCGGGGGTTCTTGTGCTATTATTCTTGTGCAAGCTCTACAACAGTCTAATCATCCTACTTTCGAGGTTTGACTTTGTTTCTGTGCGAGTTATAAAACGGTCCAAGCATTCTTCTTGTGGGGTTCTTTGTCTTTGTTCTTGTGCTAGCTCTGAAACGGTCAAGTCATTCTTCTTCCGGGGTTCGTTGTCATAATTCCTGTGCTAGCTCTGAAACAGTCCAATCATTCTACTTCGGGGGTCCGTTGTCATTATTCCTGTGCTAGCCCTGAATCAGTCCAATCATTCTACTTCGGGGGTTATTTGTCTTTGTTCTTGTGCTAGCTATGAATCGGTCCAGTCATTCTTTTTTCGTGTGATCTTCTTATTTATCTTTCAATTCTCTGTGGAGCATAAGCCTTTAATCGGTTCTACTCCACGCCTTCAAAACTTGGAATTTTTAAACTAATAATACACAAAACCACGTGTTTTAAAAAAAGGAAACTATTTCCAATGTCAGTTTTACAAAGGAGCACAGTTGCAGTGTAAATAGACTTTTCGGTAAAAAACCATTCATCGGCTGTAGGAATAATCAAGACACATAAGGAGATAAATAAAATAATTTTAAAAATACAAATGATCACGACCACAGAAACAACCATTAAAGTGTTACACAACTGAAATGGAAATAATTGTGCATTAATTTATTACCATTCAGCGCCCTAAGGAGTAATTACTGTCTCAACTAATTCGTGCCAAGCCTTCCTAAATAAATAAAAAAATCTATAATTAGTCTGTGTCGTTCCCATGTCTATATCCGGAGTTACATGGGGTGGTCGAGCTAATGATCCTTGTTCACGAAATACAATTTTTTTAGTGCATAGTTGTCAGGGTGGATAGTCACTATTCACTTCCTTATCGAGGTGATGTTGCCGTCCAGATAGTTCTGGGTTCGAGTCTCCGCTAAACCAATCACTTCTGATGTTTTTCTGTTGTCTAATTCTCTACTTCTTAATTTCTTACGAGTGTCTGCAACATACATGTATGTGTGTTATTTACTTACAAACCTTCCTATCTCGTAAATAATAAACATAAATATGTTGCAGAAACTGCAAAAAATAAAGAAGTATAAAACTAGACAACAGAAAAACAACAGAAAAACAACAGACAAACAACAGAAGTGATAAGCTTAAGGGAGAATCGAGCCAAGACCATCCGAACGGCGCCATTGCCTTGCTACAGGAGTGAATATTGACTGAACACACTGCCAACTCAACATCACAAAAATAGTGTTTCGTAGACAGTGGCCACGACACCACATGCGACTTTGGCGTATAGATCCTAGAAACGACCCAGTCTAATTATAGATGCAGTCACTTCTATAACTTTCTTATTCACCAGTATAGACCAGATAACAGAAGATAAAAACCGTAATACTGTGTCTAGTAAATTATATAAAAAATAAAAGCAGTACAGAAATAATAAAAATTAATGTAGTCATCTGTTTTAAATGATCAGGTTACCAGCTATCTGCATATCCTCATTTTAGTCGCCTCATACTGAAGGAGCAGTAGTAGTATTTTTTTCTTATTTTTTTATAATCAATTTTATTTATTTTACATTGTTAACCCATAAGTGATTATTAAACCTGTTTATCTGTAACTATAAATCTATAGTTGGAGCAATCACAATTGAGTGAATTGTATATCTGCATCCGTTTGACTCATATTGCTTTTAATTCATAACTATATAGAGCTATTACAGTAATATTTGCTGAACCACCTTCAGATGGGGTCTCAGAAAATATGAGTCAATATTTCCTCACAGAAGGGGCGGGAGGATAATAAGTTCATGACAGCTTAGATGTTCTCAGTTGTTTTGTTTGCTTTTCTGTAGATCCTGTGAGGCTGCCTTAAATAGAAGCACGATTCTTCTACTTATATTTTTGCCAAGAGTAATCTTTAGCGAAGGTTGATACCTTTGCAGAACCTCATTTTTATACTCTAAGTTTGGCCATTATTGGACCCGCATTGCAGAACAGGGGAGACAATACTGTCACCCTACAAAAAAATTAAAACAAGAAACCTAAGTTCTAAGCTACTTACATTAGATGTTAAATAAACTTCTTGCCTGTCTTTTTTTTCACAACGTCGTCAAACACTTTATCATGCTGCATTTAATTCATTCATCGCTATTCTCTTTTCTCACCCTATGGAGCATGGATCCACCACTTCAGCTGCTTCCCTTACAGAAGTATACCCCATGCCAAAACATTCACGTGCTAATGCAGCTGTGGTTTATGTAGTCTTCTGTTTTAAATGATCAGATTACCAAAATAGCTGGTAGGTTTGGTTTTTTTTAAGGCCTGTCCCGTGTCATCCGTTTAATGTCATTTCATGTCTGCTTTATCTCTTTTATGTCTGTCTCCAATTCCGTTTTCAGAATGTTTTTCGTTATCCCCTGCACCACTCCTGCCCTGAAGATTCCAGAACTAGGACTACCTGGTACTGATATCAACAGGTTTCTTAAATGTGTGTCCAATATAAGGATAGCGACTTCTGCTCTACCTCATGTTCTACTAACACATACCTGGTTCTTGTCAGCAGTTCCACATTAGTCACCTTGTCATATCATTTCTATCCTTCAGTTCTACGCAAGCACCCATTTATGAAAGTCTGTAACTTCATATTTGTCAATTTCGTTCTGTCCCATGTGCCAGAACCATACGAAAGTACTGTGTTGATATTCTAAGTTGAAGATTCTTATTTTTTAACATTTTTATTTTATTTAATATGAGCATTCTGATGATGTTTCAGATCATTGATCCTTTGGTTCACTAGGTTTCAAACGACCTGACCTAGGGAGCTGAAATTTTGCACACGACTCTCTATCTTGGTACACTTTAAACAATCACATTATTGAAGCCCTCTCCCCCCCCCCCCCCCCCCCCCCCCCCCCCCCCCCCCCCCCGCCGCGCCCACCCCCCCCCCCCCCCCCCCCCCCCCCCCCCACCCCCCCACCCCCCCCCCCCCCCCCCCCCCCCCCCCCCCCCCCACCCCCCCCCCCCCCACACACACACACACACACACAAGAATTCAAGTTGAAAGAATTGTAGAATTTTTACGAGATTACAGCTGTGAAATGATCACAGAACTTGGAGACGTTGTGCACATAATTGGGAGCATGATCACAGAATTTGATGACGTGAACAAAATTGAGAATAGGATCACAGAACTTCGTGTCGTTGTACACAATAATGTTGTACACCATTTGACAAGTATGAAGAAGCTAATGTTTTAGATCTAAGGAAAAAACAGCGCACAAACTGGACATTTTAATTTGCTCTGTTTGCAATAATTGGGCAGGGGATAAGACGCCACCTTCGCATATCGGCAATTGAGCATATTATATGAAAAAGTAGACACTATATATATATATATATATATATATATATATATATATATATATATATATATATATATATATATATATATATTATATATATATATATATATATATATATATATATATATATATATATATATATACGAACGGAATAATTTGTCCTCTCTTTGTTACTTTCACAATTGCCTCCACGGCTGGCGGAGTTGTGGATTTTAAAGTTGCTACCAAAGTGAAATGGGTTCATTTTCCATACAAGACAACAGGAGGCTGAGACACTTGGGAGTCATGACCCAAGTGGGCCCGCCCCCCTTGGAGTGTAAAGGAGTATACAGGGCCGAAACACTTGTTCGACGGGGGGACTACTTCTGATGATCAGATTGCCTCCTGTTGTATCGCTCTGTATAGAGTTTCCTATCATCCTATTATAACCCTTCAGGGGCTGAACGGGATATATTTTTTTTTAACATCAATTTTTTTTAAAAAAGGATAAAAATGAAGCATTATTGGAAACGCAGATGGGATTCTACTGGCTTGAAGCTTCATTTATGGACAATGTTACCACTAAAAAGGGGAAGACGGGATTTAAAAAATACAGCTGCAGTACGTGACAGCCCGACATTAGAAGGCTGAACAGTAAAGTCATTTCAACTGAACGGTTTTGTGAAACAGAAAGAGGAAATGAAATGTTCAAGCCGCGACAAGAAAGATAGGAACGGTTGAATGAACCGACTACACGAATGGAGGATGGAGAGAGCTAGAATAGGATAAAGAGGATTCAGTTAGATGTAGGAAGAGGAACTGATAGACACGCATTCTCAGACGCACTACATACATACGCTTACACATTTCTTTATTAGAGAATTGTCTTATCAGCAATGTGTCCTATCTTTGCCCACTAAAGTTGCAATCTTTTCGTGCCACGTTCCTATCAGGGAACTAAATTGCGCACCTGTTAAAACAATACGCGTTTCTTCCCAATATACTTCAATGCGCGGACGGCACCACCGCCTTGCTACGAAAGGTCCTGGGTTCGATTCTCCGGTAAGTCTCTCACTTCTGTTGTTTTTTTCTGTTTTCTAGTTTTCTACTTCTTTATTTCTCACGAGTGCCTGAAACATACCTTTATGTGTGTAATGTTTATTTATTTACTGTTTACAGGCCTCAGGATTCCCCTTTTTATTTGTTTAACTGTTTATGCAATATCAAACCTACCGTCTGGTCTCTACTGTTCTTATTCTTCTGTAATTTACTAGACACAGTATTAAGGTCTTTGTCTTGTGTAATCTGACCTATACTGTAGAATAGGGGAACAACAGAAGTGATTGCGTCATTAATTCGGCTGGATCGCACTAGGCACATGTCCGGTGTTACGAGTTGAAGATCGCGCTAATGACCCCAGCCCACGAAGCACTATTTTTGTGGCGCCTAGTTGGCAGGGAGGATAGTGTGATTCGCTTCCGTAGCTAGACGGCGGTGCCGTTCGGAAGGTCCAGGGTTTGATTGTCCCGTAAGTCTCTCACTTCTGTTGTGTTTCTGTTGTCTAGACTTCTACTTCTCTATTTCTCACGAGTGTCTGAAACATACCTTTATGTGTGTCTAATATTTATTTATTTAATGTAAAAGGATCCCGTTACACGCTATTGAGGCATATTGGGAAAATAGTGTTAGGCCCATATTTTCTCGACCGTCGGCACACTAGGGGTGATGTGGTCAGCATCACGCCGGCCGCCTTAACCTTCCCAGCGTTGCTCTGGTACCCATTTGGGGCTGGGTCGACCCAGGAGCCGTTTGCGGCCTAAAAAATCCCACCTCATCTGGGGATCGAACCATAGACCACTGAGCTAGGAAGCCAGTGCACTAACCGCTATGCTACCGCGGCTCCCTTATTTAATGTGCGGGAATGTTTTTTATTCTTCTGAGAAATACTCCTCATTCTGGTTCTTTTCTGTGTCAAAATTTCTTGAATTTCCCCTATTATATTAAGCAGTTCGGGTAAATATGAATATGTGTCACCACCTGTTATGTCTAAATATCATAACATTGGTTGTATACGATCACTTCCTGGTTTGTTGTTTATAGACGGTTGTCATGAGTTTCCGGAAGTGACGTCTTGACTTCTGCTCAAAGATAGTGGCAGACGTGGGCTTGTTAATCTGGAACACGAACGCGTCTCTGCAGAATATTCCGCTTGTGTCTTTTGACCAGTATGCATGGCGTGTGTCCGTTAGGACTAGATTTCAGAGTGTGTCCTTTGTTTGAGGAATATGATTACCACACCTGCAAGATGTATATTACCATCACTGCCTTATGCATGCATTAACTATATAATGCCAGTTTAGTTTAAGCAGAGTGTGTGGAATTCTTGTGCACGTAAGTTGACTGTTCCATTAAACTGAAAGTATCCAAATCAAGGACAGTAGAGACATGTGCTTAGAAAAGCTTTGATGTCGAACCCTATTCAATATGGAGTATATGTTAATAAATGTGTGAACTGTAAAAAGCAGTTAGGCCTTATTGACTGAGTACCTGTGGTGCGGACCAGGGAGTATTGAATGAATGGCCATGTTTAATATTTCATAACTACTACAATGGAATCCATGAGGATAACCCTGGAAGGGAACTCAGCAGGCCAAGATTTATAATAAAGAGTGTCCAAGCATTGAGTCTCATTCACTTATAGTACAGGACGTCTGGTGGACTGTTCCTGAGAAACATAAATAATATAATTATCAAATTATCCCCGCATCATTCTTGGGGGCCAAGCTAAAGAAAGCAGAAGCCTAAAAATTGGAAACATGGACCAGAGCGTTGTCCGTCATATTTCATTATGAACCAATCCTAGGCCTAACCAGAGCCTAAAGTTACAGAACATCACTGTATTCCTTGCTTGGAGAAATCTCAAGGAGGATTTTTTTTTGTGGCAACAGATAAGTAGATTTATCGTTACATACAGCTTGACTGTAGATAATATCTGTTGGCCTGAATTATAATTTCACAATTATTGTTTTCATTATGTCAATGTGTTTGTAACTAGCGGCAGGCTGGTGGGACTCGGTTTTCTTAATTTTTTTACCGCTACGGCTAGGTTAAATGAGAAAATCGAGCGTTCTGTAGGTCTGTATCTGTGTAATTCATACTGAGGAGCCAGTATATTTTGCTGGTTTGATAAAAATACTGCCTCATTTGAATTTAGCAGATCCATTTCTGTCTAGTTGTAAAGTCATGTTTACATATTGTGTGTTATCATAAGTCCTGTCATTGTTATATTTTATTAAGTTTGCTACATTATTGTTTGTAAGATTGTCCAATCTTCCCTTACTATCATTTAGTTCATAGATGTTATAAGTGTTGTGATACGCGTCTTGTCTTGTTCTATTGTCATAGAGCATTATTATAAGTTACTGTTATATACATGTCATATTAACTCTTTGGTTTAAACATTTGTATTTCCTTTAGTTGCTCTAACCCTGTCTTCTTGTCATTGCTTGTTGTAGTTATTATTTTTTTTCCTGCTCCATATTGTATATTTGACTAACATCTATATTATTGCATTTATAGACTGATGTGAGATTCGTGGATTGAATATTGAATATTTGTCTGACATATTCATATATATAAAAGTTTACATATTGCGCATATACTGAGAATCACAACAATAAGAAACTATGACTTCATTAAAGGATTTATTGAAGATTGGTAAAGAATTTAATTTGGAAGGTGAAGCATTGCAAGCTTATGTGGATAAAGAGATAAAGAGACAAGAAGATCTCAGGAAAGAAGAATTAATTGAAAAAAGGAGACAAGAAGAACTCCATAAAGAAGAAATGGAATTGTCTGCAAAAAGAAGACAAGAAGAATTAATTGAAAAAAGGAGACAAGAGGAACTCCACAAACAAGAAATGGAAATAGAATTGGCTGAAAAAAGGAGATCAGAAGAATTGGCTCTTGAAAGGGAAAAATTAGCCTATGCCAGATCTCAAGAGGAAAAAGCTCAAGAGGAGATGAAATTGCAACAAATTAAAGCTCAAGAGGAGATGAAATTGCAACAAATTAAAGCTCAAGAGGAGATAATATCTCAACAAGCTATAAGATTAGCTGAGATTGAACTTGAAAAACTGAAATTACAACAACCACTGTTGCATCCTGGGGTAGGTGAAGATAAAAATAAAGATCATACTACTGCCATAAGGATTAATCTGCCAAAATTCAATGCGTCCATAGATGACATTTCATGCTTCTTAAATAGATTCCAAATTTTCTTGCATTCTTACAAGAAAGAAAACCTGAGAATCTGACTAAACTACAAACTATAGGTCGTCAATATCAAGTTGCCCATCCTAACAGAGTATTGAGCAAAAACAATTTTAAGGATTCATTACCAGCTGCATCTGCTAGGTCATTTCAGGACAATGCACCTAGATACAGATCAAATAGTATGGATAGAAATCAAAGATTTAATCCATCACATAATTACAGCAAGAACAGAGGTAGATACAATTTTAATAAACATCAACCTCAAAGAAATTTCAATTCATATGAAGAAGAACATTTTTATCCACAAACCTCTTTTAGATCAAATAATTGGCAAAATAGAGGAGGATATAACCCTAAACAAAATAGAGGTAAAAAATCTTTTTACAGAGGTAATGATCAAAATTCACAGAATAAAAGATCCTATCATAACAATACTACCGGGCAACCGAGAGGCCCTGAACGTACTAATGCTGTAGTGCATGATAATGATCATAACCATGATGCTATAGTAACACATGCAAATTCATGCAGTGTGGATTTATCAAATAGTGACAATTGTACTAATTGCAATTCTTTATTTCAGCCTCAAGGAGTCCCAAGATTATTGTGCGGACATCCCCTTCCAGTCATGTCATCATTTGAAAGTACTGGATCATTAATTTTAAATAAAGGCTTTGTCAATAATCAATTGGTTTCTTTGTTGCGCGATACAGGGGCAACAACTATTGGAGTTCGCAGAGCATTGGTAGATAGGTCGGACTATACAGGAAAACATGTGAAATGCATCACATTTGGAGGAACTGTAGAATATTACCCCACGGCTGAGGTATTCTTGGATACGCCATATTTTACAGGAAGAACACTGGTATGTCTGATGGAAAATCCAATTGCTGGGATTATTTTAGGAAACATACCTAAATTACATGATTGTTCAAAGAAGGATATCGAGATATGGGAAAAACAACATTTACTTTGTTCAAATGCTGTGACTACCAGAGCTCAGGCTCACATGGAGAAGAATCAACACATACCACTTGTTGATGTGTTACCTGAAGATGTAACTCAGGAAAGCACTTCAGAGGAATACGAAGAAGATGATAATGATAATGATGATGAAAATCATCATCAACAGGAGAATAATGATGATATTCAGATAATTAATACTAGACAAACATAAAGGTATGTTTTCAGGCACTCGTAAGAAATAAAGAAGTAGAACACTTAGACAACAGAAAAACAACAGACGTGAGTGGCTTACCCAGGGTTCGAACCCCGTACCTTCCGTACGACAACACCGCCTAGCTATACAAGCGAATCACACTAACCTCACCGCCAGCTAGGCATCCCCAAGAAAAGGATGCTTTACTGACCGGTCATCAGTGCGAAACACAAGACAACACCGGAAGTTTACAATGGGCACCTCAGCCCATTAATGACGCAATCACTTCTGTTGTTCCTCTATTAGGCAGTATATGTCAGTCCAAACAAGACAAAGACCTTGATACTGTGTCCAGTAAATGATAGAAGACTAAAGGACAGTAGTATAGAACAGAGGGTAGGTTTCTGGTATTGTATAAACATTAATAACACATAAGGAAGGGAAACCCGAGGCCTGTAAACAGTAAATTAATATTAGACAAACATAAAGGTATGTTTTCAGGCACTCGTAAGAAATAAAGAAGTAGAACACTTAGACAACAGAAAAACAACAGACGTGAGTGGCTTACCCAGGGTTCGAACCCCGTACCTTCCGTACGACAACGCCGCCTAGCTATACAAGCGAATCACACTAACCTCGCGGCCAGCTAGGCATCCCCATGAAAAGGATGCTTTACTGACCGGTCATCAGTGCGAAACACAAGACAACACCGGAAGTTTACAATGGGCACCTCAGCCCATTAATTCAGATAATGGATGATGTCAATGCTAATAATGATACTGTATTTCAGGTGGAGCTCATTGATAAAAAAAACCTTCATTCAAAGGCAAAAAGAGGATATTTCTTTAAGAAAAGTTTTTCATATTGCTCATTTAGATGATGTAATTGTAGATGACAATGCTAAACACTGGTATACTATAAAGAATGGGATATTAGTAAGAAACTATCAAGATGCTAATTCCTTCAAAAAACAGATTATGCTACCAGCTTGTTTTCATCCATTTGTCTTGACACGCACATGACATTGAATGTGCTGGACATTTAGGTGTTGCTAGAACCAAGCAAAGAGTGTTGGCACACTTCTTTTGGCCTGGCATTACAAAAGACGTAAAAATATTTTGTCGTACGTGTACCACTTGCCAAAGCTTGGCAATTAAAAAACCAAAACATGATGCTCCTATTCAGGCATCTGACATATCTTTGCGGCCCTTCGCAAAGATGGCCATTGATATTATTGGCCCTTTAAAGGTTACATCAGCCAGAGGTCATCAATATGTTTTGACCTGCATTGATATGTGCACACGCTGGCCGGAAGCCATACCATTAAAAACCATTACTACAGTAGATATTGCTGATGCACTATTTTTTATTTTTAGCCGTATAGGTTTCCCTGAGAACATTTTATCGAATAGAGGAACTCAGTTAGTTTCTGATGCCATGAAACAGGTTATGGATATGTTTGGGATTGATAGATCCCTTAGCTCAACTTATCACCCCCAATCTAACGAGAAAATATAAGTTCTCAATAGATCCATAAAACAAATGTTACATAAGGTTACCATTAAATATCCACAAAATTGGGACAGAGTTCTCCCCGCTATTTTATTTGCTTACAGGGAAATTAAAAATGAACATACAGGCTTTAGTCCATTCGAGTTGGTTTTTGGTGCCAGACCAAGAGGCCCAATGTCAATATTAAAACAACTATTAATTGGAGCTGAGATGAATGAAGAGGTTCAAACCTCATACCAATATGTCATCAACCTAAGGAAAAAATAATAGACGCATGCCAAATTGCAGTAAACTCATCTGAAAAGGCAAAACTGAGAGCGAGGTTATTTCTTAACCAAAACCGCAAATTACGCCAACTGTGGCCTGATGATGAAGCATACGTACTATTACCCAAGAAAGATAACAAACTATTGGTGTCATGGAGAGGACCTTACAGGATTGTGGAGAAACTGTCTGATGTTGATTATATTGTTTCGGTAGATGGAAAAGAAAAAAACTTTTCATATCAATATGTTACAGCAGTTTCATACACGTCCACCACATCTTAGACCAGTCTTTGAAGCTCTTGATGATTCTGTCACTCGTCACTCTTCTTTGGCTGTGATACAGGAGGAAACTTCTGATTTGACTAATGGGAATGATTCACTCTTAGTGTTACCTAGTATTCACTTTTTAGCTACTGAAAGTTGGAAAGATGTATCCATATCTCCAACGCTGTCTTCTGTTCAGAAAGAACAGGCTATTCAATTGTTACTGTCTTTTGCTGATGTCCTTACTGATGTACCAGGACATACCGATATCATCGAACATGATATCGTTCTTACTGATTTTCAACCTATTAAGTTGAAACCCTATCCTATACCTATACACTTATAGACTCAAGTGAAGGAGGAATTAGAACAGATGGTGAAATTAAATGTCATTTCTCTATCTCATTCCCCTTACAGTTTTCCGATGGTCTTGATTCGGAAAAAAGATAAATCTATACGCATATGCATAGATTTTAGACGTTTAAATTCTGTGACCATAAATGACGCTGAACCACTCCCAGTGTTAGAGTCTTTATTAGACAGGTTAGCTTCTGCTACATTCTTTTCTAAATTTGATCTTTCTAAAGGCTATTGGCAAGTGCCATTAACGGAGAAATCCAAGCCTTATACTGCCTTTGCTACGCCATTAGGTCTATTTGAATTCAATTATATGTCTTTTGGCTTAGTAAACGCGCCTGCGACCTTCGTTCGCATGATGCGAAGACTCTTCTCCGATAGAGAAGACCTTATTACCTATATAGATGACATTTGTCTGTTTCATCAATCATGGGATGAACATGTAAAAGGTATTCAGTCCTTACTTCACACTTTACGTCTCCATAATTTAACTGCACGTCCATCTAAAACTAAAGTTGGATTTCAGGAGATTTCATTTTTAGGATATAAGGTAGGAGGAGGTTTCTTGAAAACTGACGATACTACTATCTCTAGAATTCTAAACCTTGATGTGCCCAAAACAAAAACAAAAACAGGTTAGGAGTATTCTAGGTCTACTCAATTTTTATCGTAAATTTATCCCTAATTTTTCTGAAATTACATCTGTTTTATCGTCACTTGTGAAAAAAAATTCGCCCAATAGAGTTATATGCAGCCATGATTGTTATGTTGCGTTAAATATACTGAAACAAATGTTTTTCAAAAATGCCTATCTTGAGATTGCCTGATCCTGCTAAACATTTTACCCTCAGAGTCGATTCCTCAAAGTCTTCGATTGGAGGTTCGTTGTTGCAGGAATGGAATGGCTGTCTGCATCCCACACTCTATGTCAGTAGAAAGCTAACGCCTACGGAACAGAGGTACCCCATTATTGAGAGGGAGCTGTTGGCGGTGGTATTTTGCTTTTCTAAACTACAGCGCTACTTGCTGGGAGCAAGTTTTACACTGGAGACTGGCCAGAGAGCCTTATCGTATCTGAAAACAGCACGCTTCAAAAACGAAAGAGCTGCCCGTGCCTCTCTGGCTCTCCAACCCTATGAATACCAGATAAAGCCTATCAAGGGAAGCGTCAATGTCATAGCCGATGTGTTGTCTCGCTGTGTGAAACATCCACTGGTTGACGAATCAAATTCTGCTTCAACACAGTTATAATAACCAAACCTGCGTTATGTTGCTGTTGACAATTCAGAACTATGACGCAACTTTAACGTGAGATCAAGTGCTACATAGACCATCCAGTGACAAGAGTGGTACATACTTTAGAAAATTTGCTGCCACATTGCTTCGTCATGTACAGAAACAGTTTGCTAAACTACAAACAGTATGCCAAGCATCATGATGATGATGTTTTTTCGTATAACCTACGCCGACTAAGATATCAAATCCTTTGCCATGTGGTTACTAATAAGACTATTCCAGAACTATACTGCTTTACTACATACAGTTTATAGAATGACTATTTTCCGGATATAATGGTAATGCGATTTATTTCAGACACATTCCGTGAATTATTCAATAATTGTTCTTTTAAAATGGACTGCTACTTGCATAAAAAGGGAAACAACTAGAAAATGCCGATGTCTGAAAATTCAAAGGGGACATAACAAAATAAATGTTTCATTTCAACTTGGACTTTGATAATGTAGGATACAGAATGAATAACAGTGACTTTCAATTCTAGTCCTATTGCTGGGAAGACAAACATGGACAGTTGAAATACATGGAACTTACATATTGCAGTGAACTTCTTTGTTACTACCGATGAAAATGACTTTGCATCGTCGTTAATAATCTAAAATTTGTGAGAATTGTGATCTATGGAACTGTGTTCGAAAATATGTGATTAAACAATGAACTTCTTGCAATAATCACTATTGACATTAAATAATTAATATCATTAATTACTGGATATAATTTTAATTCATCTAAACCACAAGAGGTTACATATATAGTGTAATGAGGTAATTTAAGTGTTCATATATTACTTAATATATTTTCACATTACAGTGTATTAACATGATCAGTCATCCCATCAGACTACATACATACAGATAATCATAACTATTTTGACATAATGTCGCAGTCACTCATTATGAATTGATTTGTCTGCCCCATATGATCTATTATGTCTTTGATTGCTAATTATGCATGTCATTGATAAATAGGGAGACTTACATGACTGACATGACATAGTTTGTTTGTTGACATGAGTGTATGAGTGCCTTGACCGACACATATTGACATTTATTTTCGCAGTGCCCTATTATTAATATGGTGACCTCACAATATTGTCACAAGAAATGTCTCTGAAATAGACAATGGGTTTAGTGATCTCATTACTGGATTCCACACCTTGTGTGTCTAATTGTCGATTGTGGAGCACGCATCTAGGTGCTATATCAATGGGGACAGTTGTAGGAGGTTCTTGTGTCACCTGGTTACTCCAGTGATTTTATAGATTTGCAATGGAAATAATGAAAAGTTCCTTTTCATTATTTTACTGCAGGGGGGAGTAAATGTTATGTCTAAATATCATAACATTGGTTGTATACGATCACTTCCTGGTTTGTTGTTTATAGACGGTTGTCATGAGTTTCCGGAAGTGACGTCTTGACTTCTGCTCAAAGATAGTGGCAGACGTGGGCTTGTTAATCTGGAACACGAACGCGTCTCTGCAGAATATTCCGCTTGTGTTCTTTGACCAGTATGCATGGCGTGTGTCCGTTAGGACTAGATTTCAGAGTATGTCCTTTGTTTGAGGAATATGATTACCACACCTGCAAGATGTATATTACCATCACTGCCTTATGCATGCATTAACTATATAATGCCAGTTTAGTTTAAGCAGAGTGTGTGGAATTCTTGTGCACGTAAGTTGACTGTTCCATTAAACTGAAAGTTTCCAAATCAAGGACAGTAGAGACATGTGCTTAGAAAAGCTTCGATGTCGAACCCTATGCAATATGGAGTATATGTTAATAAATGTGTGAACTGTAAAAAGCAGTTAGGCCTTATTGACTGAGTACCTGTGGTGCGGGCCAGGGAGTATTGAATGAATGGCCATGTTTAATATTTCATAACTACTACAATGGAATCTATGAGGATAACCCTGGAAGGGAACTCAGCAGGCCAAGATTTATAATAAAGAGTAGGAGCCGCGCTGTCGTAGTGGTTACAACACCGTGTCGTCGACCAGGGATTGGCGGCTCCTGAGCCGACCCAGCTCTAATGGGTACCTCCGAAATCGGCGAGTATCTGCCTGAATGGCGAGGGACACCTGTCTCTGTACAAGAAAAAAAAGGATACTCACGTAAAATCAATGTCAGGTTAGACAATGGTAATAACCTGAGATTTCGCCTCGAGTATTAGCGGGCGTACGAAAAAAAAAAATAATAATAATAATAATAAAGAGTGTCCAAGCATTGAGTCTCATGCACTTATAGTACAGGACGTCTCGTGGACTGTTCCTGAGAAACATAAATAATATAATTATCAAATTATCCCCGCATCACCACCATATATTTATGTGGTTAGCCATAGGTGAAGCTTGAAGCTTCTATGCTTTCGTGCCACTGTTTTTGTATTTCCGTGCTTCTGAAGCGAAATGGAAATGAATTACATGAGTTACCAGGAGAATTTAGTCCCGTCATCAGGGCTTGCAGCAGACAAGGTAGGCCTACATAATTTGGGTATGCGGCTGTCACGAGTGAGTTATGTAAGAGTCTGTCTGACGAGAACCAAGTCTGGGTGATGTCAGAGACAAGACGAAAATCTGAGAGAGGTCTGAGATGATAGACGAGAAATGGTGTTGATGGTGGATAGAGTGACTTATAGTTATCGAGGGTGAGAACCTATAAGGACTCTCCCCTCGCCACTCAGTGACCTTTTATTCAACTGCTGCCACACTGCCTCTTGCTCTGCTAGGAGATAAGTTTTATAATACTACCGTGTATCCACATACAACAGTACGAGTACAAGGTAAGGCGTACAGGTGAAAAATAAACTCATAGGTTCCACGATCTCACAATTTTGCGGTGGAAATAAAATTAATAATCCTTTGCTGGAAAAACCTGAAATAAAGAACTGCACCTACACCAACACACTCCCGCTGACTTGTCCCTGTCAGCTACACTGCTAATCACTTTCACTAGATGCTTAGCTACACAGGTTCTTAAACAATCTACCCTCCCCCTCTATTGATTTTGAGTGCACTCTACCCCAAAATCCTTCTTCGTTGGCGTGCGTGCGTTGATGCTTCACTAGGATTACGGTTAGCCGTTGGAGAAATTATAACCCTATTTTCTCCAGGGTAATAGCTAATTAAACACTTAAATTGACTGCCCCCGCGGTAAATTCAGGAAATCGGGGGGTGCGATGGCAACATTTATCATTCATAACCCTCCACTCCCAAAGGAGCATAGGCCTTCAACAAACACATGCCAAGTCCTCTTGTCACGTGCCATCATCTCAAGTTCTTTCCACGTTCTCCTTATTATTTTCACCTGTGTTTCCAGCTCTCTTCTCCGTGTGCTTCTTGGTCTACATCTGCTTCTCTTGCCCTGGGGATTCCAGAACAAGGACTGCCTTGTAATGCTATCAACAGGTTTCCTCAGTATGTGTCCTATCCATCGCCAACGTCTTCTTTTCATCTCTTGTTCCACTGGCACTTGTCTAGTTCTTGTCATCAGTTCCACGTTGGTAATCTTGTCATACCATTTTAATCCCTCTATTCTACGCAAGCACCCATTTATGAAAGTCTGTAGCTTTTTGGTAGTTGTCTTTGTTGTTCTCCATGTCTCAGAGCCATACAATAGGACTGACTTCACATTTGAGTTGAAGATTCTTATTTTCGTGTGATGGCAACACTCAAGATGAAATAAATGATGAGGAAATAATCTACCTTTTGAGTAATGGCCCACTACTCCTGTAGCGGTCCTCACTGATAAGGAACGACGTAGCTTTGTAAAGAGAACTGGTGCAAACGGAGCATGGGCGCTCCTCTTATTAGGTGTTGGGCAAAGTATTTATACTCCAAGCAAAGGCCATCATCAATGTGCCCGTAACAGGGTGATGAACTAGGCACACATGTAGTTACGTGCAACCCAGCTGTAAATGGGTCAATGACTTGTGCGACCCTTCCTCCAGGAAGGTAAGGCTTCAGCGAAGGGCCTGAAATAACCGGGGTTAGCTGTAAAGAAAACACAAACAACTCATATATCATCGTGCTAAATAAATCATAAACATTACAATACGTCACAACAATAAACGGGTCTTAACTAGATACAGGAAAGCATACATGCATCCCATTCTATTAATCTGATCAGGGCTGAACTGCGCTGCAGTTTTATCTTACTCTCCCCCACTCACCGTCCGATCAACAATAAGTGCAGGGCCGGCTTATGGTAGCTTTTGCGTAACACTACGAAGCCCGGTTACCGGCGTCTAACGCTGGAATGGTTTCATGCATGTTTATAAACTGCCCATCCCCTTCCATTCTCTACATGCTCGCGTGACCTTAATATGGGTCCGGCCAGCTAGCTACACAATTTTTACAAGCTCGTCTAACTAGTAGCGCTGGCGTGAGACATATTTAAACCTTACATACAACATATGACCACAATAGAAGTATTCGCTATTTAAGTATACAAATTGCATTTAAGATACCCATTAATAACCAAGTACGCACTTAGATGCAAAGTACATGTTGCGAATAATTATTTTCACAAACCGCCACTGAGGCCAAAAAGACTACATTTGCTCAGGTTAACCTGTTGTGTGTGTTAAAGATTTCTTACTTTGGTTATTGTCGCATACGATGAGATTACTTTAAGAGATGATGTAAGTAAAGGAAGGAAGATGTGTAGAAAGCACATAGACACTAGTTTTCACAGAGGTGAGCTAGTGTTTAGGGAAAGAGTTAACAGAAGGGCAGAGGTTGGTGTCAGTGATTCTCTCACCTTTTAGACTGCCAACTCTTGTATTTTTCTGGCGACGACTAACTCTTTCTTACTCAAATCTTTTTAAAGATGAACTAGTAGTTACAAGTAATACAAGGAGGGTTGAGTATGTTTTTTTCTGAACAGAACATACAATCTACTAAGTCAAACTCAGAATGATGGTGAGTTTCAGAATGTACATAATTACTTTAATTACAGTGGAAAATAAAATCAATGTTGTCATGTACTTTGACACAAAAGAAATACTAGGAAATGTAAAACAGACAGTTATGATATTACTTATTCAAGGATTCAGAATACTGTCAGTGTCTTTGGTTCAGATAAGAATAAGAGGCAATTTTCCTCACTGACGAAAGTTTATTCCTATGGCTATTTCTTGGAAAAAGTGAATTCTGATTTTGGCCTGGGTTTTAAGTAGACTTATCTGCTTGTACTTCTCCTGGGCGTCACAGTAGGTAGGAATTACCAACTGGATAATGTGCTTCAGTTGAGCTACAGTCCAAGAGATGCTTAGGCTTTTCGTTAACCTGGTTGTGAAGTTGAGTTATGATGTTCAGGTGCTGACGAGGTGTTGTATGCTTAAATGCTGTAGACTGCTCAGGGTTGCTGACTTGTGATCACCGCTAGGTTTGAGACGTAAGCACTAGTTCTCTCTGTAGCATAGAGCAACTAGGCGGTTTACTCGCAACAATTTACAGCAATCAAAATCCAGAAACTGGTTAAGATTCTGCAACTGCGCGCTCAGGACTTATTCACAGCTTAAGAACTAGAATTTTAGTAGCGTTACTCTCAAATCACATATACTGTTGAAATGAGGTAGCTTGGGGCTTCTATTCTATAAGCGTGCGTTCTCTTCCAACGGTTATCAACAAGTGATTTTAAAACTCAGCATTTGTTCGCATGAAGTTAAAACATTTTCGTTCCCACGTCCAGAGTTAATTATTTCCCGTCTCTCGTTCAGCCATGCCGGAAGATTTATCGTGGCATCTTCAGTTGACTACTGAACATGGAAATATAATTCTCTGGAAACCGCTGTGGTTTCGACCAAGCGAATAAATTGTACAGACGTCCTTAAAGAAACACTTTTAGGGCCTTAGTAGGAGAAGATAGTATTAGGATCTTATGGCAGAACTATTAGTGAAGACTTGAAAAACATAGAAAGAACAGACAGCAGGTGCAAATATTTCGTAGAGAAAACAGACAAAATGTGAAGGAATAGAAAAGTAAGGAATTATAAAATAATCTAGACGAAACCTTCGAACACTCCGTGACAGTTATCCATAGGTGAAGGAAACCGATTAAACTTTTGGTGCACTACACCAGGCGTAAAATCCTCTACCCAATATGTTCTTATATAGTAACAGCACACCAATCCCTTAAAAAACTGGCTATAGCTTTAGATCTCTGGTTAAATGATTGTTGTAATTACCACATTACTAAAACCCTTTATGAAGGCTTACTCTGACTTATCACATACCCCAAGCACAACATTTATACTAAGTACCAATTTCTAAACTTGCTTGCCGCGACTGTCAGAATCTCCCACTCTATTAATCATGAACAGGCAAGCTGGCGTTAAGTCTGCTACCTTCTCCCGGCAGGAATTTGTTTAGACTGAAGCCATGAGAGACAAATAGAGTCTGCTTATGTAGGGGTTATAAGGGTTGCAGGTGTTCGAGGCAGGCTCTAACATCGGCATAGAGAATGCCAAAATAACGTAATAATTACTCAGAGAATTCGTTAGCAGACCTGCTACAAAGGATTTGGCGCAACAGGGTTACGCTAGCGGGTCCCAAACTCCCCTGGCCATCAAAGCACAGGGAACTTCTTTGTGACCGTCATCTCACAGTGCAGGTGTCTCGGCAAGTCGCTCCCTCGCCCGGCCCGCTACTTAACGTGACGGCACTCTCTAGGGACAGTTTCCCTGGTTTCGTGCAAAATAAAGAATTACAACGCCAATATATGACGTAATAGTTCTGTCCGTCTCCACACGGAACCCAAGACTTTCCCTGGTGTCAAAGACCCAGGACCTTCTGCCGCTAAACTCTCAAACTGAGTGTCGGGCTTTGGGCTCGTGGTAACAGGAAATCTAAAGAAAGATGTCGTTGTCCACAACAGTGAGTCCGGGACGCGTCAATTATCTACTACCTACATTACAGAACCAGGGGAGTGAACCTATCAGATTCCAGAATGACAAGTCACTTACCCCGCTTGTATTTACAGAAGTGAAATGGGCGTGACAAAAATCAAACAGAAATTGGGAAGGATGGTAGTTCAATCTAACTGGCCAGAATTTATAATCCATTTTGCCACAGCGGCCAAGTAAAACCGAAGGACCTTCTTTCTAAGTTAAATGCAGTGTGTCTTGCCTATGCGAGGAAAAACATAAATTAATATTTTAAAAAGAAGATACAATTCCATACAAAAATACATTCACACATGAATGAATGAATGAATGAATTCTGTGCCGACGGAAAAGTATGTCACAGAAATAGGAAGAGAAATATATTAAAAACGAAAAAAAAAGTGTAACATGAGAAATAAAAGGTAAAACGGCAAAGGTAGTCCCATAGCAGATACTACCGTAGTGGAGTGAAGTGTTAGAGACTTCACCATATTATGTCCAGCATCGAGAGTTGGGGTGACCAGTTGCCTTCCTCGCTGCCTTTTCTTCGCTAACTCAAAGTCAGGTACCCATTTACAGCTGGGTAGACTGGAGCGTGTCGGTACCGTGATTCAAATGCGGCACCTTTGCCGCGAGAGACCAGAGCTCTAACCACTCTGCCAATCGGAGGCTCAACATGAGAAGTAGGAATAATCCAATTTCGGCTGTAAATATGTTTCGTTTTGCCTCTGCTTCATACGGAGCCATCTTTGGGCACTAGTTGCTGTGTCCAGAACGTCAGGTATTCAATAATTTTTCTTGCCAATGTGGAGGTGAGAATGTCGAAGCGGGACACATTGTGTCAACATGTTTTGCCAGCTCTCTCCGCGACTAGCGATGGGAATGACGAAGAATTTCAGCTGACGCGGCCAACCTGCGCGCTTCTCTTCTCTGATTGGCTGCTACTCCATCAGCGGCATTACTAGTGTTCTATTTTTTGAACATGACCAACGTTACAATTGCGATCAGAACGCTAGGCCGCAGCACAAAGAAGAAAATGACCAAAATGGTGCTGTCACATATTCCCCGTCTGATTTTGTTGTCGTCTCGACAACTGCACTACCTCTGGCTCTTCAGTCGTAATCTCTCAGATCGTCTTGGGGTAGGGTTGTCTAGCGGCTGCAGGGTGTACCAGCCTGGTTCAAGGGTTAGATCTTGTACGTCCTTACCAAGGCCTGTCTCATCTGGTAAAGCTGGTGCCTCAGGTAGGCCAAACGTCGTATCTACTGGACCTGGAGATGGAGAATCATCTTTGTCTTCACTTTGTTTCAGTTCGTTGCCAGTGACTCTAAAACTGAGACTCGCTCCATCTGTTCGTTGGATGACATATGGACCTCCTATCATTGTGGGAGCTCGAACAACGGTGTACTCCTCTTCTGACCACATGTCACGAATTTTGGATCTCTCAGCGTTGTGCATTTTCTTCCTCACCAATTTTCCCATCTGTAGGAGAATAGAGCACGGCAACTTGTCACATCTCTCTCTCTCTCTCTCTCTCTCTCTCTCTCTCTCTCTCTCTCTCTCTCTCGCTCTCTCTCTCTCTCTCTCTCTCTCTCTCTCTCTCTCTCTCTCTCCTGACTGATGCCAACCTCTGCAACTGTGCCTTTGCTCTTACGTGTGCCTCTCGTAGCCTGGAAACGTGCCCTTCAACGTGTTTTAGACGAGTCTCCTCCTCTAAATATCGACCACTTTTCTTGGCGCCCTTAGGGTGACAGTAGTCACGGCCATCTCTTGGCTTGCACCCTGGCGCCTAGAGAGATCGCTCTTTGAGGGCCAAACCCATATCAAATGCCCTGGGGACTTACACTGAAAACATCGCTTCGGAAGCTGGCCCTAAGGACACTTGGCTGCCATGTAGTCTGAAAAGTCTCCACAATTGTAGCATCTTATTTTCCCAGGCTTCCTCTGTGCCATTGGTCGCCTCCTGCTACCCTTCCTTCCTGGCCGCATATGCAATTCTTTCCTGCTTTCATTACATCACATTCCGGTCGGCAAACAACCATCTTTATCTTTGAGCCATTCTGCTCCCCTTCTGTAACCTGACTCCCAGCCGCAGAGGGGTCTAGTTTAGTGCATGTGGGCATCGATTCTGTACATGGCCTAGCCTTCTACATGTAAAACAGCGGACTGTCCTGGTATGTCTCCCCTGCTCCTGAGACATCTCATCAAGCTTAGTTTGTAACTGAGCTACTTGGGCTCTCAGCCGCTCCACTTCTGCGTTTAATGCATGAATATCTGGCACAGTCTCTCTTCTTGCCACTTCAACACTGGCAACGCCGACCCCGGAAACGGGTTCAGTCTCTAAAAATAGCAAGGCGTAGTCTCTCACCGACATAAACGATGCTGTAGGCTCTTTAATGATCATTTCCTTTGCGAACTTTCTTAGCAGGTCATCTCTCAGACAAGCAGCAGACTGGTCCCGAAGGAAGGATGGCTCCACAAGAGTGACATTATTCTGTTTCTGTGCTCTTATAACACTTTCGAATACCTCGTAAATGCGATGAGAGAATTCCCAAAGAGACTCCCTTGCACCTTGCCGGGTAGAGTGAAGAGTGGCCATTAGCCCTGGGATGCTTCGATGCTCCCCATAAACCCTAAGAATGGAATGTAGCATTGCTTCCGGGACATCGTCATCAGCCTGAATCCTCAGCTCCCTGCTGACACTTGGGGTCACACTGTCAAGAATAACATCTGCCTGGTCCTCTTTACTCATCATCCCTATTCTACAGGCAGCTCTCACCTCCCTGACATATTCCTCAGCTGTAGGGCCCGTGCGCTCTCCAAAGCACCGCACTTTCTTTTGGGTAGGTACCATGATGTACCGCACTCGCTCTGGTTGACGCTCTAGTTCCACTACAGGGTCATCCATTTCAGCCACATCTTCGTTATTCAATCTACTATAGTCCGTTCGGAAATTCGTGCCCACAGAAAGCGTCAATTTTCTCCAAAACTGTTTGTTGTATGGACATGAATTTTTGCATGCAGTCTTAGATTTTCCATGCAGTTATCAAAATATTTTTTGTCAAATTTCCCCTCCAAAACTGTTTTTTTTTTTGGACAAAGATTTTTTGCAGCAGTCTTGGGTTTTTTTTGCATACTTACAAAACTCATGTCATGTTCGAATTTTCTTCTTTACGTTATATAAAAAACTCTTACTGCTGTCTGGGTTAATTTTTAGTAGTTTTACGGGAAAGTTACAAGATCCGTTCAAAAATATATATATATTTTTTTAATTAGTGTAGTGACTACATGTCCGCACGAGTGCGCACCTATTGTACACAGTCGCGAGAAACTAATTCAAACCAAAAAAAAATTTTTGAACGGATCTTGTAACTTTCCCGTAAAACTACTAAAAATTAACCCAGACAACAGTAAGAGTTTTTTATATAACGTAAAGAAGAAAATTCGAACATGACATGAGTTTTGTAAGGGCAAAAAATATTTTAATAACTGCATGGAAAATCTAAGACTGCGTGCAAAAATTCATGTCCATACAACAAACAGTTTTGGAGAAAATGGACGCTTTCTATGGGCACGAATTTCCGAACGGACTATAGTAGCATGTGTGTTGCGTGCCGCCATGTTGTCGCTAGTAAAGTTGAGTTAATACAATGAAATGCTGGATGATCCTGTTCCCTGCCTTGCACTGAACTGGGTGTTATACTGCTTCAGCTGTTGTTGCTCTGATTACTGAAGAGTTGCTTCACTGCGTGCTGTCTGTCGATCCTGTCGACGACGCCACTTGTGACAGGGGCTAGGTGTAGTTGAGGTGAACTTATGTCGATGTGGCTACCTCACACCCAAGACCCATGCACTAAGAACATTTTATTAAGGATCGTTTCACAGGGGCTGCAATTATTGGTTGCTTGCAACCCTCTCAGCAGCAGACTTAGCAATTCAAGCAACACAAAGCCTTATTCAGATCAACATTTAATACTACCGAACACCCAGACAGTGTTCGTAGACTTTAAGTCCTAGGCATGTTCTTGCTTGAACTAGACTTCAGATCTCAACAGCTTGTTCTCTCTCAGCGACTGGCTATGGGAATGACGAAGAATTTCAGCTGACGCGGCCAGCCTGCGCTCTTCTCTTCTCTGATTGGCTGCTACTCCATCAGCGGCATTACTAGTGTTCTATTTTTAGATCATGACCAACGTTACAATGGCGGTCAGAACGCTAGGCTGCAGCACAAAGAAGAAAATGACCAAAATGGTGCTGTCGCACTAGGTCTCAGCTATATGATGTGGAATGGTCAGTTCCATTTCTCGCTGCAAGTGTACTCAAAGCATTGGCAAGTACCTAGTTTTACAGCTAGGAAGACTGGAGCATGTTATGACCTTATTTCGATCCAGGTCACTTTGCTTATAAGAGCATACTCTCTACCACTTTGCACTCGGGCTCTCTTGTAGAGAGAATTCTTGAGATGAATGAAATGGAGAAGGGATGTGAAGTTTGGTTTTTGCTTGTGATTAATCAGTTAGGACAGGGTTCCCGAAACCTGGGGGATGAACATTCCCTGGGGATGCGAGACGCTTGTGAAGAGGTTACACGATATATATTTTGTAATAATTATATTATCATAGAGACAAATGGACAGACAGACAGACATAAAGATAGACAAACAGAGAGACAGACAGACATAAAGATAGACAAACAGAGAGACAGACAGATAGATAGATAGATAGATAGATAGATAGATAGATAGATAGATAGATAGATAGATAGATAGATAGATAGATAGATAGATAGATAGATAGGCAGGCAGGCAGGCAGGCAGGCAGGCAGGCAGGCAGACAGACAGACAGACAGACAGACAGACAGACAGACAGACAGACAGACAGACAGACAGACAGACAGACAGACAGACAGATAGATAGATAGATAGATAGATAGATAGATAGATAGATAGATAGATAGATAGATAGATAGATAGATAGATAGATAGATAGATAGATAGATAGATAGATAGATAGATAGCAGGCAGTCAGACATAGATAGACAGACCAATAAGCAGAAGTTGACTTACTGACTGACTGACAGATCGATTTATTGATCGATAGATATAACAGACAAACGTTATGCGTGTCTAATGCTCACTGGTGATTGACGTGCTTCTAAAATTAAAAAAAGAAATAGTTTACCAAAATAACATATCTCATATTCTATCCTGACATAATCGAAACAGTCTCGGCAAGCACTAAAAATTGACAGAAAAATCGATTCCCTGGATTCCGTGTTTTCTGAAAATTAACTTTTTCGATTATACGTGGAAAAGTTTCCGTAACGGAAAAGAATAATATCTTAGAAATAAAACGGCTTTTGGTCTGCTTTTGGATAAAATAAATGGGGGGAGGGGAGGGGGGAGAGTTATTAAGAATATAAATATGCAAATTACTATGTAATCCTTAACTGACTTTCCATACTATTTTTCATTGCTTTTGGCTCTTAGTTCAGACGTTCCTATGAAGTGACACGTAACAAACAAATAAAAATACAATAATTAACAATAACAGGACGTAAAGGAACATAACATATGGGTTCATCAGGGAGCAAGGAAGCAAGCAGTATGTTGGAAATTGGCATAGTAAATCTTTCTTTAAAAAAAAAATAATAATAAAAGTAAAGTACAGAAACATATTGTCCGTATTTAGCTTGAAGAGAACATCATCAACATGTTCCTTTTTCGCTCCGGATGAAGCATGGGGTAACAACTGTAGCTGTCCCCCCTTGCAAGTATAGTTTTTGTAGCAACTTGTTTTACATGATAAGGTTGCCAAACTCATGCATGGCCTCGTATTTGTCGCCCTGTACGACATGCCTGAGAGACCAGTAAATAAATCAATATTATACACATAAAGGTATGTTTTCAGGCACTCGTAAGAAATAAAGAAGTAGAAAACTATACAACAGAAAAACAACAGACGTGACTGGCTTACTGGAGAATCGAACCCAGGACCTTCCGATCGGCACAACCGCCTAGCTACAGCTATTCTTTTGTTGTCTCATCAGAGAACCATGGGAACGACACGAGACGCATTACGAGTTGCCGGGAGATTGATTTCGTTTTACTTACTTACTTACTTAGTCGTTCCCCTTCTACCGTGAGGTGTAGAGGTTTGGAAGAGAGAGCGCCAGACTATCCTATCGGCTGTCTTCCTCCTGGCCTGGTTCCATTCTAGTCCTCGGTCCTTCAAAGATTGTCTAATGTTGTCCTCCCAGCGGACTCTGGGTCATCCTCGGGGTCTGGATCCTTGGCTCTTTGTTTCCCATGCTTGTCGTGGTATCCAATCTTCTCCCATTCTGCAGACATGGCCAAACCATCTTAATTGGGACTGTTCTACTTGGGTCTGCAGGGGGTAGGATTTAAGGCCTTGACGTATCGTCTGGTTGCGTACCATGTCTCTTCTTGTTACTTCAACCACCTTCCTCAGATACCTCATTTCTGAGGTTTGGATCTGGCTTTTATGGGTTGTAGTCATTGCCCATGACTCGCATCCAAATGTCAAGACTGGGACATAGGTGGAGCGGTAGACAGCCATCTTCGTTTTCTTACCAACCTCTCTCTTGCTGAGGAATCCTCGATTTATGGCCTGAAAAAGTCTCACAGCTGCTGCTTTTCGAGTGGCCAACTCTTCTTTGATGCCTCCCTTTCGGTCTGTAATAGCTCCGAGGTATTTAAAGTGGTCGACCTGCTCCAGGACCTGTTCTCCCAGCTTAATCTGATGTCTTCTTTCTTCTCGTGATATCACCATGGATTTTGTTTTAGAGCTGTTTTTGACCATCCCTCTCTTCTCCAGCTCTTCCTTCCAGACTTGCAGGTTGGATTGGAGATGTGCCTCTGATTAAGCAATCATTTTACTTATGTTAGAATTACTTCAGTGCAGGGTGACTTTGTCTGTCTAAGAAGTGTTCCTCGAGGGCGGCACGAACCCCTGGCTTCTTCATCAAAAAGTAGACGTGTTAGGGTAAAGGTAAAGGATCCCGTTACATGCTCAGTGAGGCATATTGGGAATATGGTGTTCGGCACATATTTTCTTGACCGTCGGCACACTAGGGGTGATGTGGTCAGCATCACGCCGGCCGTTTTAACCTTCCCAGATTTCTTAACCTTCCTGCCGTGTTAACTAATCCACTAAAGAGGAACCATTTATATTTACATGAAACCAAATTTGACATTTTTTTAAAATTAACCGAATGACACAAAAATTTTTAGTTGGGAAGATTCCAAGGACGCCATACCAATTGTTTGATCACTGACTAGATTATAGGCCATTTACCGAGTATTTCTCAAGGCAAGAAAAAGATGGATTCGACCATGTTTATTAATTTCTTCATTTTTCTTTTGTGCTCCTTTCTGAATGTTGAAGCCACCATTGTAACTGGTCCTCGTGCAGCAAGCCTGTCCCAGGCAGTCACGTGCTCGTGCAGGGATTTTTCTTTTCTTTCTGTGGCAATATGTTTTACATCATGAGGTTGCCAGCCCCATGCCCAACCTCACATTAGTCGACTTGTACGACATGCCTGAGGGTGCAGCAGTCATTTACTTACTTTGTTTCATTAGAGTATTGTCGGACTACACGGGTCACCTGGAGAGTAGCCGGGAGATATAACTTATTTTACCGTAGAAATAGCATAGTGCAGCGTGACTAGATTTGTCACAGATGTGATCCTTGCGCGGCACGAACCCCTGGCTTCCGCAGCGAAGTTTGGCCGTGTTAATTAATTCATTAGCAAGGAACTATTTATACAGGGTGATTGCAAAAGTCACTCTTTATTTTTAAATTGCTATTTCCTCACTTTTATCTATTGGATATTTATGAAACAAATATTAAAATAAGGAACAATTACTTGCTTGTGACTAATCAGTTGTCTTTTTATTTTCAGTAACAAAGCAAAATGATGACCTGGAAACACCCTGGCTGAAATTCAAGGACATCATAAAGACAGATGCTGCAGAAGCATGTGGCGAAGTCCGACTTGGGAACAAAAGAAAGAGGGAACCTTGGTGGACAGAGAAAGTCAAAGAGAAAATAAGAGAGAAGAAAAAGGCATGGAAACAATACTTAGGAGCTAAAAACACAGCAGGACAAATAGAGAAATATAGAGAATATGTGATACTCAGAACAGAAGCAAAGAACAAGGTGCTAGCAGCAAAACAGAAGTCATGGGAAGAATTTGGTGAAAAGCTAGAAAAAGATGCGCACGAAAACCAGAAATTGTTCTATAAGACCATAAAGAACATGAGGAAGGAAAAACAATACTCTCTCAAATTTATAAAGGACAAGCAAGGCAAATTGCTTACTGCCCCGAAGGAAGTAATGGAAAGATGGAAATAATATTTCTCAGAACTCCTGGATGGTGAGCAAGGTCAAGCATCAGACAACGATAACTACTAGCACAGAAGAGAAAACCAATGATGGTGAAGATGACATAAAGATGGAAGAACTGAAGGCAGCACTGGAGAAAATCAAGATGGGCAAAGCAGCAGGGCATGATGGTATAACACCAGAAATGGTTAAGTACATGGTAGCATTAGGCGACCTATTACTCTTAAGGATCCTACAGGCAGCGTGGTGCAACAAGACTATACCAAAGGATTGGGAGATTGCCATCATAACACCAATTTTCAAAAAGGGTGACAATAGACAATGTGGAAACCATAGAGGCATATCCCTTCTCAGTGTCCCTGGTAAAATCTACTCTAGAATCCTAGAGCAGAGATTCCGACGTCTAGCTGAGCTACAATTGGATGAGGTCCAGTGCGGATTCCGAGCAAACCGAAGTACTCAAGACCTAATCTTCACAATCAGACAGCTGAGTGAAAAGGCCCTTAAGTATAAGAGTGAGATCCATCTTTGTTTCATAGATCTGGAAAAGGCGTTTGACAGGGTCCCCTGGAGCAAACTTTGGGACTGTTTGGCAAGGAAGAACATTCCAGAACCTGTGATTCAAGCTATAGAGAGCTTCTACAAGTCTTGCAGAAATTATTTGAGGACAGCAAACCAAATGTCAGAAGAGTTCAAGACCACCACTGGTGTAAGACAAGGTGATATCCTGTCACCTTGTCTTTTCATACTCCTCATGGACGATGTCATCAAGGCATGTAAGGTGAGAACAAGAAAGTATTCAGTGGGGTACTGGAAGATGAGACAGGTCTGTATTTCAGAGCTGGCATTTGCTGATGATGTTGCCCTGATTGCTAAATCAGAGGCACATCTCCAATCCAACCTGCAAGTCTGGAAGGAAGAGCTGGAGAAGAGAGGGATGGACAAAAACAGGTCTAAAAGAAAATCCATGGTGATTTCACGAGAAGAAAAAAGACATCAGATTAAGCTGGGAGAATAGGTCCTGGAGCAGGTCGACCACTTTATATACCTCGGAGCTATTATAGACCGAAAGGGCGGCATCAAAGAAGAGTTGGCCACTCGAAAAGCAGCAACTGGGAGACTTTTTCAAGCCATAAATCGAGGATTCGTCAGCACGAGAGAGGTTGGTAAGAAAACGAAGATGGCTGTATACCGCTCCACCTATAGCCCAGTCTTGACATATGGATGCGAGTAATGGGCAATGACTACAACCCACAAAAGCCGGATCCAAACCTCAGAAATGACGTATCTGAGGAAGGTGGTTGAAGTAACAAGAAGAGACATGGTCCGCAACCAGACGATACGTCAAGGCCTAAAATCCCACCCCCTGCAGATCCAAGTAGAACAGTCCCAACTAAGATGGTTTGGCCATGTCTGCAGAATGGGAGAAGATCGGCTACCACGACAAGCATGGGAAACAAAGAGCCAGGGATCCAGACTCTCAGGACGACCCAGAGTCCGCTGGGAGGAGTTCGGCGTGAGGTTTTATTTGGTTCTAGGGTCAGTATAGTACTGACAATTACAGAAATAGAATTTCTGCAGAAAATGGTGAAGTCCCAGTGTCTGAGAGAACTACTGGTATCACAAATTAGTTACGGCTGTAAATGTTCTGATCTCGAAAAATTAGTAGAGAGGAGACCGACATAACTTGCCACCTCCGCTGTGTTACTAACTGTGATATTAAGACAAGGAAACAGATTTTACTTAACAATGATAAAATTGACAAGTCTTCAAATACAATTTCCTTATTATTTATTTAGTATATACACTATCTACTCTTGTGCTGAAGGGTGAATGTTGAAAAATGGAACGTAATGAATTTGTAAGTTTACATATGATTTACAAATATTTATATTTATATAGACAACAAGTTTTCCAATTATAGGAACAAAAATTACATCATCTGTGCTGTTATTCAATTATAGTAAATGTATCAGCTGTGCTGTTAATTACGTATAATTTATCAGCTATAATCTTATTATTGTCTCTTGCTACGCTAATTCACTTTCTCGTCACTGACACTAGCTTTTGCTCACAATGCCGACAGAAATGGTACTACTGGGTACTCATCTCTTAAAACGTTCTGTTCTCCTTATACACAACTCCTGCTGAGGCTCGTTACTTTAGCCCACCCAAGACTGAGGGGGACTAAAGATGTAGCTTCTGTACAATCTCTATGCTCCTGCGAACTTCCAGGCAGCTGGATTGACTCGAACATACGACCTCAGGGTTTATGACACGAATAAAACCTGTAACAAGGAAAAATAAGGGCTAATTTCTGTCATCAAGCCCACCTATTTCTAATGTGGATGAAATGAGCGTGTGCCTCATGTGTCTGCATGAAGGATGAATGACAACATGGCTCAGTATGATTTAGCAATAGCGAGACAAGACAGGTGTCTACTTGCAAAACCTTCTTTCTGATAAATTAATACATGAATACATCCAATAATATGAATTCAATACATGAATACATCCAATAATATAAATTCAATACATGAATACATTCAATACATGAATACATCCGATAATATAAATTCAATCCATGAATACATCCAAATATATGTACACCTAGGTGTGATACAACCATTTCCTTCCCCCTATAGTATACCAGATATATCCTAACAATATTGTTATGTTCTTATGATAGGAGTATATGAGACGAGGACTGTTTGGTGATATATCAGGTGGGAGTTATAGGAGACAATAGATTGATGTTAGATGAGACAATAGATTGAGTCCTAACAAGGACTGTTTTGGTTATATTTCAGTTGGTTTTATCTGAGATAATAGACTGAAGTTATAGGAGACAATAGATTGAGTTATAGGAGACAATAGATTGAGTCCTAACAAGGACTGTTTTGGTTATATTGCAGTTGGTCTGAGAAAATAGATTGAAGTTATAGGAGACAATAGGTTGAGTCCTAACAAGGACTGTTTTGGTTATATTGCAGTTGGTCTGAGAAAATAGATTGAAGTTATAGGAGACAATAGGTTGAGTCCTAACAAGGACTGTTTTGGTTATATTTCAGTTGGGAGTTATCTGAGACAATAGACTGAAGTTATAGGAGACAATAGATTGAAGTATGAGTCCTATTAGTCTTCGTCTATTAAATCATATTAGGAAATACAATCATTATACCTAATTCCCCAAGATACAATCAGTAACCTGATACGTTCATATTAAAACCTATTTTCCTACCAGTTTATAGTAAATTATATTTACCCTCCAAGATTTAAACAGGCCAGATTTTGACTCGACTTAGCGAAGCAGGCTGCAGGTCAATGCTCTCAGGTAAGCTATAAATCAAAGTTGACAGCTCCTCTCACACAGTCGGTCGTCTCTGGCTTCGTGTTCGGTGTTGCGTGTTTTTAGCATAAAATCCGCCCGATTATATAGGTAGGTGAATGCTTAAGCAAAGCTTTTGGTTGGTTCCTGGCGGAGCAAGCTGATTGGTTTCCTGCAGTTTCGTCTTTTGCTCGTACAGCCTAATTTTATTCAGTTTTCTTCCGCCATCTTGCGTGAACAAGATGGCCACGACCCACATCCGAAAAAAAACAGGGCTTAAGTTTTTCCTGGCGTAACTTCAGGTAATTTATTCCGGCTCAGCAACTGTGCGTTGATTGGCTGGGGCAAATTTGTATCCCGACATAATGATTTAACAAAGTAGTGGGGTTACACACACTCGTTTCACGACATAGCCCCATCCTTTCCTAGCTGTGACCTGTCATAGCTGAAGTGTAAACACCTGCTGTAGTTAATCATTTTGCGTCTGTCCTTCCAGAGTAATAGGGTGTCGACTTAAAAAATCAGCTCCTACATTGTCTCTTCCCGGAATGTAATTCACGGTAAAGGAATAAGGCGCCAGAAGCAGACTCCACCTTAACAATCTCGAATTTAACTTTTTAGATGCAGCCAAGAATGTTAAAGGCTGATGATCGCTTTGGACAATGAAGTGTGTCCCATACAAGTAAGGTGAAAATTTGTCGATGGACCAAATTAAAGCCAAACATTCTTTCTCTATGGTCGAGTAGTTCAAATCAGCTGCATTCAGCTTCCTACTGGCGTAGGCGACTGGTAAAAGTTCCTCCGGCTGGGCTTTTGATTTCTGCAAGAGAGTTGCACCAATACCTATACTGCTAGCGTCCGTCCTTAATACAAATTCCTGTGTGATATCGGGTAGCGTAAGGATTGGTTTGCTGGTGAGTTTTGCTTTTAGCTCTGTGTAAGCTTTTTCACAATCAGCATTCCATTGGATTTTGTCAGGCTGTCCTTTCTTCGTTAAGTTAGTTAATGGTGCACACAGAGAGTTAAAGTGGGGTATGTACTTCTGATAGAACCCACATAATGACACGAATGATCTCACATCTTTCTTCGTTTGAGGTCTGGGTGCCTTCTTTAACTTCTCTATATTCTTTGGGTCAGGAGACATATGACCTGTAGAAATAGTGTGACCTAGGAATTCCAACTCCTTACAACCGATATAGCACTTGGTTGGACGTGCAGTCAATCCAGTGGCTCTCAGTCTGTCAAACAACATGGAGAGCGCTACTATATGCTCTTCAAATGTGTTTGTAGCAACAAGAATGTCATCCATAAAGTTAGTGATATGGGGATTTTGTAGAGGTTCCAATAATTTCCTCATCATTCTTGAAAAGATACTGGGAGCATTTTTCAGCCCAAAGGGTAGTACATTAAACTCGTAGTGTCCGTCTGATGTACTAAATGCCAGCATTTTCCTAACTTCTGGTTTCACTGGTATTTGGTAGTATCCCTTGCTTAGATCTACCTTCGATAAATACCTAGCCTTACTCAGTGTAGAGAACAGCTGGTTGGTGTCAGGTAATGGGTCCACCTGAGATTCTGTGATTGCATTAAGCTTCCGGTAGTCAATACATAACCTGTGTTCACCACTCGGTTTTCTCAATAGCACCACACTTGAGCTATTGGGAGAGTCTGACTTCGAGATAATTTTCTCCTTCAACAGATAATCAACTTCCTCCCGTAATGCCTGGGCTTTCGCATAGGGTATAGGGTATGTTCTCATGCATACTGGGGTAGGGTCTGTAACCTTCATGTCGTACTCTAACAGATTCGTACGACCTGGCTTATCTGTGAGCACATCAGCATGGGTTTCCAACACTTTCTGAACCCTTCTCTTCTGCTCCGGAATTAAATGTTCACTAATATTTACTTGAACATAATCCTCTGTAGTTGTGAGTGGATACTCCATAGAGTGAAGTGGTTCACCGTGCATTTCTGTTGCAATGGCTAGGGTCATGATATGTGCAACTTCTGATGATTCCTTGTCATAGTATTTTTTAAGAAGATTGACATGATATACCTTCTCCTTTCCTTTCTTGTCAATCTTATAATTGGTCCTGGAAAGTTTCTCCAGTATGACATAGGGTCCCTGCCATCCAATCTGCAATTTATTATTGCTGCTTGGCAACAGTAATAACACCTTTTCACCTACCTCCAGTTCCCTATCCTTTGCTTTTTTTTTGTTGTAGTAGGCAGCATGCTTCCTCCTGGCCTGTCTTAAGTTATCATTGGCCAGTTTCCAACCGGCTTTTAATCGAGATGTCAACTCGTTGACGTACTGGTATGAGGAAGTCACTGTTTCCTCTGCCTTTTCATCAGTCCATGTCCGCAGCAATGCTTCCAGTGGACCTTTTATTGGTCTTCCAAACAACAATGTAGCTGGAGCCAATCCAGTTGAATTGTGGGGTACTTCCCTATATGCAAATAGTGCAGCGGGTAAGTATGTATCCCAAGTATCAGGTTTTTCACTCGCCAACTTTCTAAGGATTGAAATTAGCGTACCATTGAACCGCTCTACTTGACCGTTCCCTTGGGCATGGTAGGGACTACAATGATAGTGCCTGGCTTGAAATATCCTGAATACTTCTTGTGTTAGCTTTCCCTTAAACTGAGACCCATTGTCAGTCAATATCTGATGCGGGAAACCTAATCGGGTAAATATTGTCAACAGGGCCTCTGCCACGTGCTTTGAATCTATAGCTGACATGGCCACTGCTTCTCCCCACATAGAGCAAGTATCAACCAAGGTTAAGATGTAAGCATTTCTCTTCTTGGTCCTAGTGAGGGGTCCAACAATATCTACTGCAACACGTTCAAAAGGGGTTCCCATAATAGGCATTTCTCCCAGTGTTGCTGGTGCAGTCCTATGCTTAGGAGCTACTCTTTGGCATTCTGGACAGGA
This sequence comes from Oreohelix idahoensis, assembly GCA_024509875.1. Classification (NCBI taxonomy): domain Eukaryota; kingdom Metazoa; phylum Mollusca; class Gastropoda; order Stylommatophora; family Oreohelicidae; genus Oreohelix; species Oreohelix idahoensis. Next base: position 74,583 of record JAMPIV010020938.1, read on the forward strand.
TCTTACATATCTTTTTATGTCCTCTGTAATTCCTGGCCAAAAGTAGTGACAGGCTATCCTTTGTCCAGTGGCCCCTATTCCCATATGTCCACTGAAGGTTATAGCATGTCCTAGCGTCATAACCTTCTCCCTGTAAGATTTTGGCACTACAAGCTGTCCATGCCCTTTAGGTCCTGTTCCAGCTTTTCTGTATAGTAGGCCATTCTTCATATACAAGTCTCCTTTCTCTGGAGGGTTATGGGCTTTAGGCAATTTGCCAAAACAAGGCTTCAATGTGCTGTCTGCTGCTTGAGCCTTTTTCATCTCTTCTGGATGAGTATTGATATGATTCTCCTCCATTTTCCTGGAGCTTTCCCTGGTCTGGACTGTTGCCATAACTACAGGTTTTATAGGTTCTCCAAGGAAAACATACCTACACCCCAAAATCAAAGGGTAAATAGGGTCGTCCATCACTGCTGCTTTGATTTCTCCTTCCACATAGCGAGATCTTATGTTGATTCGGGCTATGGGTAATGTCATGGTTCTTGCTCCCTTGATCGGTCCTCTGATTTCCACGGTTTCTGTGGTTATCTGGTCAGGACTCACTAGAGAAGAGCACACAACTGAATCAAAGCCCAATCCTGTGTCATATAAACACAGTACTTGAGTGCCATTCACGGTCACTTCCTCACAGACAGGGGGGTGATGGAAGTCCTGACTTACTGCCATTTCCTTCCTTCCCTGCTTCCCTGTTGTAAGACATGCAGCATGATGAGGAGGATTCTTCCTTCTGCAGTCCGCAGTATTGTGGTTACTCATTAGACAAGTTTTACACCACTTTCCTTCCTTCCGGTAAGGTGTCTTATCCGATCTTAGAGGGTTTTTTGTCCTTTTGGTCAAATCTTTGTTTGTTTCTTGTGGTATGGTCCTTTTGTTCATATTTGGTATAGTTTTGTGATGATTTGAAGTTTTCACCCTGCTTCTTCTTATTTCCTAATAATTCTGCCTGAGCTGCTTGATATCTCTCAGCAACCGTTACAATATCTTCCACTCTCTCTGCTCCTTGTTTCATGATAAACTTCCTCATTTCTTGAGGCATGGACTCTTTCACTTGCTCCATCATTATCATTTCTTTCAGATCCTGACACTTTCCTAAACTACTCCATTTTTCCAAATAGGTTTCCAATCTAGCAGAGAATTGGTGATAGTTTTCTCCTGGAAGAAGTTTAGCTGTTCGGAATTTCTTTCTATATGATTCTGAGTTCTTTTCATATCTCACAAGCAGTGCCTGCTTCAGGATTTCATAATCTTCCTGGTCATCTCTTGAGAGCTTCAAATATACATCGTAGGCAACACCTCTCAATCCCTGAGATAGTTTAAGACTCCACTTTTCTTTCACTAAGCCATAGGTAGTGGCAAGTCTTTCGTATCTATCCAGGTACGACTCAATGGCGTCTTCTTTCTCAACAAATGGGTCCAGATGAAAATTCATGGCCCCACTTGAGGTGCTCTGGATGGAGCTATTCTCAGAGTGAGGTGAGCTACCACCATTATTGCCAGTATTTGCCTGAATTTCAAGCTCTTTTAATCTCAACTGATGGTCTCTCTCTGCTTGTAATTTCCTTTCCTCAGCTTCAATTTTCTTTGCCTCATTTTCAGCCTCCCATTTCTTGGCTTCAATTTCTAATCTTTTGGTTTCTCTCTCAGCTTCCAGTCTTTTGTCTTCTCTCTCAGCTTCCAGTCTTTTGTCTTCTCTTTCAGCTTCCAGTCTTTTGGCTTCTCTTTCAGCTTCTGCTTGCAACCGCCTTTCTTCCGCCTCCAATTTCTTTGCTTCTCTATCAGCCTCTAATTTCCTTGCTTCAGTCTCTAATTGCAACTTTCTTTCTTCCCTATCCATATGTTTGTCCACTTCTGTTGTGACATACTGAGTGAGAGCATCACCTGTCATATTTAATTCCTTACCCATCTGCATGATCGCAGTCCTGAACTTCACTAGATCAGCCATGGCGTTACTTAGATAGGGTATGTAAATTTACTATAACCAAATATTATAATTAAACTTAATTAATTAAATGAACAAATAATTTTCGTGCAACTTTGTGAGCATCAACTATTTAATGAGTACTAAATGGTACTCCTCCTAAGAAAACAATAAAAAATTATATTATAGAATTTCTCCAAAAAAAAAAATTTCTTTATGTTATCTATGGGTGGCACAAGATAGAGTGTAGATAGATGAATAGACTAAGTATGGCTCAAGATATACAGAAATATCCCAGGAACGAGCCCCCAGTGTGGCGTGAGGTTTTATTTGGCTCTAGGGTCAGTATAGTACTGACAATTACAGAAATAGAATTTCTGCAGAAAATGGTGAAGTCCCAGTGTCTGAGAGAACTACTGGTATCACAAATTAGTTACGGCTGTGAATGTTCTGATCTCGAAAAATTAGTAGAGAGGAGACCGACATAACTTGCCACCTCCGCTGTGTAACTAACTGTGATATTAAGACAAGGAAACAGATTTTACTTAACAATGATAAAATTGACAAGTCTTCAAATACAATTTCCTTATTATTGTCTCTTGCTACGCTAATTCACTTTCTCGTCACTGACACTAGCTTTTGCTCACAATGCCGACAGAAATGGTACTACTGGGTACTCATCTCTTAAAACGTTCTGTTCTCCTTAGTTTGGGTCACACAACTCCTGCTGAGGCTCGTTACTTTAGCCCACCCAAGACTGAGGGGGACTAAAGATGTAGCTTCTGTACAATCTCTATGCTCCTGCGAAGTTCCAGGCAGCTGGATTGACTCGAACATACGACCTCAGGTTTTATGACACGAATAAAATCTGTAACAAGGAAAAATAAGGGCTAATTTCTGTCATCAAGCCCACCTATTTCTAATGTGGATGAAATGAGCGTGTGCCTCAGGTGTCTGCATGAAGGATGAATGACAACATGGCTCAGTATGATTTAGCAATAGCGAGACAAGACAGGTGTCTACTTGCAAAACCTTCTTTCTGATAAATTAATACATGGATACATCCAATAATATGAATTCAATACATGAATACATCCAATAATATAAATTCAACACACGAATACATTCAATACATGAATACATCCGATAATATAAATTCAATCCATGAATACATCCAAATATATGTACACCTAGGTGTGATACAACCATTTCCTTCCCCCTATAGTATACCAGATATATCCTAACAATATTGTTATGTTCTTATGATAGGAGTATATGAGACGAGGACTATTTGGTGATATATCAGGTGGGAGTTATAGGAGACAATAGATTGATGTTAGATGAGACAATAGATTGAGTCCTAACAAGGACTGTTTTGGTTATATTTCAGTTGGTTTTATCTGAGATAATAGACTGAAGTTATAGGAGACAATAGATTGAGTTATAGGAGACAATAGATTGAGTCCTAACAAGGACTGTTTTGGGTATATTGCAGTTGGTCTGAGAAAATAGATTGAGGTTATAGGAGACAATAGGTTGAGTCCTAACAAGGACTGTTTTGGTTATATTGCAGTTGGTCTGAGAAAATAGATTGAAGTTATAGGAGACAATAGGTTGAGTCCTAACAAGGACTGTTTTGGTTATATTTCAGTTGGGAGTTATCTGAGACAATAGACTGAAGTTATAGGAGACAATAGATTGAAGTATGAGTCCTATTAGTCTTCGTCTATTAAATCATATTAGGAAATACAATCATTATACCTAATTCCCCAAGATACAGTCAGTAACCTGATACGTTCATATTAAAACCTATTTTCCTACCAGTTTATAGTAAATTATATTTACCCTCCAAGATTTAAACAGGCCAGATTTTGACTCGACTTAGCGAAGCAGGCGGCAGGTCAATGCTCTCAGGTAAGCTATAAATCAAAGTTGACAGCTCCTCTCAAACAGTCGGTCGTCTCTGGCTTCGTGTTCGGTGTTGCGTGATTTAGCATAAAATCTCGCCCGATTATATAGGTAGGTGACTGCTTAAGCAAAGCTTTTGGTTGGTTCCTGGCGGAGCAAGCTGATTGGTTTCCTGCAGTTTCGTCTTTTGCTCGTACAGCCTAATTTTATTCAGTTTTCTTCCGCCATCTTGCGTGAACAAGATGGCCACGACCCACATCCGAAAAAAACAGGGCTTAAGTTTTTCCTGACGTAACTTCAGGTAATTTATTCCGGCTCAGCAACTGTGCGTTGATTGGCTGGGGCAAATTTGTATCCTGACATAATGATTTAACAAAGTAGTGGGGTTACACACACTCGTTTCACGACAAGGACAACGTTAGACAATCTTTGAAGGACCGAGGACTAGAATGGAACCAGGCCAGGAGAAAGACAGCCGATAGGATAGTATGGCGCTCTCACTTCCAAACCTCTACACCTCACGGTAGAAGGGGAACGACAAAGTAAGTATATATATATATAACCAATCCTAAAATACGGAAGTGAGTCATGGACAATTAGTGAACAAATTAGAAAAGCACTAGAGGCCACAGAGATGGAGTTATACAGAAGAATGTTAAAAATACCATGGACAGCTAAAAAGAGTAATGAGGATGTCCTGAGATAGGCCAATGCGCAAAGAAAGCTTATTCCTCATGTTAGAAGGAGGCAGTGCACTGTCTTTGGGCATGTTATGAGAAGAACGAAGCTGGATCGTATCATGACAACAAGAATGATAGAAGGAAAAAACATAAAGGACGTCAAAGAGAGAACAGTCTGAACAGTTTGACATTATGGCATGGAAAGAAGTCAATAACAGAATTGATCAATAGTACTGTAGACATGAAGTAGTGGAGAGACGTGATCACGTACACCATCAGGCATCGTACTTGATGATGATGATGATGATTATGGTGATAATATCCTATAGATACGAGGATACATATTCACTCATTTATTCATTCATTTTCACCCGTGTGTTACCGGGGCCCGACAGGGGAGCAAAGAATAGTAACACTGTACCCTACCAGGCATATCGTAAAAAGAGACTAAGGAGGGTTGGGCATAGGGCTGGTTATCCCATCCCGTAAAAGTTACCAAAAAAAAAATTCAACAAACATGGACAAGTCAAGTACAGAATATAAATCAACTGAGCCGCCCAAGACAGAAGAAGGTCATCTGGAAAAGAGGCGCATGAAGCAACCCAGAGAAAGCCGAAAGGAGTCTGGGTTGCCGACTAACCTTTTTTTTGTCTAGGAAAATCTCCAGGATTGGCACCTGTAATTTTCGCACTCTGTGTGAACAAGGGAGAACTGCACAGGTAGCAGCAGAAATGACAAATTGCAGGATTGATATCCTGGGTCTCTGCGAGACACGGTGGAAGGGAATAGAGAGGAGGAGATTGATCACAGGAGAAATGGTGATGTCCTCTGGACATGAGGAGGAAAGAGCCCACCACAGTGAAGGGGTGGCTCTAATGCTGTCTAGGATAGCACAGAAAGCACTTATAGAATGGGAAGCAACGGTGTAGTGGTGTTGATGGTATTGTATGATGGTGATATTACTAAATGTAATTGTATGAGGCCAGCTGTGAAGGCTCCTGAGATAAAATGTAGTTGAGAATTGTCAGAAGGCCTTTCTTGCTACCACTACGACCTCACACTTAATTTTTTTTTTTAATGAATGTGGCTACGTAAAGTGTCTAGGGTTATGATATGTAGTGTGGTGTAATATGTTATAGATATACCCACAGATATTTAACAAGACTAATAATATTAATAAATGTTAAAATACACTGAACTAACTCACGTGTGTAAAATTTTTGATAAAATTATATTACATTTATTGTGTTCTGGATCAATTTTTTAGGTTGACCAGAACTTAAAAGGATTTAGAGATTATGAAAGAAATGCATGGAATATTATATCATAAATGCAATAGTGTACATATATATGTACTATACTAGTTAGTTTTATTAAAATGTTCTAGTAGTCATCTACTTGGGAGGATAGTTAATGTTTGTGCTGTTGGGGTGGCCTCATCACACCTGTCTATATTGACTACACAGTGTCCAGAAAATGGTGGGAATTTTTATGGGGTATTAGTAACTACAAAGCGTTGGTGAATGTCCAGCAGACCAGAGGCTCACTCATCTTGTAGTTGTAGCTCTGGTGCTGAAATCTGGTGATCCCACCTCTCCGGGCTGGCGGGCAATAATGGTGGTCTCTGTCACAAGTACTGCACAGATACACTCGAGTAAAGTCACCAACTGAATAGACACTGCTTTGTTGACAACAGAAACTCACAGCTCTGCAATCAAAGTATGGGCCATGTGTCAAAATCTATTCTCTACCCACGTCTGGACACAACACTGACACAACAACCACATCATACAGACAGGTCAGATCTCTCTGACCAAACAGCACATTTACCATGGTGGTTTTACATCAGATAGATCCTCCCAGACTATAGATTCTGAAAAATATTTATTAGTTTTCTGCCCTAAAAGAGGATAGGTAATATGTTTCATTATTCTCAACACTTGATCTGTCTTGCCTAACCCTTGCTGGAGTTTATGTATATTGTTGGTCCCTAGACCCTGACTTGGGCGGGGGGTCTAGAGCAAATCCCTACTTGTTTGTAAGGCTAGATTTCGATATGGCAGTATCAAATCACTCAAACATGAAACAATATTCAAAATATATAAGGAAATAATTTCAATCTTACCAGATTATGAATAAATAACACAGAATTGCTAGCAAAACTCAGCTGAGCTGCTGGCTATAGTATGGCGTCCCTAAACTTCTTTTACTTTCTTTCATATGGAAATCACCACACTTTAAAATCTGTGTCTATCACTGAACAACTATTGAGAAATGACCCCACTTGCGCTCTGAGCGCTAATAATATGATTGTCTGTGGCCAATCACTGCCTAGGTTTATTTTAAATTCAAATTTCCTACCCTAAAGTCATTTCAGTCATGCTTCAGTCAAGTATGGATGGTTATCTGTTAGTCTGTCCGTCTCTACTTGTGTTTCTACAAAAATGTACTCGATTTTTGAACCAACCTTTCTCTCCCCTCCAAATTTTTGTCGTTAAAAGTTATTTTTAGACACAGCCACCACAATATCCCTTCTCTTCCATACTACGTAGATTTGAACACCTGCGTCTCAAGGTCGTGTTTTTTTGTACAATTAGCGACACTTTTAGATTCAATACAGTCTGTCGATGATGTGAATAACAGGTATTGCAAAAGCGTCCAATAAATGACTGTGGCGTAACATATCTATGGTCCCTTCTGTCGAGTTGCTTACTTTTTATGTCAACTTGGGAAACGTGACTTTTCTCCGTTTCCCCCCCAATTGCGTCTCCTTAGCCTTTCTAGTCTCACGCAATCTTTCCAGTCATATTTTTTCCTTTTTATCCGCCGTTCCCCTCCTGTCTAGCGAGTCAATTTTTATGGAGGGTGATGACCCGCGGTCTGGGCGATCATGTACATCAGCAGCCTACGCATTATGTTTTTTTTTTTTTTTATCCTTATATGTTATCCTTGGAGGTATTTTACCGTTGTATCTCTGTCAATTTCACTACACATCTCCCCACTTGAAAACATGCCTATGGCAAGTTCCAAAACCAGCGATACACATAGGTAAAATTGCTCCTCACGTCTGCCACTACTCTAATTTTGATCACAGGGGTGCCGACTGAGGAAATCTGCACCGACATTCAATTTGCCTGGGATATATTGGATACTGAACTGATAAGGTTGAAGCAATAAAGACCACCTCAGCAATCTTGCGTTTTCATGCTTAACCTGAGACAAGAACACGAGAGGCTGATGGTCCGTCTCCACCACAAAAGTCCTACCATACAGATAGATTTGAAACTTCTTTATTGCCCATATTAACGCTAAACATTCTTTTTCGCTTGTGGAGTATCCTTGTTCCGCCTTATTCAATTTGCGGCTTGCATAAGCGACTGGTTTCAGTTCCCCATCAGGTGAAGATGATCTTTGCAACAAAGCCCCTCCGAGTCCTACATTACTTGCATCGGTTCTTAAGACAAAGTCCTGTGTCAAATCAGGCAGTTTGAGAATAGGCTTGCTAGTGAGTTTTTCCTTTAACTCTTGGAACGCTAGTTCACATTGTGCAGTCCAAATAATTTTATCTGGAAGTCCCTTGCGAGTCAGATCAGTCAGAGGAGCACATATAGCGTTAAAATTTTTGATGTATTTCTGATAAAATCCGCATAACGACACGAATGATCGCACGTCTTTTTTTGTTTGTGGCCTAGGTGCTCTCTGCAGTTTTTCCAATTCTTAGGATCAGGGGTCATATTACCCTGATACACAGTGTGTCCCAAGAATTCCAACTCTTTGCATCCAATACAACATTTTGTTGGCCTAGCAGTTAAGTTCGCCTCCCGAAGTCTATCAAACAACATCTCCAGAGCTTCAATGTGTTCTTCAAATGTCTCTGTGGCGACGAGAATATCATCCATGAAATTCGTGATACACGGGTTATTCAGGGGATCCAACAATTTGCGCATCATCCTTGAAAACACACTCGGAGCATTTTTCAGTCCGAATGGTAGCATATTGAATTCATAATGTCCATCCGAAGTGCTAAAAGCCAAATAAGGTCTCACTTCAGGCTTCACTGGGATCTGGTAATAGCCTTTACTAAGATCCACCTTTGAAAAGTATTTTGCCTTGTTCAGTCTGGCAAATAACTGTTTTGTGTCTGGTAATGGATCCACTTGTCCTTCTGTGACAGCATTCAGTTTCCTGTAATCTATGCACAGTCTGTGTTCCCCAGACGGTTTCCTCAACAAAACGACACTAGAACTAAAAGATGATTCACTGTGCGAAATAATCCCCTCCTTCATCAAATACTCTATTTCTTCCTTCAATGCCTTCTCTTTCGCGAACGGAATAGAATAGGCTCTCATACAGATTGGGTTTGAGTCTACCAGTTTCATGTCATACTGTAGCAAATTTGTATGGCCTGGTTTATCTGTTAATACATCTGTATGTTCCTCCAGAACCTGTTGAACTCTCTCCCTCTGGTTTTTAGTCAGGTGCTTACTGACTTTTACCTGTGCTGCTGTTTCACAAGGATGTAATGGGTATTCATGTGAGGTGAGTGGTTCTTTTTGCATCTGGGTTGCAATAGCCAAGGTCAATAAGGGGGTGCTTTCCTGGAGTGGTCTGTCCAGATACTTCTTTAACAGGTTTACATGATAAACTTTTTCCTTCCCCTTTTTGTCAATTTTATAGTTTGTTCTAGACACCTTCTCTAGAACCGTATATGGACCTTGCCAACCAATTTGTAATTTATTCTGGCTTCCCGGTAGTAGAAGCAGCACCTTCTCTCCGACTGCCAGTTCCCTGTCCTTTGCCTTCCTATTAAAATATGCTGCATGTTTCTTCCTGGCTTGTTTCAAATTATCATTTGCCAGTTTCCATCCAGCTTTCAAACGAGTGGTCAGTTCGTTCACATATTGATACGATGAGGTAACAGTCTCTTCCGCCTTCTCATCTGTCCAGGTCCTTAATAGAGCTTCTAAAGGACCTTTTATTGGCCTCCCAAATAGCAGAGTTGCGGGAGCCATCCCGGTTGAACTATGTGGTACCTCCCGATACGCAAACAATGCGGCGGGCAGGAATTGATCCCACAGATCCGGTTTTTCGTGTGCCAGCTTTCTCAGGATAGAAATGAGAGTCCCGTTGAACCTCTCTACCTGGCCGTTCCCTTGTGGATGGTACGGACTACAATGAAAGTGCCTGGCTTGAAATAGCTTAAAAACTTCTTCCGTTAGTTTCCCCTTGAACTGAGAACCATTATCCGTCAAGATTTGATGCGGGAATTCTAATCGGGTAAATATTGTAAGTAGTGCCTCTGCTACATGTTTTGAATCAATTGATGGCAGGGCTACCGCCTCTCCCCACATAGAACAAGTGTCCACCAGAGTAAGGATGTAACTGTTCCTCCTCTTGGTCCGAGTGAGAGGTCCTACAATATCCACTGCAACCCTCTCAAAAGGTGTTCCCACTATGGGCATTTCCCCTAGAGTTGCAGGAGCAGTCCAGTGCTTTGGAGCTACCCTTTGACATTCTGGGCAGGATTTGACATATCTTTTTATATCCTCCGTTATCCCTGGCCAGAAGTAATGACAAGCTATACGCTGTCCTGTGGCGCTGATCCCCATGTGACCACTGAAGGGAATCGCATGCCCGAGTTCCATCACTTTATCTCTATATGAAGTGGGAAGAACCAGCTGGTTATGACCATTTGTTCCAGTTCCGGCCTTCCTGTATAAGAGTTTGTTCTTCATGAAATATTCCCCCTTGCTCGGAGGTGTGTGGCATTTGGGCAATTTTTTAAAACATGGCTTGAGTGTCCTATCCTCAGCCTGCGCCTTCCTCATCTCCTCTGGATGAGCATTTATAGGTTCACCTTCTTCCTCCTTCTTCTGTGACCTGGTCTGCACTGTCGCCATGATCACAGGTTTCTCGGGGTTCCCCAAGAAGACGTATCTACACCCCAATATCAGAGGGTAGATTGGTTCATCTATCACTGCTGCTCTGATTTCTCCTTCCACATAGCGAGTTTTCACCGTTATCCTTGCGATGGGAAGTGTCATGAGTGGTATGTCCTTAGTCGCCCCTTGTATTTCCACTGTTTCTGTGGTATACTGACTTGGGTCCACTAGGCTAGACTTCACAACTGAATCATAATCCAAACCTGTATCATAAAGGCACCTTATGGTGACCCCATTACAAATAACCTCCTCACAAACTGGGGGGTGATAAGGTTCCTGTTGTCCCTTAGGATTAACCTTTAATCTTTGCGTCCCCGACTTCATTGCAGCAATGTTTGAAGGTTTCCTTCTACAAAATTCGGTGTTATGGTTATCCTTCTTGCACCATTTACACCATCTTTTTCCTTGGTTCAACGGTTTTTTTTCATTGAACTTTTGGTCATTGAACTGTGAGTTTCTGTCGCGATAGTCATTTCTTGGCCGCTCAAAGTTTGTCCTACCTTTATTTCCCTGCTCTCTATTATCAAATTTATTAAATTGCTGTGGAGCTTTAAAATTGTCTATGTGCTTCTTTTTTAGCACCACTTACCTCTGCCTGAGCTGCCTGATACCTCTCAGCAACATTTAAAATTTCCCCCAACTTCTCTGCACCTTGTTCCATGAGAAATTTTCTCATGTCTGGAGCCATGGACTCTCTCAATTGCTCAATCATGATCATTTCTTTAAGATCTTGGGTCTTCCCCAGAGCCGTCCATTTCTCCAAATAGGTTTCTAGTCTAGCAGAGAATTGGTGGTATGTCTCCCCAGACAACAGTTTGGCATTTCTAAATTTCTTACGATAAAATTCACCATTCTTCTCGTACCTTAATAACAAAGCCTGCTTTAACATGTCATAATTGTCTTGGTCTTCCCTGTTCATTTTGGCAAATACTTCATAAGAAGTACCTCTCAATCCTTGTGATAGCTTTAAGCTCCACCTCTCTCTCTCTAACCCATAGGTAGTAGCTAATAACTCAAAACGTCCTAGGTACCCCTCTATGTCATCGTCTTTTTCAACAAAATGGTCTAAATGAAACCCCATAGCTGAGTTTGAGGCTCCCAGACTGGGCGTAGCATCTGAGGCAAAAGGGCTAGCACCATTTTCAGGAGCCTGGCCTTGTAATTCCAGCTCCCTTAGTCGTAATTCGTGCTCCCTTTGCAACCTTCTATCTTCTGCCTCCCTTTCGGCAGTCAACCTTTTTTCTTCTGCCTCCCTTTGCTGTCGTTTTTCTTCTGCCTCCCTTTGCTGTCGTTTTTCTTCTGCCTCAATCTGCAGCCTCTTAATTTCTCTATCAGCCTCAATTTGTAACCTCTTCTCTTCAGCTACCTTTCTATCTTCCCTTTCAATATATTTATCACATTCAGCCGTTACGTATTGAATTAAAATTTGACCATCCATTCCCATCTCCTTCGCGGTGAGCACAGCAGCTGATCTAAATTTTGCCAGCTCCGCCATACTTTTTTGACAATATAATAATATACAAGATAAATCTCTAACCAGTAAATACACTAAGTACTTCTTATGACTATAGTCTAACTAATTCTAACTAACCAGTTAACTAATTAATTATTACTGGCTGTGAAGATTCACCAACTTTTATCTGCAGGGACACTTTTAATTTTAAAGGAAATTTTACAATTTATTTCCCTACTTTTATTTCTCCCACCAGGAGATCCTAATATTACTGTTGGGCTAATTATCCCTGGACAAGACCCCAATTTATGTAGTGGTGTTGATGGTATTGTATGATGGTGATATTACTAAATGTAATTGTATGAGGCCAGCTGTGAAGGCTCCTGAGATAAAATGTAGTTGAGAATTGTCAGAAGGCCTTTCTTGCTACCACTACGACCTCACACTTAATTTTTTTTTTTAATGAATGTGGCTACGTAAAGTGTCTAGGGTTATGATATGTAGTGTGGTGTAATATGTTATAGATATACCCACAGATATTTAACAAGACTAATAATATTAATAAATGTTAAAATACACTGAACTAACTCACGTGTGTAAAATTTTTGATAAAATTATATTACATTTATTGTGTTCTGGATCAATTTTTTAGGTTGACCAGAACTTAAAAGGATTTAGAGATTATGAAAGAAATGCATGGAATATTATATCATAAATGCAATAGTGTACATATATATGTACTATACTAGTTAGTTTTATTAAAATGTTCTAGTAGTCATCTACTTGGGAGGATAGTTAATGTTTGTGCTGTTGGGGTGGCCTCATCACACCTGTCTATATTGACTACACAGTGTCCAGAAAATGGTGGGAATTTTTATGGGGTATTAGTAACTACAAAGCGTTGGTGAATGTCCAGCAGACCAGAGGCTCACTCATCTTGTAGTTGTAGCTCTGGTGCTGAAATCTGGTGATCCCACCTCTCCGGGCTGGCGGGCAATAATGGTGGTCTCTGTCACAAGTACTGCACAGATACACTCGAGTAAAGTCACCAACTGAATAGACACTGCTTTGTTGACAACAGAAACTCACAGCTCTGCAATCAAAGTATGGGCCATGTGTCAAAATCTATTCTCTACCCACGTCTGGACACAACACTGACACAACAACCACATCATACAGACAGGTCAGATCTCTCTGACCAAACAGCACATTTACCATGGTGGTTTTACATCAGATAGATCCTCCCAGACTATAGATTCTGAAAAATATTTATTAGTTTTCTGCCCTAAAAGAGGATAGGTAATATGTTTCATTATTCTCAACACTTGATCTGTCTTGCCTAACCCTTGCTGGAGTTTATGTATATTGTTGGTCCCTAGACCCTGACTTGGGCGGGGGGTCTAGAGCAAATCCCTACTTGTTTGTAAGGCTAGATTTCGATATGGCAGTATCAAATCACTCAAACATGAAACAATATTCAAAATATATAAGGAAATAATTTCAATCTTACCAGATTATGAATAAATAACACAGAATTGCTAGCAAAACTCAGCTGAGCTGCTGGCTATAGTATGGCGTCCCTAAACTTCTTTTACTTTCTTTCATATGGAAATCACCACACTTTAAAATCTGTGTCTATCACTGAACAACTATTGAGAAATGACCCCACTTGCGCTCTGAGCGCTAATAATATGATTGTCTGTGGCCAATCACTGCCTAGGTTTATTTTAAATTCAAATTTCCTACCCTAAAGTCATTTCAGTCATGCTTCAGTCAAGTATGGATGGTTATCTGTTAGTCTGTCCGTCTCTACTTGTGTTTCTACAAAAATGTACTCGATTTTTGAACCAACCTTTCTCTCCCCTCCAAATTTTTGTCGTTAAAAGTTATTTTTAGACACAGCCACCACAATATCCCTTCTCTTCCATACTACGTAGATTTGAACACCTGCGTCTCAAGGTCGTGTTTTTTTGTACAATTAGCGACACTTTTAGATTCAATACAGTCTGTCGATGATGTGAATAACACTGTCTTTTGTCATTATCTTCAATATTATCTATCCGTCTGTAAAATTAAGAACATATTTGTTCACTGCTCAGAATGGGCCATCCGGCCAGCTAATTTTTATATTCCTAACATTAATATTAAGAAAAAAGTACTTTTTAAATTTTGTAATATTTCAACATCTGCGTTTAGCCGCTGAATTCAAATCAAAGGCTTGGTATTGCAAAAGCGTCCAATAAATGACTGTGGCGTAACATATCTATGGTCCCTTCTGTCGAGTTGCTTACTTTTTATGTCAACTTGGGAAACGTGACTTTTCTCCGTTTCCCCCGCCAATTGCGTCTCCTTAGCCTTTCTAGTCTCACGCAATCTTTCCAGTCATATTTTTTCCTTTTTATCCGCCGTTCCCCTCCTGTCTAGCGAGTCAATTTTTATGGAGGGTGATGACCCGCGGTCTGGGCGATCATGTACATCAGCAGCCTACGCATTATGTTTTTTTTTTTTTTTATCCTTATATGTTATCCTTGGAGGTATTTTACCGTTGTATCTCTGTCAATTTCACTACAAACGGGACCCCGAATTATAACAGCAAGGTTTAAATCAGCCAAAAAGAAAGTAAATATAAACATCATCTATCGTTATGCACCAACAAATGATAAAGAAGAATCTGTGAAAGAAGACTTTTACACCAGCCTACAAAATGTCTTGTACAAAAAGAAAACAAAGGGCATCACAGTTTTGATGGGGGACCTAAACGCGAAAATAGGAACAGACAACACTGGCTTTGAAGAAATCATGGGAAAGAATGGATTAGGTATTATGAACGAGAATTGGGAACTATTAGCTAACTTCTGTGCTTCAAATCAACTAGCTATAGGAGGAAGCATATTTCCACATAAAAGAATACATAAAGCAACATGGATATCACCAGACCACAGAACTGAGAATCAGATTGATCACATATGCATAAGTAAGAAGTTTAGGTCATCATTGCATGATGTGAAAGTATGTAGAGGAGCAGATGTGGTATCAGATCACCATCTTCTGTTGGCTAAAACAAAATTAAAACTCAAGAAATTTACAACAGTATATAGCTATAGACAACAGTATAATGTGGTATATCTAAGAAATCAGGAAATAAGAGAAAAATTTTCAATCACAGTATCCAACAAATACTAAGTACTCCAACAGCTGAAAGATGAACCAGATACATACGGAAGACTACTGGCAACAAGTAAAAAATATATGGAACGAGACATGTGAAGAAGTACTGAGAAAAAGAGAACATCAGCACAAAGCATGGATAACAACAGAAACCATTAGTAAGATAGAAGACAGGAAAAACAAGAAAGCAGAATTAAACAGAAGCAAAACCAGAAGCTCCAAAGCCAAGGCTCATGACGTGTACATAGAAGCAAACAAAGAAGTAAGAAGAAACATCAAGAGACAAGAGGAAGTAAATTGAAGAGTTGGCAAGGGAAGCAGAGGAAGCTGCAGCCAAAGGAAATATGAGGGACCTGTACAACAACACACAGATGCTAACAGGGAAACATAAGCAAGCAAATGGCCTCATAAAAGATAAGAATGGAAAATTGCTCAGTAATATACAAGAACAAATGAAGAGATGGACAGAACATTTTGAGGAACTTCTCAATAGACCATCTCCAACTAATTCCCCAGACATCCAGCCAGCAGAAGAGGAGCTAAAAATCAGCCGTGAACGACCAAATAGAGAAGAAATAAAGAAAGCCATATAGCTTCTGAAAGATGGAAAAGCAGCTGGTCCAGATGGCATTCCAGCAGAGTCCATCAAAACAGATGTTGATACCTCTACAGAGATATTATACAAACTGCTTTGCAAAGTCTGGGAGAGAGAGGAAATACCAGCAGAATGGAAGGTTATCTGGTCAAGTTGCCTAAGAAGGGAAATTTACAAGAGTGCACACATTATAAAGGAATAATGTTACTATCAGTGCCTGGACAGCCACATTGACAATAATAGTTGAACAAAGTCTGGAATGGAATTTACTGCTATACATGGGATTCGTGGACTATGAAAAGGCATTTGACAGTGCAGACAGAAAATCACTTTGGAAATTGATGAGGCATTATGGAGTTTCCATGAAGATCATTAACTTAATAAAGAAGACATATGAAGATATGACATGCAGAGTTCTTCATGAAGGACAACTTACAGAACCGTTTAGGATAAGAACGGGAGTGAGAAAGGGATGCCTCTTGTCTCCATTTCTTTTCTTACTAGCAATAGATTGGGTTATGAAAACATCGACATCACACAACAGAAATGGAATCCAGTGGAATCTGACTTAACAGCTTGATTATCTGGATTTTGCAGATGACTTGGCTCTTCTGTCCCACACCCATAATCAGATGCAAGAGAAAATGAAAATCCTCGATGAGAGGTCACAACAAGTGGGCCTAAAAATACACAGGGAAAAGACAAAGATTAATAAATGCAAGAAATGATAACAAGGTTGAACTTGAAGAAACACCACCAAAAGATGTAGAATGGTACATATATTTTGGGAGTAATATAGACAAAGTTGGAGGGACAAACAGTGATATCAAAATAAAAATACAAAAAGCAAGAGGAGCTTTCATTGCATTTGGGAAACATATGGAGAAAAAGAGAAATCAAGTCCAACACGAAAATAATATTCTTCAACTCAAATGTGAAGTCAGTCCTATTGTATGGCTCTGAGACATAGAGAACAACAAAGACAACAACCAAAAACCTAGACTTTTATAAACGGGTGCTTACGTAGAATAGAAGGACTGAAATGCTATGACAAAGTCACAAATGTGGAATTGATGACAAGAACCAGACAAGTGCCAGTGGAACAAGAGTTGAGAAGAAGACGCTGGCGATGGATAGGACACACTTTGAGAAAACCTGTTGATAGCATTACAAGGCAGTCCTTGTTCTGGAATCCACAGGGAAAGAGAGGCAGAGGTGGACCAAACAACACATGGCGAAGAGAACTGGATACAGAGGTGAAAATGATGAGGAAAACATGGAAAGAACTTGAGCGGATGGCACAGGACAGGAAGACTTGGCATGTGTTTGTTGAAGGCCTATGCTCCTTGGGGAGCTAAAGAGTATTGATTGATTTGATTCATTCATTGTCCTTTGCGATCATTACGGAACATGGAGCCACCACTACATCTGGTCTTCTTGCAGGAAGCCTCCGCCAAGCCCTGACATCCCGTGGCAGCGGTAGGTGGCTGTGGTCATTTGCTTTATAGAATGAGGTTGCCAACCCCGTACACAACCTCAGATTAGTTCCCTTGTACGACATGCCTCAGGGGGCAGTAGTCACATTCTTTCTTTGATTTATCAGAGACTCCTGAGAACTACACGGGAAAAATTCGACCATGTAACTACGGGGAAAATTCGACCATGTAACTACGGGAAAATCAGACGAAACCATTCTGGATATTGCCTTCTTAAGACTGCAGAGGAAAGGACACAACGATGAGATGCTGCATTCCGCGTCTAAGCTGGGGCGTAGCTAGGAAATAATCAGAGAACACAGAACATTCTCAACTAGACCGACTTCTTCCTTTAATTTTATTTGTACGATTGCAAATATTAGAATACTAAATGGCATCTCTGTTAATTTGGACAGAAAGAAATGCAAAGAACGGATTCAAAATTTGAGAAAATATTTTAAACGCTTAAAGAGACGAAATATTGTATTGAAAACTGTAAAGAATATCGATTAAAAAAAAGAAAGGTAAAAAAATCTCTATTGTTGCTGCCTTGTGATTTTTTTTTTTAAATATTGATATCATTCTGAGTTCAGCATTGTAGTGTAACAAGAAGGGATCAACTGATAGTTTTCAGACAGAAAACCGGCCATTGCAGATTCAGAAGACCATCTGTTCAACAAACTGGAAATCAGACAAACATATGTGTCCATGTCGGGTGGACAAACAAACAATAGAGCACGTACTTCAATACTGTCGGTTCCGTGAGAGGAGTAGAGTGGCAGCGTGGCCTTCTACAAATCATTTGTGAGAGAAACTGTTTGGTGACAAGGGAACCTTGAGACGGACTGCCAGTTTTATAAAAGACATTCGTGTGGTTATTTGAAAGTGAACGAAGAACAAGAACAGTTTCAACATATTAACCAACGTAGTAACATTGATAGCGTATTGCATTTGAATACATGTTTTCTGCTGTTCTTGATTCGCAAGGTTTCTTTTTCTATTTGGCGTTTTAACTCTTGAAAGACCCATTTCACGTTGAACCTTCTACACAAGATCTGATCACTTTTCTGTACGTAGAAAATCGAAGATTTTAAGCTGACATGTCCATGTTGCAAAGCCTGTAGGTAGACATTTTGAAGCTCATCTCAAGGGTTATTCCGTCATTGAGATGTGAAAATATCTTTTGGAAGATCAGGAACATTCTACTTTAAAACTAGCGTTTCCTAATTTATTTTCAATGTTTGGTTTGACGTGGTTCCGTGATCAAAAGTTGTCCTCAATCACTTTGATGAAGTAGTAAAACAGATCTCGAATACTCGGCTTGAATACGGAGGCAGAGCTCAGATGTGGGTTGTTCAGATGTTCAGCCAGATTTTGACCAGTTGATCGGGCAGAAAGATTGTTAGTTTTCACATTTATTTTTTGTTTCACATGGAATTTTTTTTTTTAAATCTTTGCGCTTCTTTTATTTGTATTCGACTTCTCGTCCGATTGGCTAAACGTTTAGAGAGTTTTTCTATCGCAACCGAGCTACCCGGTTCTGAGATCAAAACATGGTATCGTCACAACCCAGTCTACCCATCTGTAAATGGGTAAATGGCTCTGCTTAGGGTAGTTTTAGGGTAGTTTCTTGAGTTTTAGGCTTAGTTAGGGTAGTCCAAGGCAGCGAAGAAGGAAACTGGTCACCCCACCTTACAAAACTGGATCTAGTGTGGTGAAGTCTCTAACATGTTACTCCCCTACGGCATTGTCTGTTTGGAAACTACATTTACTGTTCTGTAAGCAAGAATAATGCTTTAATAAAGTCAATTTAAAGGAAGTTTCCATTTAACCAAAGTAGTTAGGAGGTCGGAGTGGCTAAGAAGTATGGCGTCCGCCTCGAACTCTAGAGGTACCAGGTTCGATTCCCAGTAGAGGGAATATAATTTATGGAAATTTTTTATTTCATAACCAGTGATCTTAATGATGTCATACTGCCGCCTGGTCTCCTGGATAGTGAGGTCGGATTTTTAGCCTTCTCGGATAAGGGCCAAAAAAGATAAGAAATCCCGTTTGCAAGTTGCGCGCGTTAAAAAATCCCGCGGCAGTTGGAAATCGTAAAGAGTAGGCCATAAAGCAGTGGCCCTGGCAAAATTTAAATATTAGAAACCTACTCACCACAAAAATGTTTTTGAATGTGTGATTGCTATATACACACACTGGGATTCTCGCCGGGGCTACGGAGTTGATGCACTGTGCCGAGATCCTTCTTGTGTGATCTAAGGGAGGATATCGGAGCCCTGATGGAGTTGTCCGAGTGCAATGAAGATAGTCCTTAAAAACAAACCAGTCACGAACCTTTCTTACTTCATCTGGCAAATGAAACATGAAACTAAACACAACTATGGCTTGACTCAAAATTAGACTGCCTACAACTGTTGTATAACATATATATGTGTGTGTAAATAAACATGCAGCAAGACGTACACCACCAATTTTAGTTATCCACTTCGTTTATAACACTCTTGCCGAAGTGCACCTGAGTTTATTATTAACATACCTATTGTATGGCTGTAAACAATACATAGAGAAACATTACCCAAGCAACAGCTGGATCAATGCGTACACAGATGAATACAAATCAACAGAAGATGGAGGTGGAGAAGTCTTCCTGAGCTTCCGCAATGGCTCACATACACAAAAATGCTGTCAGTCGCAACAAGAAAACTTTAGAGCAGAGGCAGAGGTCTTAAAAACTGCAGCAGACGTCTTGGTGGCAGAAGAAAGCTCCTTGAGACAAGTAGCTCTCTTGATAGACGTGCTGTCAGTAATTGCAACACCGAAGAGTCAGTATAATGCTCACCTGGATGACCTAATCCGTCTCACTGCAACATCCCAGGAAATGAAGCGGCTGACAAATTGGTAAAGGAAGGTAACAAGTGATCCCAACTTGATACAACCATAACTTATGAAGAGACCAGAGTTGAACCAAGAACAGATACAGGAACAAGTGGGACGCTGAAATCCAGGCCACAAAAAAAGATGGTGCATATTAACAGCTCAGCAGAAGTGAACAAGTGGTAATCTTCAGACTTCAAACATTCCACAAGAGATTGTGATACCATGTATTCAACAAGCTAAAGATGGGACCTACTGACGAATGTAACTGAGGCATCGATAAAATGACTGCTGAACATCTACTTCAAAGGTACTCAACAAATGATGAACAGAGAAAGAGCATATGGCCATCACCAGTAAAGGTAAAGAATCCCTTTACACGCCCATTGAGGCATTTTGGGAAAATGGTGTTAGGCTAGGGTGGCCAGACATCCGGATTTGCCCGGCTTTTTGCGACAAAACTGAGCGTCCGGCCATATTTTTTTTTTAATGTTGAAATATCCGGCTTTTATGTGATTGGCTAAATTATTAACGTGAAAGACACCATTTTGAAAAATCTTTACTGGAATCCGATTTCTGAGTACAGACATTCTGTCAGAATTAAGAATTTTTATCTCCGCAAAATCGACGGATCGCGCAAATTGCCAACAACACTACCATAGGTTGTCATGTTGTTCAATATATAGTTTATAATAGATTACTATCATATTTTAACCCAGGTTAAACGCTGTTTATGTTTATTCGCATTTGTCAAGGGAAATTACAACAGTCAAAACGGCATGAATAAGAACTTGAGGCTGGATTTAGTCATTTATAATTTCGTTGTCTATTTCAAATTACAAATAATATTAACATTAGTTCGTACTGCTTTTAGGGACCCAAAGACGCAGCAATAGAGAATGCAGTCAGCGACCCATAGCTTGACTGCTTGCGTCAGGGTCAGCGAACCAGAGCTGACCAAGACCCTACTCCACCTCCACGTGGTGGTCCTGGAAACAGGCTGCATCACTGCAGTCTGGCTGAGAGAGTAGGGATCGAAGAGGGAAGGCAAACCCGGTCCCAAACAATGCCGTGCTGAAGTGGGATGTGTTTGCCGAATGGCGCAGATATCGCAGCTTCGCTGTAAACTGACACAACGCAACCAACGTCCTTTTCAGGACGAACGAGGAAGAAGAAGAAGAAGTACTGCTTTTATATTTATTGCAATTAGTTTGTTATGAAAAAATACACGAGTAGTTACTAGAATAGTAATTGGTTTGTTCAAATTAAAACCTCTTCTGTTGCATTTTACAAATAATTTTAACTTTAACATCAAATATACCATTGATTAATGGCATTATATTATATATATATATATATTTATGTTACAGATACCCGCTCAAAATGCCAAAACGGAAGTGTGTGTGCACGAATGAATTGAAAAAAAAATTTCAGTGCTTTTCCAGTGGTCGACAAGAGTATGAAGCAGAATCATAATGTCTTGTATGCAGAGGCGGCACATTTGTATCAGTAGCAAATAAAGGTGCGGCTGATTTTTAAAAAAAACATATAGAAACAGAAAAGCACTAGAAAGCACTTGCGTCTGAATGCTTGCAATCAAAACTGACATTTTTTACTAAAGAAATAAGAGAGGAAAGGTTTGAAGTTGCCACAGCCAAGGGTGCTTTTGCTTTTCATATTGTAAAACATCACACTCTTTCAGATCAATGGATTGTACTTCAGTGTTACTCAAGAATGCTTTCCACGATTCAGAAATTGCCAGCAAATTCTCATGTGCCTAAACCATAATAGCTGCTATGATCATTTCTGTGACTGCACAGCATTCTACTGAAGCAGCTTTGGAAGCACTGAAGGATAGATTCCATTAAAGGCACTCTACTTGTGCAGTACAATTTCAAGGAGCTTTCATGCTCCGATTTCTATGCATATTTAAAACGTAGCCGAACTTTGTTGCAGAAGATTTTATCATCAGAAAAATATAAGTAGGCACAAAATCAATGTGATTTTATTAGCTTATTGTTTGAATGTAAAATACAAATATGTTTCAGGGTCTTGAAGTTATTGAACAAAGGTGTCCTACTTTTCGTCCTACTTTTTAAAAATATTGTCCTCCCTTGGCCTCCTTTTTATGACCAAAAAATGGCATTTGTCCTCCTTTTTGTGTTGAACAATATGGCCACGCTATGTTAGGCCAATATTTTCTCGACCATCGGCACACTAGGGGTGGTGTGGTCAGCATCACGCCGGCCGCCTTAACCTTCCCATAGTTGCTCTGGTACCCAATTCATCAGGCTGGGTCGACCCCCGAGCCGTTTGCTACCTAAAAAATCCAACGTCAACTGTGGATCGAACCATGGGCCATCGAGCTAGGAAGATAGTGCACTAACCACTGTGCTACCGCGGCTCCTACCATCGCCAGTGCCATTCCAAAAAAAAAAAACTCTATGGAGATAGCCACAGCCTCAAGCTGACCACTGCTTTCTTTGAACATATTCAAGTTGACGTCTGAAAGTGAACGAAGAAGAAGAAGAAGAAAAAGTATGGCTGTAAAACATGGATAACAGCAAAAACCGATAACCAATAAGTTATACAAAGTTTATAATTGGGTGCTTGCGTAGAATAGAAGAATCGAAATGGTATGACAAGATCACTAATGTGGAACTGATGACAAGAACCAGACAAGTACCAGTGGAACAATGAGACGCTGGTGATGGATAGGACACACATTAAGAAAACTATTTGATAGCTTTACAAGGTGGTCATTATTCTGGAATCGGCAGGGTAAGAGAGGTCAAGGCAGATGGAAAACACGTAGAGAATAGAAATGAATGGGACGGCGAAGACATGGAAACATTTGCAACTGATTTCAAGGGACATTTGGCGTGTGTTTGAAGGTCAATGCTTCTTGCCGATCTGAAGGGCGAAAGTTGATTATGAAGATGATGTACTTATTGTCATCATCAAAACGGTTATCATCGTCACCTCATCGACATGCGCCTCTCTCTGATCAAATATAAACTAAATGAAATCTAACAACATAAAGTGCAGACAAATGATTTAGAGTAGACAAGATATAAGAAAATTTGGAAAGCTTCCTGACAATAACATTTTAACTACTGGAACGTGCTGAGCACACACCCGGATCAAAGAACACTTTCTATCACTTATATTTAGCAAACAGATCCATCTTGATTTGGACCGTGTTTTATCTTCACAACATCAAGAAACAATTAATTTCAAAGGTTTCTTTTGATTTTAATTTTTCACATTAATTATCGTCTCCTAGCCCAAATGCCCATTAATTGTCTCTCTGCCTCAAACGAATTTGCTGAACTCCTGGAGAAAGGTGAAGGACGACTCTGGCGTTAACTATACTTGTTGCATAGAGTTAGAAATGTAAAGTTAACAAAATTTATCATCATTTCTGAGGTTGTGTATGGGAGTGCAACCTCAGAGTGTAAAACCAATTGCTACATAAAATACTGCTGTAAGAGTTCATGCTCGGGTGCTGGCTTCCTTAAGTGAGGTGTCTACCGTAGTAGCCCCATGAGGACGAAAAAAGATGATTGGCTGATTGATTATATATCTACTCGTACTAGTGTAAAAGCCCGTCATAAGACGAGAATTAAATTCAAAAGCACCACTACCTAACGGAGATTTTACTTATTCAAAAGTATTTGTGACGAAATGGGTTATAAATTGTGGGCACTTGGATGGAGCTACCATTCCTCCTATTTCTTTCTGATTTTTGCCGCGCGTCTTTTACCTCTTTTCGTTTTCTGTAGAGATGAGCCGGGTAATTGATTTGTCATTCTTGAATCTGATAGGTTCACTCCCCTGGTTCTGTAAGGTTGGTAGGAGATAATTGACGCGTCCCAGGCTCGTCGTCGCGGACAGCGGCATCATTCTTTAGAGCTCTTTTGACCACGAGTCAGAATCCCGACACTCAGTTTTGAGAGTGAGTGGCAAAAGGTTCCCGAGTATTTGATACCAGGGAAAGCTCTTGCCTTTCGTGTGTCAACCGGGCAGAACCTATTACGCCATATAATGGCGGTTTCTTTTTCTTCTGCACGAAACATGAGAAACTGTTCCCGGAGTTCCGTCATGTTACATGACAGCCCGGGCGATAAAGTGATTGGCAACTTGTCCGAGACGCCTGCGTTGTCGAGGTGGCGGTCACCAAGAATTCCCTGTGCTTTGATGCCAGGGAAATTCTGGGACTCTGTATGCGCAACAATCTTCACCCTGTTACGCCAAATTCTTGTGCCCTATTCTTACTATCTATGCAATCTACTTCTGTCTCTAAAATGCTTCAGTCCTAGAATTCCTGTCGTGAGAAGGTAGAGACCTAGTACAAGCTTGCCACTTGCCAACTTATTAGAGTGGGAAATTCTTGACAGTCTCGGTAAGAAGTGAACTCGGTAGTGTTATAGTTATGCTTGGAATTTATTCTTAGAAAGAATACGTTATTATAGTGTGCTCTAACAACTTTATAGTACGGCCATCACTCAACTACACCAAGAAGCCATAGCTAGTTCTTGTAAAATAAGTTGTGTT
Organism: Oreohelix idahoensis; assembly: GCA_024509875.1. Taxonomy (NCBI): domain Eukaryota; kingdom Metazoa; phylum Mollusca; class Gastropoda; order Stylommatophora; family Oreohelicidae; genus Oreohelix; species Oreohelix idahoensis. The sequence continues at coordinate 99,198 of JAMPIV010020938.1, forward strand.
CGTTTGCCTTTTACGGGTTTTATTTTTTAAAGCCTAACGGTTGTGTAACTTAAGATGCTTCATGGAAGTTTTGAGAACCCTCCTGTGTGTTTCATTACAAGAATAAGTTTGCCACTCTACGGGTAACTATGTAACTAAGCATTATATGGAGGGACTTCTTTTAACCCAGAGGGTAACCATAAAAGAGGAGTTTTCTGGCCTTCGGGGCGAATCTATATAATTGTTTCACAACATGTAATTTTAATTTAATTAATTACTTCTGTACTATGTGTAATACTTTTAGCGGGTTACCAAGAGTAACCTTATACGCTGTGTCATTTGATATGCATGTATAAAGGATGGGATTTAGCATGGCCCAGTGAAATAACATGGAACGGCCTTGCTATTTTGTTTACATGCCGGCGCGTAAGCTAGAACGGGCTGAGGCGATGTAAAGCCAGTTCCCCACCAAGTACATGAGGCAGGAGCGTTTACCTACTAAACCCCCCTCCCCCCACCAGCGCAAGTAACTTGATTGTGCAACGTTGCGAGGTTAGCAGTAAGCCCGCCCAGCACTTACTTGCTTGTTTGTCTGCTGACCGGTCGGTGAGCAGGGGAGGAAAAGATAAACAGCGAAACCTTAAACTGGCCAGCGCAAGGGCGGGAAGGATTGTAAATAGTTACTCTGTACCTGTTTAGACAATTGTTTATTTTGCCATGTTTTGCCATGTAATAACCTTTAATGATTTATTTTAGCGAAATGATCAGCGATTTTTGACTATATTTTCATTACAGCAACACCCGGTTCACTCCGACAGAGTTCTGAGCCATCAGCCTGGAATTGCCTTCCTGCCTTCCTGTAAAGGCCGGATAAACCCGCGACCGCTTTACAGCGGGGTAATCCCAACGTACGGCAATTGTTATACGTCCGACTTCCTAATACGAGTTCAGTCGGGTAATTTCCCCTGCTGGGAAATAAATTGTAAACGCCACTACTAAAGTAAGTGGAGTGCCCATGCTCCACGGCATCAACTTTAGAGAGCTACGTCTTCCATACACATCGCGCTGCCACATTAGTAGCGGGCCAACGCACAGTGGGGATTAAATTCCCCCATCAAATGTTTAAATCTTGAACGCATTCTTCGCACCCCTTGAGATCCTCGATTTACAGCACTTGCGCAATTATAGGGCCTAGTCCTGGTCCTTATAGTTTTCTGCGAGAGGAATTTACAGCAGGGTGATTATTTCACGGATTTTGTCAGCAGAAACCCGGAGAAGAAAGGGTCATCATTTCTCCGACAGCTAGCCGCCAACAGGCTGCGATCCCAGTGGAGTATAAGCGCACGCGTGCCAACGGAGTGGGACTAATTGTGAGAGTGCACTCTGGAAAAGTAGCTGAGGGGGTAAGAGCTCTTAATAAATGGTGGACAGAGACAGGTAGTGAAATTAATAGCGATGTGCTGACAGTAAGAAGTCAGCAGCTCAGTTTGTGTAGGTAGGGACTTCATTATTTCAGGGTTCCGTGCTGAAGGAATTAGCAGCACATCCATTCGATATCTTCGGAGTATAAATATGGATTGATTAAGCTCCTTTATTATTTCATTTACTAGCCTTGACGGTATCCTGCATTGATACATGCGCTTTTGTTGTTTGATGTTGTGATTGATATTTACATGCTTTACCACATGTTTTTCCTTGTTGTTAAAAAGACTAGAAAATTACTCAGCGGATCAGACTCTACTTTCTATCAGTACTTAAACTCGATTTGTTTGTGGAGTCACTATGTGTACACAACCTTATCTCCAATAAGAGAAAGAGGCAGTGTGACAGTAGTAAAAACATAGTCATTGCGTGGTAGGAGGGAGAGTCAGTATCTGTTCTTTACTCCTGATAACTCTACCCCCATTCAACACCATTACTCATCTATCTTCTCAGACGTCACTCAGACTTTTGTCTTGTCTCAGACTTCACACAGACTTTTGTCTTGTCTTAGGCAGACACGTGAAAACTACGCGGGACAGTATTTTAAAAAAACCACTGTGCATCACCACAGTACACGAACTACGTACTAGCAGTGAGGATCCCAATGTGTGTATACGGCATCGCACATTCTATAAATATTTTTGTGTACACCGTCATTTGCGCATTCTTCTTTGGTAAGTGTTACTATTTTCGAGAGAGTACATATAAGGGAAACAATACAATTAATGTCTAACTTTCAAGCAAAGTTGCATCCCTCAGCGTTACGCACTGACAGAAAAAGCTGGGATTTTATATATAGGATGTCTGTCGCGGGTTGTCTCCCTTGATCTGCCCTAGTGGCCTACGAAAGGGACCAAAGAGGTATAGTAAAGGTTGAGTTTATCAAAGATAAGACCTTCGCTCAAGACGAACTCGTGGCGGCGATATAAATAGAACGATGATGCTCCCATTTTAGAGGGTGTCGTAAGTGCATATTGGTGCAACTACAACAGTAGTTATCGCTGGGGATGGCATATGGAATTCCTCATTTGGTGGTTATTATTTTTGCTTACATCCTTTCTTTTTTGGTTGGTATTTGCCTCGTCCTCCATGCGGCCCTGAATGTTCTCATCCAGTGTATTGCTGTGTTTGCTGCCCCTAGCGTTTGTTTTGACAACCTCCAGCCACGTTTTGCCTTCTCCTGATTGTGCTCTTGTCATTGCTGGCATGTTGCTTTTTTGTGAAATAGATCTTTTTTTTGATTTTATGAGATATGCCCTAAATTTCTACTTGTGTTTGTATTTATTTTTCTTTCCTATTTCTGTTAGTTCCCTGCTATTTATTTTGCTACCGCTATTTTAATTGTGATTGGTCTTGTTTGTACTTAATGTTTATTCCTAGTCTCTCTGTTTTATTCTTTAAAATTAGAATTAGCTTCTTATTAATTCTTTTTTGACCTATTCAGTCAAGATAGATCTAATCTACGAAATTCAATTTATATTTATTCTATGATTGCCTTGTTGAACACTTGACATTAATCCTAATTTGGTCTGGTTTGTCACACCGATTACGGAAACAACGGCAGATGGATCTATTTGTTGTTGCCCTAAAGACGCCGCTAGGCGTGATGGGAAACTACAACAGAGAAAATCAATCTGCTGTTGCCCTTAAGACGCCACAAGGCGTGATGGCCTCTGACTGCTTGGTCGGTCTTTGGCTAAGGACGGAAGAAGAAGAAGAAGAAGAAATTTAAATTATTTTCTTAGCTAATAATATAAATTATTAATAGTTGACTACTACTGCTAGTACTCTACGATTATAGTACAGGACATTGCTATTTCCTGATGAGTTAAGGAACACAAGATGGCTGTTGTACGGTACCTCACAAAGACAACTCCCACGTGGCGCCTGGGCCTATTTAATCAATTTTAACTAATATTTTTAATTTATACTAATACTCCTAGCAAGTAATTAACTAGTCATCTAATAATTAACTAATTATAATCAACTGATACTTAAACAGGCTTCAGGAGATAAATGAATAAAAAAAGTACAACTTGTCTTGTTTATGCTTTGTGTATTTCTCGAGAACTTTCACTGGAGGTCGAAAATGCGTCTCTGTAATATGCCTTGTGTAGTCTGCCTCCGTGACTCCAAACACTTTGCGACAGTGAAGATATATTATGTCGCCGAAGATTTCCAGCTTCTTCTCCAAAGTTATCTGCTTCAGGTTGTTATCCAACTCTTTTGACAAGGCTTCGTCCAGCTGTTCCCAAAGCCCTTTTGCACTGGCAGGTGGAAACTTGATTGCATCTCTCTTCCCGTCCAAGAAGTGTGTGAGATCATCATCTGGCAGATCAACTTGAATGTACTCAGCACTGTGGATTGACTCCTGGCTGAGTTCTTCTAACGTCTTACCCGTCGAGACAGAGCGCTGTTGATCAACCCTCTAATGCACTCACACACCCCTTTTTCGTGTATATATATATATATATATATATATATATATATATATATATATATATATATATATATATATATATATATATATATATATATATACACATCAATTCTTTTTCAGGACTACATACAGTCCTTATCATGGCTTATGTACCCTGCCAAATAATTACAGCACTTTTCAGAGCTGACTTGTCAGGCAGAAGGAGTGTCACGGAGTGTTTTGAGGGTGTTCTGCATGTATGAATGTTCCCATGCTCCAGCAGGAGTTTAGTCATTTGAGTTGTTGTGAGTTGGGTATGCTTGAGTTGTAATATTTTAGCCACAAGCAATGTTGTGAGCAGAGATTAAGACAAGCTGCTAGCTATAGTTATGCTTGAATGAAGCTCAGTGGAGTGTAGAAGGTTTTCACATGTTTGGTGAATACGAATGAAAGGGGTCAGTCAGAGAGAGATGTGTATTGAGTCAGTAGAGAGTAGACAGTAGACAGGAGAAAGCGAAGAGCGTAGAGAAGAGAAGGGTGGATGTGTATAGTAGAGCGCGAGTAGAGGGCCAGAGGTGTGCAGTAGATTTATGGAGTATCCTATTTTGTGGCTGTAGATATTCCGAGAATCAGAGTGATTGTAGAATACTCGGCATTATGGAGTTCCCCTGAAGATCATTAATTTAATAAAGAAAACATATGAAGACATGACATGCAGAGTTCTTCACGAAGGACAGCTTACTGAACCGTTTGGGATAAGAACAGGAGTGCGACAGAGATGCCTCTAGTTTCCATTTCTTTTCTTACTCGTAGCAATAGACTGGGTTATGAGATCATCGACAACACACAACAGAAATGGAATCCAATGGACTCTGACTAAGCAGTTGAATGATCTGGATTTTGCTGATGACTTGGCTCTTCTGTCCCATAACCGTAATCAGATGCAGGACAAATTGAAAACACTCGATGAGAGGTCACAGCAATTGGGTCTGAAAATACACAGGGAAAAGACAAAAATAATGAGAATAAATGCAGGTAATGATAACAGGGTTGAACTTGAAGAAACACCAATACAAGATGTAGAATCATACACATATTTTGGCAGTAATATAGACAAAGTTGGAGGGACAGACAGTGATATCAAAATAAGAATACAAAAGGCAAGAGGAGATTTCATTGCATTGGGAAATATGGAGATCAAGAGAAATCGGATCCAACACAAAAATAAGAATCTTCAACTCAAATGTGAAGTCAGTCCTATTGTATGGCTCTGAGACATGGAGAACAGCAAAGACAACTACCAAAAAGCTACAGACTTTCATAAATGGGTGCTTAGAATAGAGGGATTAAAATGGTATGACAAGGTTACCAACGTGTAACTGATGACAAGAACTAGACAAGTACCAGTGGAAGTGTATTACTCCTTAGACAGTGAGCTAGACGGGCGGTGTATGAGTGTTTTCTGATTTTCTACATCGACCTACATACACCCTACTCGTCACATCTGGGGGCCGTCTATTTGGATGTTACAAGTAAACCCAAAGTGGTACAGCACTGAAGTGGTCCAATTTCATTCAGTCAGTAGCCTTCAGTTTTTTTTTCAACGCAGCCAATTGTGACAGGAGCACGGTAACTAAACGCCACGCCGTATTGAAATGTGAGCACTGTTAGAATCTAGGTCAACTCACAGTGAAAGGCAGTGACGTCATCACCGTCCCAATGAACTTTGAAAAGTCTGAAGAAGCTGTTTGTTGTGACTAGAAGAACTTATATGGTGCGTAGACGAAGCGGCCGTGTATCCAGAAGAATCTGTTGTGATCAGAAGAAGAAGATCTATAGAAATCTGTGAAGCTATCGAAGGGAACCTTGTTGCAGTGTTCTACTCGACAAAGTGTGAGGTGGAAAACACGAGCCCATGGTTTTTCACTCTGTGTAGCCGGTGGTGCTACAGAATCTGAGCTGTGTGTACTGTGTTGTGCTGTGTGTCGTCTTCATACTTTCATCGCCTTGGGAATTGCTGAGGACATTATAAACAGATCTACACGCTTGGAATTTAAGTATATGTATTTGTTCTGTGAACATTTAGTGTCCATCATAATTCTTTGGGATATAGCCTAGTTTAGATACTACTTTTTTGTTGCTCGTTTAAGGTGATTACCAGTAGGCCTAGGTGTACAGTCTAGGTATTAATCGGGTATCTGATAAGTAAGGTAGTTACGTAACATTCGTTCGTGCTCTAGTATCATAATGTTCTAGTGGTATGCTGCACTAAGTTTGTGTTTATAAGGGAATTAGTGATTGATATAGTGATTACAGTGTATTTCTTAAGAAATCAGTGTCTGCTCTCATATCCTGAGTACATCTGTATTCACATTTAGCTTGCATCTCTGTAGTTGTGCTACTTTCGGTCTAATACTTTCGTTTGTTAACACTTATTTTCTAGTAGGCCTACACCATCAATGTTGCTGTTCTACTGTGGTTGGTTTTCATTCTTTCTTTATATGACTTGGGTGATATAGGCTTATGTTAAATTGCAATTAGAATTAATTATACTTGCAAAGAAGTTGCAGTTAGTTTAGGTTGCTTTTACGAGTTAATGGAGATACTGTGTAAGGAGATTAAGATACAGGGTTTGCATCTGTTCTATCTATAGCTGTGCGATTCCTGTCTATCTTCAGCATCCCTGCTGTGACTTTTTTCATTTTTTCTTCACATTGCTTATATCTGCTCTACCTATAGCTGTGCCATCACTATCTGTCATCCTTCCCTCTAGTTATTCTGTTCCTTTTTCATTTTGTTCTAATAGTTTTAAATTGGATACTAAGTGTGCATTATCAAATTCCTCACAAGAACTGTTGTGGTGTTTGTGCTTATCAAGTTACTGCTGCAGAGGTGACTTGGAGACAACAGATCGGAGCAATTTATTGCCATAGTCTGCCATTCCAGTACACCAGAAAAAGCTACGTAACTTAGTTTGTTTTGGTTCATCATTCTAAGGCCATATTTCACTTTATTTGTCCATTTTGCTCTATAGGCTTCCCTTGACATTCATTGTTTCAGTGTTGTTGTTGGGCGTGACGATTATGTTATTTATTTGTGTTTTGATTTCATCTGTAGGATTTTGTGCTATTTATTCTTAGAAGGGCTCCTATCCTGTAGGCGGGAGTAGTTGTATTGCCCTTCACGAATAAAGTGTGCATTTTTGCATTAGTTATTTACGTGCATTTTGTGTTTGGTTTTGTATGTCATTCTCTCTTTGCGTTGTGTATATATGGTGTATACTTCAGTCATTTTTTCTTACACTATCCTGTAAATACGTTTTTTTTCAATCTCATGTTTTCGTGCGTTATAGAGGTATGGTACTGTATATTTCAATATTACTTCTGTCACACATCTTTCCTTTTTCTTGTTACCGACCTACCAGGTTGTTATTTGTTAAATTAGGATGTAGTGTTTATCATCATCATTTGTGTCATTGTTTGTTTTGTAGGGCTAATAGTTTTTTTTGGGATAGACATTGAGTACAGTGAGTAAGGTGTGATGTTAGTGGTAATATAAGATGTTATTTTGGGATTTGAGCTATTTTGACATTTTTTTTAGAGTATTTGAGGTGCATATAAGACAGATATATTCATAATCATGTCAACACTTATGAATGTTATCCTAGTCGGTGAGAGAAAAGGAAAATCCGGAGAAGATCTCTTCGCGTTTGCACAGGCTCAATTTAAGGATGCGCGGGAGAGACAAGAACGGCATGAGGAGAGAGAGAGAATGAAAGCAGAGTAAGAAACTAAGAAAGCAGAGGAAGAGACTAAGAGATTAGAGATACAAGCACAGAAAGAAATTAAAGAGATAGAAGCACATAAAGAAATGAAAGAGATAGAAGCACAGAAAGAAATGAAAGAGATAGAAGCACAGAAAGAAATGAAAGAGATAGAAGCACAGAAACAAATGAAAGAGATAGAAGCACAGAAAGATATGAAAAAGATAGAAGTGGACAAACAGGTATCCTTGAGAAGACGAGTTAGAGAAATCGGGTGAAGATTCATCATCAAAAAAGAGTACGGGAGTATGTATAAGTTGAGACTCCCAATTTTTAACGAATCCATAGATTTTATGGACTGTTTTTTGGAAAGGTTTCAAATGAAGGCAACTGCCTTAAAGGTTAATAAAACAAATGTGGGGGTCGCTGTTGACAGATTATTTAACAGGGTCAGCGTTAAAATTAACTGTGGAAGATAGATTAAATTATGACATAGTGAAGGAAACTTTGTTACGCAAGTACAGATTAAATGAGCAGGGCTATCGGTTAAAGCTCCACAGTGCGATGCCAAGTGGTGAGCAAGATTTTGCAGAGTTTATTGCAGATATTAAGATGTTGTTCAACAGGTGGATTAACCTATCGGGCAATGTTACAGATTTTTATGGCCTGTGTGATTTGATTTTGCGTGATAAGGTAATGTCTTTATGTAGCCCCGATTTGTTGGCTTTTTTTTCAGAAGAGAAAACCGGAAAATATTTTGTCAATGTCACAGTTATGGCAGCAGTACATGACAGCCCATCCAGACAGACCGGTTCATAAATCAGCGGTGGCAGAAACTTTTACGACATGTGCGACCAAGCGGAGTTATGAAACACGACCATATAGGACACAAAGTTCTCGTAGTGGGGAGAGACCCTATGATAGAAAGGCAGTAATTAAGAGGTGGACAGACTTCCGTACATCCCCCAGGAAACAGCAGAATATGACAGAGTTAGGTAATAGAAACTGCCATCACTGGTGTCAATACCTTGTCGAGGTGTGGCGGCTTGCGTACCCTGATTAACCCCAGAGCTTTGACAGCTGGAATTTTACTCCTGGAAGGTTCTACCAAGCTGGACAGGTTTGCGCGGGCACGTGTCAGGCTAAAGCAGACACCCTGGTCCTCCAGGTTGGGGGTTTTAGCATAGGGGTGACATCCCTGTCTGTGTAAATATAAATGAAGTTTCGGAAACAACAACAAATGAAAAACTTTGCTGCGGGACGGGCATCCGGAGTCTGAGGCTCGTATGACTGTCAGTGGTGAAAGCCGAAAGGAAGCCACTGAGACGAAAACGGACGTCCTGACCGCAAAACGTGAAACAAGAATAGGATTATGGAATGTCAGGAAAATGAACGAGACAGGTAAATTAAAACAGGTCACAGCAGAAATAAGAAACTATAGATTACACATTCTAGGGATAAGCGAGAGCAGATGAACAGGGGCAGGAAAAGTTAAAACAGCAACAGGAGAAACAGTACTTTACTCTGAAAGAGAGGATGGACAGCACAAAGAAGGTGTAGCCATTATTCTACAGAAAGGAATAGAAAGGACATTACTGGAATGGAAACCCATCAACAACAGACTGATAAGAATAAGATTGAGAGGGAGATTCACCAACACTACAATAATACAATGCTATGCACCAACAAATGACAGCGATGAAGAGGTCAAGGATGAAGTCTATCAACAACTACAGAAAGAAATGGAACACACACCTAGATATGATCTTATCATAGTAATGGGAGACCTCAATGCGAAAGTTTGAACACACAATACATATAATGAAAGAGCATAAAGTGTGGATGGGAAGAAGCGAAGCTTCTGACCGGGTTGGACGGAAAGTCCACTGACCCCCCAGCCTCACAATGACATGCCATTGGGCCAAACGAGCTGGAAAGCTCGAGTGCCGCTGGTTAGAGAGAAAAAAAATGAAAGAGCGATGGGGAAATGCGGCAGCGGAACAACAAACGAAAATGGTGATAAATTAATAAGTTTCTGTAGCATTAACAACCTGGTCATTGGAGGAACACTCTTCCCACACAAGGAAATTCACAAATTGACATGGGAATCAAAAAATGGTCGGGGCAGAAACCAGATAGATCACATCATGATTAATGGTAGATGGAGACATGCATTACAGGGTGTGAGGGTAAGAAAAGGTGCAGATGTGGGAAGTGATCACCATTTAGTAGTAGCAAAACTGAAAGTGAAACTAAGAACGGTAGGACCAACTGTAACTACACAGAAAAAGTTTGACATCAGCAAATTGAAGGACCCCCTTACAAGAAAAGCTTTTGCGGCTGATATAAAGAAATGATATCAATTTGCCATAAGTCAGGAAAAGACATCGACTGATGATATAGACCAGAAATTCAACACCATTTCAACACTATATAAGGAAAGCAGCAAATCATGCTTAGGATTCCAGGAAAGGAAGAAGCAAGACTGGATAACACCAGAAACATTAAACACCATAACACTGAGAAAGGAAATGAAAAGAAAAAAACAGAAGCGAAGTCCCCCAGGTTAAAGCAACTATATAGCGAACAGTACAGTCAGCTGAACAAGGAAGTTAAACGCCAAACCCGAGCCAACAAAAGGAATTTCCTAGACGATCTTGCAAGACAGGTAGAAGAGGCAGCACTGAGAAATTAACAAAGTACAGTATACAAAATAACTAAATTCATCAGCGGAAAACGAGGTGCAAACAATATTACACTAGTAAGAGATAATCAAGGAAAACTCATCACGACAGCAGAAGTACAGGAAACAAGATGGGCAGAGCACTTCAGAGAAACTCTGAATAAGGAACAACCAGAGACACAATTGAATGTTCCTGCGGCTGAAAATGATCTAGATGTTAATACAGACATTCCACGAAAATAAGAAATCATCACAGCAATCAAAGGGTTAAAGAATGGAAAAACTCCTGGCCATGATAACTTAGATGCAGAGCTATTCAAGACAGACTCTGAGCTAGCAGCAGAACTATTAGAACCACTATTTGCACAAGTCTGGAAAACAGGGGCAACACTAACGGAGTGGAACAAAGGAATAATTGTCAAATTGCCCAAGAAGGGAGATCTTGCAGACTGCAATAACTGGAGAGGAATCACCCTTCTCTAAGTTTCCAGCAAAACACTGGGCAGGATAATTACACAGAGAATTTCAAAAGCAGTAGTCCACAAACTGAGGAAAGAACAAGCGGGATTTAGAAAGAACAGAAGATGTGTAGATCATATAGTTACCGTCAGGAACATTATAGAGCAGTGCTCAGAATGGCAAAGACAGCTGTACATTAATTTCGTTGATTTTGAAAAGGCTTTTGACAGTATACATAAGGACAGTTTATGGAAAATACTGAGGGCTTATGGAATTCCAAGCTGCATAGTGTCAATCATAAAAAGCCTCTATGCCAACTTTACATGTAGCGTTGGGCAGAGCAACATAACCTTTGAGGTGAAGACAGGAGTACGACAGGGATGCCCCTTATCACCACTCTATTTTTAACAGTCATAGACTGGGTGATGCGCCAAACAACAGAGAGCAGTCCAAGAGGAATAAGATGGGCTACATTTTCTACATTGGAAGATCTGGAATATGCAGATGACATTGCACTACTAGCAGATTCACATCAACACATCCAGGAAAAAACGGATAGACTTAATAAGTATAGCCAGCAGGTGGGTTTGAACATCAATCTAAAGAAGTCAGAGGTCATGACGCTCAATGTGAGCAAACCTGAGCCCATATCAGCAAGGAATCAGCAACTGGAACAGACAGACACCTTCCCATATCTAGGATGCATAGTAACACCAGACGGCGGAGCAAGCAAAGACATCAACAAACGAATGAACAAAGCAAGAACAGCCTTTTTAAGTCTAAACAACATCTGGAAGTCCTCTCAGTACAGCACAAGCACAAAATTAAGATTATATCAGAGCTGTGTGCTTTATGCGCTTCTCTATGGTGCGGAATGCTGGAGAGTTACAGAGAAGGAAATGTCGAAATTGTCCTCTTTTCACACAACATGACTAAAAAAAATTCACAGAATCTTTTGGCCGAATACATCACCAACCAAGATCTGCTTACTCGAAGCAAGCAAGAGAACATACACACCATCATAGCTGGCAGACGCTGCAGCTGGGTTGGCCGTGTCCTCAGAAGAGACCCCGATGCCATCATATGAACAGCTTTGCTATGGACCCCTGAAGGAAAACGAAAGAGAGGCCGACCAAAAACAACTTGGCGGAGGACTGTGGAGGCTGAGATGCAAAGAATGAACCAGAGTTGGGGCACTGTACAAAGGATGGCCGCCGACCGAGCAAAGTGAAATCAATTTGTTGTTTCCCTACAAGACGCCACAAGGCATGATGGCCCCTGACTGCTTTGGCGGTCGGCGGTTAAGGATCAAAGAAGAAGAAGAAGGTAATAGAAAACCGTCTGGTTGTTTTAAATGTGGATCACCATGCCATGGAACGAAGTTTTGTGACAAGCCTGAACCCCGGTCTGTGGCCGAGCCTCAGACTAGTACTAAGGGTAGTCCACAGAAGAGCCAGCGTGAGGAGTACAGATGCTTTGTATGTAATGGTATTGGCCACCTTCAATTTGATTGTCCTAATATGAAGTTTGAATGCGCAAATTCGGTGGTATCCTTAGATACGTTCAACAGCGAGAGTTGTGAAGGGTGCAGACCACTTTTTCATAAACATGAGACACCAATTCTGATTTGTGGCCACCCACTTCCATGTTTATCGGCAGTTCATACGAATGGTAGTCTAGTCTTACATCCAGGATACGTAGGACATAAGGGTGTTTCGGTGTTAAGAGATACAGGATGTACAACAATTGGCGTACGTAGATCATGTATAGATGAGTCTTGTTTGTTGGGTCAAACTGACCGGTGTATCACATTTCGTGGTAGAGTTGAAGTCTATCCTCTAGCATTGATAAATATTGATACGCCATCCCTGTGAAAGCTTTTGTTCTTGAAGATTCGGTCGCCGACCTGACAATTGAAAATGTCTGTGGTATCAAAGAGTGTACTGATGATGATATCAAACTATGGAAGCATAAACATAGTGACGGTGCGTATGGAGGAACGTCGTGGTGCTCTTATGTCATATGAGAAACATTACAGAAGAGAAACCGATGACTAAAGAGATTTCAGACACTTTAGAGGAAGCCGCACGAGTAGTAATGGCTGCTCTGATAGTTTTTAAAGGGAACGTCGTAGTGAATTTAGAAACATATACAGAGGAAAAGAGATAAGTAGGGGATTTTGTTCCAACAGACCAAGCTATAGTGAACACAGAGCTGGAGAAGTATACAGATATAGTTTCAGAGGAGATTGCCGCTGAGAAGACAGACGAGAGAGTTACCCTCTTTACAGTAGAACATATTGTAGATGGAGTTATGGTAGTGAGAGCTGTTGTTGTAGATGTGGTAGTAGCCGTGGATATCGTCAGCCTAAAAGGAGCAGCTACCCTGAAGACTATGGCCAAGGCTGAGATAAATAAGAGGCATGAAGGGGCCACTCTGTGTCGGTATTGTCTCCCCTGCGTTTCAGTAGTGGTCCAAAAGTAGCCAAAACTCAAGAGTTTCTATTATAGGCTTCAATGGAGTCTATCTTTACACAAGATTACTCTTGGCAGAATTTTGTAGATAGAAGAGTAGTTAAGCTTCTATCACATGGGAGTCTTAACAAGATTTTTATTTAAGCGAAAACAATGCTGGCTGTTGCTGAGCACGTTAATTCTGTATTCTGCCGACAACTTTTGTGAAGAATTTAAGCACTGGTTTATTCTAGCTCGTTAAGCCCCCACCCTGAGCTAATCAGTGGAATTATTATTATTTTATAGCTCTGGTTAGAGTGTGTGTTTAGTAACTTTGACTGAGACAAACATGTAGTACATTTAAAATGATTGAATCGAAGTTAAATTGGTATAACTACAAATAACAAAATTTAATAATCACTTTAAGTTTAACAGTTTAAAAGAAAGGAATAATAGTTAATTACAAAATAAAATTTTCATCACTCAGGTGATGATTTTTTTATAAGAGACTCAATTGGCAGCATGTGGGTTAACTTAGCTGCCAGTGACAATTCTGATCCTCCTCCTCCTGGTGAGTTGGTTTTCTGTACACTGCGTTCACTCCTCTCTGGTCAAGGTTCGTAGGGTGAAGCTCGTTTCCCAGGAAAGTCTAGGAGATTCTTCAAAGCTGGTCTTCCATCTTAAAGCGTAACCACTCGTCCCTTCTTGTACCAGAAATGGTCCTTTTTGCTGGTCCCACCAATAACTGGTAATAGAAATATAAACAAAACGCTCTTCTGTATGGCGTTTTCTGACACATAGTTATGTGCCCCCCTCTTCTATTCTACCATCCCATGTCAGAATTTACCTTCGATGAGAATTAAATTTTATCCCTCGGGATAAAACGTTCTTTACATTTAAACTGAAAAGCTTCAGCTTTACATTGCATTTAAATGAAATGGTTAAACATACAGATATAATTTGTTTTAAATTTACAACTCCACTGTTTGAAAAGTGTTCACAATATAAATTTATTTATGTCTCCTTTATATTTACACTTATTGAAAAGTTTAAAGACAACATTAGACAATCTTTGAAGGACCGCGGACTAGAATAGAACCAGGCTAGGAGGAAGACAGCCAATAGGATAGTCTGGCGCTCTCTCTTCCAAACCTCTACACCTCACGGTAGAAGGGGAACGACTAAGTAAGTAAGTAAGTAAGAAAAGTTTGAAACTTCTATTAATTTTAACATGAATATGTTTTTTCGTTTACATTTACACTGAGTGAAAAGCTTAGAAACTGTAAGTATTATTCTTAGAATGTACATCCTTTCTTTCATCTTTCCCTCCCTGATCCATAGGGAACCTGGAATTACTTTATGCTTTTAGTTCTCTTTACGAAACTATCAATAAAGCAATCACCAGCCCGTGCAGTGGTGGTTCATGAATCATCATTCTAGATACTGAAGTTGCCAGCCTCAAACGACTTGGGCGTCCCGTAGCAACTTTCACACTTTAAAATTCCCATGGTTATATATATATATATATATATATATATATATATATATATATATATATATATATATATATATATATATATATATATATATATATATATATATATATATATATATATATATGTTAGTTCGCGTGTTAGTAATGAAAGATAGAATGGAAAATGCACACTTGCGCCAATCTTGGCTACAGACTTGTTGCTCAGATGAATAAAAGAGACGAGTCGGTCTCTTGCACGTGTCTAGGGGGTCTTTAATTGGACAATAGATTCCCTCTCTGACTTGGTGTGTTTCTTCAGTTTCCTAGTCCCGGTATTCCTTATTAAAATGTAGAGATTTTCTGTGCTTTGTAAGTCTTATTTGGTTTTCCAATAAAAGGCCCGGTTAAAAAAAGGAATTATGAATCTAGTCTTCACTCTGTCAGATTACTGTAGACTCTTTTTCCATTATACGTTACAGTCAGTAGAGAGTAGACAGTAGACAGGAGGCAGCGAAGAGTTTAGACAAGAGACGGGTGGATGACTATAGTAGTGCGCGAGTAGAGGGCCAGAGTTGTGCAGTGGATTTATGAAGTATCCTATTTTGTGGCTGTAGATATTCCGAGAATCAGAGTGATTGTAGAATACTCGGGATTTGTTATGTCTCCAATGATTGTAATGACCCTGCGCCCATTGTGACTTATTTGTGATATTATATATTCACGGAAATAGACATGGTTGTTAGAGTTGGTGTATTACTCCTTAGACAGTGAGCTAGACGGGCGGTGTATAAGTGTTGTCTGATCTTCTACATCCACCCACATACATCATACTCGTCACAGGGAGTAAGGTTGATTAAGACACCATACCTCATATGTGTGTACAGAATTGATGTATGAACTGTAGTATATTGTGTATTATTTTATTTTAGAAAATGTTCCGCAGCTAGACACCTGTCTTGTCTCGCTATCGCTTATCATGACTGATCCATGTATCATGCATATACCCGCAACCTGAAAATATACCTGAAAACAATATCATCTCACATACATTAGATTTGCAGGCAGTAAAACAAAACCTAGCCACATGTCTAAACCTTGTCCTAAGGTTCGTACTTGTCACCATAAGTCAGAGGTCAATGATCGAGAACCAGTTGAGCTAACGAGTAATAACCAGAAGTCTCAGGGGTGGTTTCTAGATCGATGCTTTATTCCCCAGCAGTGTCTGGATTGGTATAAGCAAGACCCATCTGCCAAACTGTGCATTTCAAAGCCAAATTTCATCTGACATAGAAGCTAAGTGAATATCACTGACAATCGTGCACCTTGAGTGATAATTATAATTTGTCAAGAATTGTTTCATGATGAAAATATTAGAATGATAGCATAGCAGAGACAGTAAAGTGAACGAACGAACAAAAGAACGAAATCTTTATTTCATCAGGGTAAAGAAATAGGCATAATTGCCTTTTTACATTTCTGCCCTGCAAAAGGGCAGTGAAAAACAAGGGAAACCAAGACAGTGAGGAATTCAGTTATTCAACTATTTGGAAAAGTCTACAAGAACATTTTTTGAGTTAGTTAATTAATTTAATTTAACTTCATCATCAACATGCTTTTGTAAAATAATTCCTCATTTATTCTATCGACATACATTCATAAGTCAGCACAAGAAATATAGATGTACAAAAACAAATTTCATAATTGTTCTCAACAGCTTTATTAATTCAATATTGTTGAAGCTGAGTTATATTAATTGTTTTATCACTGAAAGGCACATAGCGAGGTGGCACAGTAAGGTCTGATTTTACTTGAATAATTCTGGAGCAGACGCTTTCACAGCCGTGACTATTTAGTAATACCAGTGTACTTCTCTGACACTGGGACCTCACACCTTCTGGAGAGAAGACTTCTTCTACTCTACCGCAATCATCACGCTTATAAAACCTTCCACTACACTAAGTTTAGTGTGCAATGCTCAATTCTCAACAGGTTTCACCACAGGGGAAATCCCTGGAAGTGTGCGGATGATTTCAAGAATCAATGAGGGTGTACTTAGCCTTACAGACAGAGGTTCACTTCCACATAAGTGTACTGTATCATTGTGCATAGCTGGTGGCCACAAAAAGATGACTCCAGATATCGTCGCCTCAGTACTGCTTTATTCTATCTCCACTTTTGGTCAAAACTGACCTGCGGTCATAAATGGAGATCATGTAGTTTAATCTATCATCCTGCACAATATCTTACTGCTAGCAGTTTGGATCACCATATAAAATTTTATTTTAATGTGATATATCCTTCTTTTCAACTATTAACCCAAAATCTGTAAACGCGTTTTTCTCAAAACTAGCTGGTGGAGATAGAATAAAGCAGTACTGAGGCAACGATATGCCTCAATGCATATGTGGCAATTTATTTTACATGATGAGGTTACCGGCCTCGTACACAGCTAAACATAAATAAGCAACTTCATACATGTAAATACACATATATGTTACGGGTTATTTTGCACACCACAACGGGTTTGCTTGTGCAGAGCGTTTTTATGCTCTAACAAATCCATATTATACGGAGCTACACCAAAAAAGTATGACGTAGTTAATTTATGCAAGCAGACGATGAAAAAAGTATGCAGAAGTGAGTGCCGCCTGCTAGGGGACTTCTCACTGTGTTTCAGCAGAGTGTAGACGTGTTCTCAGAAGCTCCAGATTTCGAAGTGTATGTCCGCTGTATGATTCTACTTTCTGAGACATCAGCAATGTGTGTGATTGCCAGATGAGATATTGACAGAAAGGAAGTATATTTGGAGCTCTATTTGATTCGTTTATGATTTCAACAATGTCGCGTTAGACGACTTCAGTGCGGACGCAAGACGGACAGAACAGCTCGCTTCTTGTATAATATTGACTGCCAAGACCCTATGTATGGCCACTTTTCAAGTGTTTTAAATAGATGAACGTATGTTGTATTAGAGCAATGTGTCGACAATAAAGTCTGTATCGTATCTGTCACTGGAGCATGTATTTGATGATTTACTGTTGGCGTTACACCTACTAGACGCATGATTGACCTATTCTATGAATATACCATTAATAACGCAACAATATTTGAATAAGAAACTATGCATTTTAAGATATACCCCTTCGTAAAAGGGTAAGTATTGTGACATAATAACCTCAAACGTCACATTTATCAGTGCCATCCTATAATTCATTCTGTGCTCTTCGCTTTAGTTTTGCCCTCTTCTGACAGTACTTGGTATTTTCGATTCATTGTTTATACTCCCTTCCCTCAATTCTTATTATGTCGGGACTTCAGCGACCATCTTTTGCTGATTAGGGTAATCAATTCCTTTCGTTTAAACCCATATTGACACCTGGTATTGGTAGAGAGAAGTGTGGTTTACTAATGTGTAACACATACTCCTGCCAGACCGTGCATAGGTGCGGCCGATTAATAAATAAACAACCTTGGGATGAACACAGTCAATTTTCTTGTCGCTGGGAATGTCTCTGGCGGACCAAGTGATTGTCAATGTTTGCTGAGCTGGGTGGATGTCATAATCGTTTCCGGACAAGACTTGTCGGAAGAATAATTATCCATCTTGAAAGAGATTACCAGTGATAAATTTTCAAGTCGTGAGTGTAAACATGATTGATAATAGACGGAAGGTCGCATACCATATATTGTGACTGTAAACAACACATTTATTTGTGCGTTTGTTACGCTGGAGTTTTTCGTGAGAGTAGGGGAAATATAAACATCTTGCATGCTATTGGCTTGGCATTTGAAATGTAGAAATACAACATTTCTGATTGGAGCCTTGTCATATAGTAGCAAATTTGGATGTGGGCCGAATTTAGCCTTATAACTTAGCGCCTTGTAAGTTTGCCGCACTGTGAATTTCAACTTGTCAAGAAAACAGCCAGCCAAGCCAGAATAAGGAATGGGATCAGGATTCAACTTTAAAGGACCGGACAATGTGTTTGAGTATCTTGTGGACATATCCCAGGAAATACCTGCATTAATACGGAAAGCTTGGAATCCTAGGAATCTGAACACTAAGTCAAAGTGGGAGTCTGTTGTAAAGTAACACCACAGACCAAGTTTAAAAGGCATCTTGAATCAAGTTACCTTAATTATTTTTCTGAGCCAGAAGTCAGTCTGTATTCCCAAAGAAATTTTGGGTAAGGTGTACATTTTATAATTCTAGATTTTGCATTATTAACATGTGAAAATTGCTAATGGATGTCAAAATCATATGAGGCTGGCAACCTCAGCATATAGATTGATGATTTCATGAACCACCACTGCACGGGCTGATGACTGCTTAATGCGAGTTTCTCACAGAGGAAGTCCCACGTTCTGTATGGAGCAGGGAGTGGATAATGATAGAAATGATGCACACACTTATTATATTAACCTTTTCAACTAATGCAAATGTAAATGTACACGTGTTCAATATAAATGCAATGGATGTTTTCCGCTCTCTGGGATTATTATTAATACTCAGAGAGAGGGTTCGTTTCTGAAGCAGATGGGATGGTGGAATGAAAAGGGTGAGACACTTGATTTTGTGTCAGGAAACCAAATGCTCAGGAGGGTATTTGTGTCTCTCTTATTTCATTATACTTGTCATGAATTGATGATGCTTTCTGTGGAACAAGTGAGTGGTATAAGTGACCTGCAGTCAAAGCTAGACACCAACAGTAGACGGGTCTTAACAAGCAATTGACCATCTTCGCAATTACCCCACAATACTACAAGGGGCGTTTTGCAGCCGCCAGACGTGACCAGTGACAAGAGTGAACCAGCCTACAACCTGCAAAGAACAAGCATCGGCTGGAGCAGAAACCAACCGACATCTTACTGGCAGCTAAGTGTCCAATCAAACCTGCCTAGTAAACTATCTACTAATAAACGTTCTTTTTTTCAAATCAGACCATCACCTGTGAGGAAATTTTATAGACTCTATCTAAATTCCCACCACCCTTATTTATTTTACAATTATTAACGATAATTGACTATTAAATTTTGTTATCTGTAAACATAAAAATTTAAAGTTGATTTAGTCATTTTGAGTGAACTGCACCCGTATGTATCAGTCATTTTACATACTTATAACAGAGCTATTTAAGTAATATTTTACTGAGTTAAATCAGTTGAAAGCTCACCAGAACGAACAAAATCCTAACTCATAGAAGGTCAGGGAAGACAAAAAGGTTACACGGCCTGGATCATATCCGCCGTAGTACTTGATTTCTTTAAATTCCTATGAGGCTTCCTAGAACTGAAGCACCATTCTTCAATTCACATCTCTGCCAAGAGTAATCTTGAGAGAAAGGTAGACACCTCAGTTGATACACTTAATTTTGGCCATTGTTGGACTATCACTGCAGAGCAAGGGTAGTAAATCCCGTGACAGATAATCCAGACGCTCTTGCACAGAGTCGTCTATAGTATTTCACTGCAGCCGTAGAGGTGCAGTCTTCTCGTGTGAGCTAATGATAATTGCTAATTTACAACTGCTAACTTTATCACTTGAGGAAAATTCCTCTTAACTGTGAATAAAATTATTTTGATAGTAGTTTTACACGTCCTATAAGAAACGTTTTTACTATCTCTTCTGACGTCTAATCCTCTTTGAATGACGAGAATTGGAATCCGAGGCGAAATATTAAAACACCCAGGTCTTATAGTCAAAAGTTCGCCCACACGAAATTTAATTTCTCTTAGTTTATTTTGTTCAAACCAACCACAATTTCGTCTAGTTTATTTAATTTTTTTTAACCCAATCACCGTGTATAGTGTCTTATTTTAGTAATTTCGCCTACGCATCCTTTATTATTTGGTAAGAGTTGTTCTTCAAAATAGATGAGTAGTGTTACTGATTATTGACATCGCAAAGATTAAACACAAGTTATATTTAGGAGATCATTCCCCCTAATTCGATAACGTTTTGTTTGTCTTGTTTACCAAGCTGAACGGAAACAAATACGTAATCCTAATGTGGTGTCAGATAACTGAACTCGTTATAACAATATACCAATTTAACGTCTGGGTTTATCTAGACATACACGCTCTGCTTGTTTCAAGCGACCAGGTATTCTGTTGTAATCGCTTCGCAGCAGACTTTTCACAGTCAAAAAGATAACCATGCCAGGTTCACCTTAAGCCCTGAAACACTAAATGATATGATAGGAGTGTTCTTTGACTAAAAGATAATTACCGGTAAATACTGACGTAGGGCAATAAAGCAAAGATGAGCAGACTAAATGAACTTGTGAACATATGACGTAATGTTACGGTGTCAATCAATCAATACTTTTTAGCTCCCCAAGTAGCATGGGCCTTCAACACACTCACGCCAAGTCCTCCTGTCGCGCGCCTTCAACTTAAGTTCTTTCCTCGTCTTCCTCATTATTGTTACTTCTGACGGAAGTTCTCTTCATGCGCGTGTGCGTGTTTTTGTGTGTTTTTTTTTTAAATTTTATTTGGAAGGGATATCTGTGTTGTCTTCTTTGGCTCTCATCTTCGATCGGCATAAGCTGTACCTCAAACAAATCCTCCTACTACACGTCACAATGTTCTAGGCACTGCCTCTGATATTTTCCATTTAAGTTAAATTCACGTATTTTATTACTGAGATAATCCACCTTTAATCGTTTCCATCATCTATAACCTGATGGTTTAGACATCATTGTGTGATATATATTGAATATATATTTTAGGTACGCAAATCTTTCTCATCTTCTTAGTTGAGGTCACATATTGTGTTACAACTGAGTACATACCTCTTTGTATTTTAATGTTTCTCGTTAGCTGACAAGAAGAATACGTCGCCGTTGGATGCATTAAAAAAAAACAAGTTTATAGCATAACAAGGCAGCCTACGTTATGTAATACCCAAGGTAAGAAGAAAAGAGGGATACCACAAAACACATGGAGTAGAGAACTAGACACAGACATGAAAGGAATTTTTTTAAAACGAACATGGGAAGACCTTAAATTATCTATCTATCTATCTATCTATCTATCTATCTATCTATCTATCTATCTATCTATCTATCTATCTATCTATCTATCTATCTATCTATCTATCTATCTATCTATCTATCTATCCATCTATCTATCTATCTATCTATCTATCTATCTATCTATCTATCTATCTATCTATCTATGGATCTATGTTGTAAATGTATTCTCGTCTTACTATTTCACAATTAGGAGAACGAACGTTGTTATTCAAGCAATTTTGGTTGGACGTGATTGCAGTGTGAGTACTGGACAATACATCCAGAGGCGAAAGGAAATTGGAAGCAGCAGAGTTTGGCTTCAGGAAAAGATTATACGAATATCCCGGAATGGCCGGATAATTAAATGAAGTAGTCTTCGAATAAAGTAATCTGAATCAATTAATCAACAAGGTATAGACGCAGACAATCAAAGTTCTTTTGGCACGCCAAGAGAACCATAAATTTGAGAATATTGTTACGAATGGAAAATTCATTTTGGTACGCCCTGAGGACAACACATTTGAGCATATAGCAGAAAAGTTAGTTCCATAGCAGTTACTTCCAAAAGGGGGCTAAGTGTTAGAGACTTCACTATTCAAGGCTTTATGGGGTGATGTGACCTGTTCATATCCCTGCTGCCTTTGCCTTCCTTAACTCAAGAGCAGAGTCAGCTACCCATTAACAATGGCGAAAACTTACTATCCATAAATTAAAACTAGATTGCGAATATTGACTATCTCTAACATAGAACTAGCTGGCGAATATTGACTATCCATAACATAGAGCTAGCTGGCGAAGAATGACCGTTCCTAAAATAGAACTAGCTGGCGAATATTGACTTTTCCTAACATAGAACTAGCTGGCGAAACTTAACCATCCCTAACATAGCTACATAGAGCTAGCTGGTGAATATTGACTATCCCTAACATAGAACTAGCTGGCGAATATTGACTATCCCTAACATAGAGCTAGCTGGCGAAACTTGACTATCATTAACATAGAACTAGCTGGCGAATATTGACTATTCCTAACATAGAACTAGGTGGTGAAGATTGACTATCCCTAACATAGAAGTAGCAAGCGAATATTGACTATCCCTAACATAGAACTAGCTGGCGAATATTGACTATCCCTAACATAGAACTAGCTGGCAGAACTTGACCATCCCTAACATAGAGCTAGCTGGTGTAATGTTATGATGTATGTATATAAGCATTACCTCGTCATCTACACAAGCATACACATGTTTCAGAAGGCACTCAGTAAAAGCATGTTCAGTTTGTAGCCATGTTTTATTTACAGAATATCGTACATGTCAAGATTCGCATTATTATTATGTGTGGTTCGTATTATTAATGTATCATATTATATTACATCCCCCCTTTTTTGAAAAAAAAAATGTGTGCAAACATTTCCAACAAAATGTTTCATGTGAGAAAGGATAAGTATGTGTAATGCTCAGTGTGAGTATATATGTCACTGTCTGTATCGGCTGGGAGGTGTCACTGTACGGCCAGAACGAGTGGTGTAAAGTGCTGGTGGTTCTGCGGAAGTCCCTGGTTTAGCTTGAGTTGGTTGTGATTTTGGCCTTGGCGCTTGTTGGTTTTGTGGGGCACCAAGGTCTGGAGTTACTGCATTGTCTGTTGAAAACATGGGAATTCTCTGTTCTGTTGTATTCTGTGGGATTTCTCTTATGTCCACTCTGTTTCGCCTCAGGAGGTTGCTGCTGCTGTCTGGTCTTAAAGTATAGCTCCTGGGTTCAGGGTTTCTGGAAATGATTGTTGCTTTTGACCATGTGTCATTGTTGTGGTTGTAGGTAGTTACATGCTGACCAGGATATAATGGTGGTAAGTCTTTAGCACATTTGTCATAGTTGGATTTCTGAACTTGCTGACGATGCTGAAGTTGATCATATGTGCTGTCTCTATGTTGTGGACGGAAGTGGACCTTAGATGATAGAAGGTCTTTAATTCTTCTATCAAACATAAGTTCTGCTGGACTGTCGATCTTACTGTCTACCGGTGTTGTTCTCCATCTCAAGAGTGCTAGGTGTACATCCTCTGTTCTTGTTTTCTTCATGATTGACTTGATAGTTTGTATCTGTCTCTCAATGAAACCATTAGATTTAGGGTATCTAGGTGATGATGTTGTGTGTTTGATCTTCCAGTCCTTAGTGAAGTTTCTGTATGCTTGACCTGAGAAATGTGGACCGTTGTCTGATCTAATTTCATCTGGGATGCCAAACATGCTGCAATACTTCTTTGTAATGTCTGCAATAACAGCTGATGGTGAGGGTTGTGGAAGTTTCTCAATGATGGGAAATTTGCTGTAGTAATCAGCAATAATAAGATAGTCATTATTGTCGATTGAGAAAATATCAGTTCCTATAATGCTCCAAGGGCTCAATGGTATGGCTGATGGTATGAGAGGTTCTCTGCACTGCCTATTTGCATGTTCTTGGCAAATTGAACAGTTTTTACATAGTGTTTCTATGTCCTTGTTTATCTGTGGCCAGTAAACATCTTTCTTTGCTCTCAGTTGTGTCTTCACAATACCAAGGTGACTATTATGGAGCTGTTTAAGGATGATATCGCGTTGTGTTTCTGGTACAACAATGCGATCTCCTTTAAGGATCAGACCATCTTCGATGCTTAACTCGTCCCTCATCGAGTAGTATGGACGGATGTGTGTTGGAACTTCCCTGATAGAGCTTGGCCATCCATGGTATATCAGTTCTTTGAGAGAGTTAAGAATAGGATCTCTCGTTGTGTCTTCTCTGATGTGTTCAAGCCGATTATCGCTAAACTTGACAGAATCAACTTTGATGTTTGGGGTAAGATCTGTTATCTTGTTGGGGTTTGGTAGTCTGCTGAGAGCATCTGCAAGACCTATATCCTCTTTTATGTTGTTAATAGTTACCACACTCAGCTTTTCGCACATTGGTAAACCCAAAATTGCAGGTCCTTCAACATCTACCAAGTAAAATGTTGACGATGTCCATTCAAAGTCTCTGTATGAACATTCAAGTGTTACTGCTCCCGAAAACAGTCTATACTTGTTCCATTGTAAGCTCTTAGCTTTGTCCTGCCACTCCTACGTTTTACATCCCTTGTGGGAAATCCTTGCTCATCCACCTTGTCAGGCATGATCTGTCTGAATATTCTTAAGGGTAGAGTGTTACCTTGGGCACCTGTGTCTATCTTGAACCGAATATATCTTTCTTTATGCATTTTAATTCCTGGTATTCGGAATTGTACCTTGCAGAAAGCCTGCGTTCTCTTTGGTTCATTGCTGAAAGTTAGTATCTTCACAGTATCAAAAGTGGAAGGATCACTTTCTTCACTGGAGTCAAGGTCCTCAGTCATCATAGAGTGTGTTTGTTTTGACGACTTTCTGCTGTGAAGTTTGTGTTGAGCACTGTCTTGTTTCCTCTTGAAACATAATTTTATCCAGTGGCCCCTCTTTCTGCAGTAATGACATGTAGAGTCTTTAGCTGGACAGTGGTTTTGTATGTGGTTTAGGCCACAACATTTACACATAGCACCTCTGCTTGTGTTGTGTTTTCCTTGTTGCTTAGTACCAGTTGCTTTGTTGTGTTCATAGCTTTTTACTGCATCCACCTGGGCTGTTACTGTACCTTGCTGAATTTGTTTAATGTTTAGTGCTTGTGCCTCGTGTTTCCTGCCTTCATCCAGAAGTTGTTGTAAAGTTAGTGTATCACTCTGGCTCAGTATCCATTTCTGGAACTTTGGCATTGGTGTGCTGAGAAGGATCTGTTCAATAATTCGCTCTTTTTCTTCTTCTTTGTTAAATTTACATACACTTGTTTTCTCCTTGATGCGAGTGAAGAAATCATCTAAACTTTCATCAGGTTTCTGTCGCAGGTGGTGGAGTTCTAATCTTGCCGCTCTAAAGTTTGTGTGCTTTATGATCAGACGTTTTTCAAATTCGTCCAATATGGCTACGGGGTCGGTCGCTGACTCAACAGGCATGGCGGTAGCAAAACTGTTGTAAATTTTCAAACCTTCATCGTCCAATGCTTCTAGGATATATAGAGTTAAGGTTTGTCCTTCCAGACCAGTGGTCTTGGAATATAGATCTATGCGTTGGCGCCATAACAAGAAAGCTTCACTCTTATCATTTCGACCGGCAAATCGCATTTGCGGTGCGCTGCGGTAGTGTTTAGACTCCATGGTTGACCTCGATGACGAAAATTAGCCGAACAAACTGTACTCACGTGTTATCGTGTAGCTGTTTTGCGTCAGTCCGGTATCGGCCGCTGCCACCATGTAATGTTATGATGTATGTATATAAGCATTACCTCGTCATCTACACAAGCACACACATGTTTCAGAAGGCACTCAGTAAAAGCATGTTCAGTTTGTAGCCATGTTTATTTACAGGATGTCGTACATGTGAAGATTCGCATATTATTACAATGTGTGGTTCGTATTATTAATGTATTATATTACAGCCCGCACCTCAGGTACTCAGTAACAAGGCCTAACTTCTTGGCACAGTTCATTACATTTAATAACACAGTACTCCACATTGAGTATGGTATGACATCGTAGCTTTTACTAGCACATGTCTCTACTGTCCTTGATTCTGATACTCTCAGTTTTAATGGAACAGTCAACTTACGTGCCCAAGAATTCCATACACACTGCTAAGACTAATCTGACATTATACTGTTAATGAAAGCATAAGGCAGTGATAGTAATCGATCTTGCAGGTGAAATATAAAGATGCCCAAAGGCAATTAACACATTTTAAAAGCAGGTCCTACTGGACACATTCCATGCATACTGGTCAAACGACACAAGCAGACTCCCGGTTAGAGACGCTAGCTTGTCCCAAATCAAAACTGACGTCTGCTGTCAATTCAAAGCAGGAGTCAAGACGTCACTTCCTGCAACCACGGGATACCGTGTGTAAACAATATATATCAGGAAGTGATCGAATACAAAACATGATATGATATTTACTCCTTGTGTGATCTAAAGGAGAAGATCGGAGCACTGATGGATTTGCCATGTGCAATGAAGGTAGTCATTAAAACCAAACCCTGGATGAAGGATGTTCCAGCACAGAGACCGCCTTGTAATGCTATTTTATAGTTTTTCTCAATGTGTGTCATATCCAACGCCAGCGTTTTCTCCTCTTATCATACTCCAATATTATTTGGTTCTTTCCACGAGTTCCACATAAGTGAATCTTGTCATTCTAATTCTATCACCTGCTATCTAGACGAGACCAGGTCATCAGTGTCCGCTTACGTACTGGTCACAATAGGTTGAGGTACCATCTATATCACAAGTACAGGATTGGTCCAACAGATCTCTGCTCCTGTGGCACCAACCCCATGACAGCCGAACATCTGCTGCAGTCCTGCCCAACCTACAGCAATGATAGGAGTAGCATATGACAATGTCGTAGATTTTTCGATAGGGGAATTAAGATTTGGGTTGGTCCCTTCTGAATAGGTTGGAATGAGTGATAGTCACAGTGAGAGATGGAAATAAAACATAGACTTCCACGAGTGAGGTGGTAGAATAGTGATAGATGCTGTCTCTGAGAGCGGAAAATCTTCTCTCTCTCTCACCTATCTTCTACGACAGATCTAAAGTAGTCAGACAGTCATATATATATATATATATATATATATATATATATATATATATATATATATATATATATATATACGGTGAGAGTTATAATATGAAATATAATTACATATATCTCTCTCTAACCACAGGCACGCACATACACGTGGCGACAGTGAAACACACAGACGTGGGAAATCTATAACAATGGATATATATATATATATATATATATATATATATATATATATATATACGTGACGACAGTATATATACATATATCGTATGAATCTATAATATATATATATATATATTAGGTTGAACGAGCTGACCAACGCACTGATTAGTTCAAGAGAGATTTTTATTATTATCATCTAAAAAAAAATCTTCTCACAACACCAAAGAAATACATCAAGGAAAAACATATACAAATAGTCATAAAATTCAAGGAAAATGCTACAAGGATGATAGCCCATTAGAATCTTACTCTAGGTTTAGCCCACAGCCCCGTTAAGAGAACAGATGATGGCCCAAAGAGTTATAGATACATAGGGTTGAGTCTAAGAGGTTTCTTTCTTTCTCGTAAATGTATGAACAGAGTTGGATAATCTGATTTAGCCTAAGAAAAAAAAAACTCTAGCATTTGTAACAAATTCTGCAGATTAAAAAAAGTTAAGACAGCAAATGGGTGACAATAATACACCGGTAAAATAACACTCAGACCTGTGTACTCTCATTCATTCAGCCATGGCCTTGCTCTCACATATATACTCACAGCTTTGCTCGCTGCCTCTGGGAACATAATAATTCTAGGACCTCCACACAGACCCGAAAATGCAGTCATCGACCAAGAAATCCCCAGTTCCAAAAGACGTACTGAACTCTCTGTCTCAGGGAACGATTCCTTGGGTGTTCTAATTTTTTTTCGAATGTCTGATTAAGTCGCATAAAATTTGTCCAGGCACGAAAGTTAGCAGAGCACAATGTCATTAGCTTTGGATTCTAGGATTTAAGTAACGTCAGATCGGTGTCTTCTTCCAGGAAGGTACTATATTTGGTCACCACAATACTAGTCACAATCTCTGTCGGAATGTTAATGTTATTCTTGTAACTATTCTCGCCGCCAGGCAGCATGTACATTTAAATTTGTGGAGCAATAGGAACTGGCTCAAAAGCCCAATATATATTTCTAGTCTTTAGAAACCGTTAGTGGGATTGCTATTACTGTCTCTCTCTGATGGCATATGCACTGTCAGACCAGTGTTACTTGAAACAAAACCCCCACGTGGTTAAAGATAGGAAATGTCTATGCTTCTCACAAATATGTCTCTTTACTAAATGCCGGTAAAGTTCGGGTCACCCCAGTATTTCACTGTATAAAAGGAAAAGCACATACAAATCATTTACATATTATGTACTCAATATAACTTACATTTTCAAACTGCAAGCGTACCGCTTGACCTATCATTAAAACTTCCCGTAAAGTAAGTTATATAAAAATCAATCATCAGGAATTAGGAATATCGCGTATTCCGTCAATATTCACTGATGTCGCATCTAGCATTTTATCAGTTAGTTTTAGAAAAATATGATCTCGACTGATTATTTAGCAGTAAATTAACTTCATTATAGCTACATTATGGTTTAATGCTAGAAATATAATTTATTCTGCTTTCCACTGAAACGCGTCACTAGAAAATAATACAGACTATATAGATTAAGCACTCTGTTCAAAAGAACTAGTTTAAAATGAAATCGGCGATTTAACACTTAATCACTTCACAAAATTCTAGAGAACTACTATATAATATTCACCTCAAACACAGAAGTACTAAGAACTTAAACCACTTCGACCAAACTAAAGGCCATCTCTATTAACAGAGATTATTTAGAAATCGAACGAAGGTTGTTCTAGTCTAACTGCAAAGTTACTGAGTGAAATGAAATCAGATTTCAGCTCCTGGGTGGATATTTGAAAACCAGGGGCAACCACTCCCACATTTTCTCAAACTCCGAAATCATCTCCCCTTTTTACGTGTCAACACCTACGTCAGCTTAACGCGTGACGTAACGGCCACCTACTGACCGAGATGTACGCGTGTCAGTTTCAAATCCCAGACAGCCTGTCTGAAACTGCGACTATAAGGTGTAAATATTCGCTCCTACTTACGCGTTCGGCCGATGCAGCTCGTTGTCGACCGGTGAAAATGCAGACGGATGTCGGCTCTCTCCTAGCATTCTCACGCGTTTACGTCGAGAATCTAACTCAGGAGTGTCGTGTCATCTGAAGGTGCAGACCCAAGTCGGCTCGATGTCTGAGATGGACCGCAACTAAATCGCACTTCACGTCTGACTGACATCTATGTAATAAAATTACGTATCTCTCTATGAGAAAACACAAGGTAAAGTTTGAGGATACTGAAGAAACTATTTTTCGCAAAACAAGTGATGCGAAAAATACAGGAAAAAACAAGTAAGGAAAGATAATAAAATAAAGGATGCGGGTGAGAGAATAGGAAGAAGATGTAGGCAATTTAATGATATAAAGACCTACGTGACAGGACGTCCCCCCTTTAAGATATGGAAGCACTCCATGTCTACGTTATGGAATTAAATTTCCTATAACCGTAGCTTCGGGGTGTCTGTCTTCTTCCCTCTCATCTTCCCCCTCCATCTCTCTCCAATATCTACTCCAGTCTACCCCCCAAAGTTTCCTTCCTCTGGAATGTCTCCCATGCGCGCTTGAAAGAGCGTCGCCGCTTCTGACATTTTTGAAAGATTTCGTGTGATTGCAGTGGAATATCCCTGCCACTATCATCATCTTCGTCAGCTTTGGCGATCGTCAGGAGATGGTCGGAGGTTGGCACTGGTCTTTCCAAGTATCTCTTTAACAGATTTAAATGGAAAACCTTCTCCTTTCCTTGAATAGAGATCTGGTAGTTAGCCTTAGAAATCTTTTTCAGGACGGTAAACGGCCCTTGCCATCCGATCCGCAGTTGGTTGTTCTCGGTAGGTAGTAACACCAAAACTTTCTCTCCTGCTTCCAGTTCTCTTTCTTTCGCGACTTTCCTGTATCGGTTAGCGTGCTTTGTGCGTGCTCGCTTAAAGTTAGTCGTTGCTAGGTCCCACCCTAGTTTCAACCTTTCCTTTAAAACCGACACATATTTACTTGCTGAGACGACTGTCTCATCCGCCTTCTCGTCTGTCAGAGACTGAAGTAAGGCTTCAAGCGGGCCCTTAATGGGTCTGTCGAATAAGAGTGTCGCTGGCGGAAATCCTGTGGAAGTATGAGGAGATTCTCTGTAGCCAAATAAAGCTCCAGGAATACAAAGGTCCCAATCTTCAGGTTTCACTTGTGCCAGTTTACTTAGCAGCGTGTTGAGGTTTCCATTAGCACGTTCCACGAGCCCATTTCCGGTCGGAGTATATGGCTTAGTGTGGATGTGTTGGGTCCTCAAGATCTTAACGATCTCATCCATCAACAGGTTTCGGTATGGAGATCCGTTATCCGTCAACACTTGCTGCGGGAATCCCAACCGAGTGAAAATCTGCACTAGGGCTTCTGCGACATGCTTGGCATCTGCGCATGTTAGCGGGATAGCTTCTGCCCATAAAGTGCATGTATCGACTAAGGTCAGGATAAACCTGTTCCTTCTTTTAGTCCTTTCGAAAGGCCCTAAAATGTCGATCACAACCCGTTCGAATGGTGTTCCCACTATTGGCATTTCACCCAAAGAGACTGGGGGTGCCCGTTGCTTGGGTGGCACACGTTGGCACTGGGCACAGGATTTGACATATCTGATAATATCAGTATTTACTCCTGGCCACCAATAATGAGTGGTTATCCTTTGGTTTGTGGCGTTCTGTCCCATATGTCCGCTGAAGGGAAGAGAGTGCCCCATTTCTAGGATTTGGCTTCTGTACTGTTTCGGTACTAGGAGCTGGTTGTAACCTTGGTCAGGCTTGCCCGTTCTCCGATAAAGTACGCCATCCTTAGAAAAAATGTCCCCGTGCTGGTTGGGTTCCTTAGCCATGG
Organism: Oreohelix idahoensis; assembly: GCA_024509875.1. NCBI lineage: Eukaryota > Metazoa > Mollusca > Gastropoda > Stylommatophora > Oreohelicidae > Oreohelix > Oreohelix idahoensis. The sequence goes on from JAMPIV010020938.1 coordinate 130,568, forward strand.
GCAGTTTCCTAAAGCAGGGTGCCAAAGTAGGGTCCTTGTATTGCGCTTCTTTAAGTTCCATTGGTAACAAATTAGGCGCAGGCTCCCGTTCCTTCTTGGTTTGCCCTCTTGTAGTTACTACTGCCACAATCGGCTCTTCCGGTTTCCCAATACACACGTATCTCCCGCCAAGTATGACTGGGTAGATTGGATCATCCATAACAGCCGCTTTGATCACGCCTCTGACAAAATCAGAGTGGATCTCCACCAATGCGATGGGAAGCGCTGTAGGTGTATCACTCTTACGAACTCCACAAAGTTGGACGGTCTCTGCTGTCTCTTGACCGGGTTTGACCAGGTTTCTGGCAACAATGCAATCATAAGAAAGCCCCGTGTCAAATAAACAAGAAGTTTGAGAACCGTTCAAAATAACAGTACCTCGCGTTGAGGGTCTATCCCCAACAGGTTGGGAATCACTGTCAATAATTCCGCCTTGCGAGACTGTCAATAAGCATCCGATGCGTTTAGGCTCGATGTGCTCGGTGTGATCATATGTCCCGTGCTCAGGGGTTCTCCCTTTGCCACCTTGTCCTTTCTGGCTACGCTGCCATGTAGGGCGGTCGGGTTGATCAGACTGTTTAGGGTGGTTGGGGTACTTGTTCTTGTAGAACTTGGATTTTTCAGGAGGGGGGTTTTGAGGTCCAGTTTCTCTGTGGTTATTCTGATTTGAAGCCTGAGAAGATTGCTCTAGGTTATGTTTTCGAAAATGCTCCTCTGTCGGTTTCCGCTTTGTGGCCGGTAGTTCAGCCAGCGCATTGTGATAACGCTCAGACTTTTCCAAAATGTCTTCACGTTTTTCTGCCCCCTGCTCAGCGAGAAATCTCCGGGTATCTGCAGACAATGTGTTCTTTATTTGTTCTGTTAAAACAAATTCCTCAAGACCTTCGTAGGTAGAGGGGAGCTGTGAAAGCTCTAGGCACTTTGTCAGATAACCCTTCAACCGAGACGAGAACTGCTGAAAAGTTTCAGAATTCTCTTTTCTGCTGTTGCGAAACAGTTGCAAATACTTTCGCGCATTCATTTCGAAGCGCTCCAGTAACGCTTTCTTCAACACATCATAGTCGTCTTGTTGGCTACTTTCCAGCTTAGAATAAACATCATAAGCAGAACCTTTTAGGGCCTGGGAAAGTTTCATATTCCAACGCGACCTCTCTAACCCGTACAGAGTTGCAATTTTCTCAAATTTTTCTAACCATGTGTCAATCTTCTCATTTGGACAAGGAAAAGATTCTAGAGTGAAAGACATGGCGTTTAGTTGAAGAGATTGAGTGTTAGACGGATCAGTTAAGGAGGAATGGGGAGAAGATTCTCCAGTGCTGGAGGTAGAGGCAGCACCACGACTTTGGAACTCTAGGGCTTTAAGTGCCAGCTCATGCTGTCTCTCCTCCCTCTCCTTCTCCTGCTGTCTCTCCTCCCTCTCCTTCTCGTGCTGTCTCTCCTTCTCCTTCTCTCTTTCCTCATGCTGTCTCTCCTTCTCCTTCTCTCTTTCCTCATGCTGCATCCTGCGAATTTCACTTTCGTCATCCATCTTCTTCTGCTGTAATAGCCGGTCTTCCGTTTCTTTCCTCTCCGCTGCTTTTTCCTTCTGCTCTGCGTCATATCTCTCAAGTTCGTCCCTGACGAAGGCTTTTGCTTCGTCGCCGTCCAGTCCCTCTTCCATTGCTTCCTGTCTTAACATCTGCCTCAGTTTCGCCCTCTCGGCCATATTAAATCAGTGACTGAGACTAGTCGAGAAAGAAAATAGGAAAAAGGATACACTGGTTCCTACCACTTACGAGAAAAAAAATACCAAAAATCAAAAGATGATATCCTTAACCCTGGGATACCTCCTCCAAAAATAAAATCTAACTATCGCTTTTATTAATCGGCAATAAAGCACCTAATGCAAAACACGACTACGCCAACTAAATGGTAGTTAAGATTACTTCTGAAAAATAAGTTGCTACCGTGGAAAACAAAATTATTATTGCAAAATTTATTTTAAGGAAAAAAAAATCCCTTAATTTTAATCCACTATAAGTTTCACCCCTGAAGACAGTTAGGGTAAGGGAGGCAATTAATCTGGACAAAAGTCCGAAACGCACTCCTTAGCTTTTGCTCAAACACCTACTTCTTCAAAACCCAGTCAATGTTATACACTCACCACTTTTCCAGCGTTTAGTATTACAAATCAACAATTAACATATATTCCGACAAAATCAACCTGTAAACCAAATGTATAATGTTCAAATGCTGTGGAAAAAACTTATCAGTTTGTGTGGTCAGCACGCTCGTAAACAGATCGTTAGTCTAGGGGATAAATTATTATAACATAAAACTCACAAGACAATCACACTCTTACTCTATTACAGAATAAAGAATCTTAAGTACAAAATCCAGATAGACGAGTCCACGTTTGTCGTACTCGTCTTCCTATTCTAAGTTCAAAAATCCGTCGGACGAGACCACATTTGTCTTATCGTCTCAGGATTTTGGGTTCAATTCCCGGTAACGAGCAACCATTTGTCGTAGATTTTTGGATAGGAGAATTAAGACTAGGGGTTGGTCCCTTCTGAATAGGTTAGAATCGTTGATAGTCACGGTGAGAGTTAGTAACATGAAATAGAATTTCCACACGTGAGATGATAGACTGTGATATAGAGGCTGTCTCTGAAAATAATCGAGGAAATCTTCTCTCTTTCACCTATCCTCTACGACAGCTTTAAAGGCGTCAGACAGTCTAAACACAGATATATATATTACATATATTTCTATCTACTCACGGACACGCACATACACGTGACGACAGTTAAACACACAGTCGTGGGAATCTATAACAAATGATATATGTATATATTATTTGAACGAGCTGACCAACGCACTGATTTAGTTCAAGAGAGATTTTTATTATTATCATCTAAAAAAAATCTTCTCACAACACCAAAAATTTCATCAAGGAAAAACATATACAAATAGTCATAAAATTCAAGAAAAAGTTACAAGGATGATAGCCCGTTAGGATCTTACTCTAGGTTTAGCCCACAGCCCCGTTAAGAGAACAGATGATGGCCCAAAGAGTTATAGATACATAGGGTTGAGTCTAAGAGGTTTCTTTCTTTCTCGTAAATGTATGAACAGAGTTGGATAATCTGATTTAGCCTAAGAAAAAGAAAACTCTAGCCTTTTGTAACAAATTCTGCAGATTAAAAAAAGTTAAGACAGCAAATGGGTGACAATAATACACCGGTAAAATAACACTCAGACCTGTGTACTCTCATTCATTCAGCCATGGCCTTGCTCTCACATATATACTCACAACTTTGCTCGCTGCCTCTGGGAACATAATAATTCTAGGACCTCCACACAGACCCGAAAATGCAGTCATCGACCAAGAAATCCCCAGTTCCAAAAGACGTACTGAACTCTCTGTCTCAGGGAACGATTCCTTGGGTGTTCTAATTTTTTCGAATGTCTGATTAAGTCGCATAAAATTTGTCCAGGCACGAAAGTTAGCAGAGCACAATGTCATTAGCTTTGGATTCTAGGATTTAAGTAATGTCAGATCGGTGTCTTCTTCCAGGAAGGTACTATATTTGGTCACCACAATACTAGTCACAATCTCTATCGGAATGTTAATGTTATTCTTGTAACTATTCTTGCCGCCAGGCAGCATGTACATTTAAATTTGTGGAGCAATATGAACTGGCTCAAAAGCCCAATATATATTTCTAATCTTTAGAAACCGTTAGTGGGATTGCTATTACTGTCTCTGATGGCATATGCACTGTCAGACCAGTGTTACTTGAAACAAAACCCCCACGTGGTTAAAGATAGGAAATGTCTATGCTTCTCACAAATATGTCTCTTTACTAAATGCCGGTAAAGTTCGGGTCACCCCAGTATTTCACTGTATAAAAGGAAAAGCACATACAAATCATTTACATATTATGTACTCAATATAACTTACATTTTCAAACTGCAAGCGTACCGCTTGACCTATCATTAAAACTTCCCGTAAAGTAAGTTATATAAAAATCAATCATCAGGAATTAGGAATATCGCGTATTCCGTCAATATTCACTGATGTCGCATCTAGCATTTTATCAGTTAGTTTTAGAAAAATATGATCTCGACTGATTATTTAGCAGTAAATTAACTTCATTATAGCTACATTATGGTTTAATGCTAGAAATATAATTTATTCTGCTTTCCACTGAAACGCGTCACTAGAAAATAATACAGACTATATAGATTAAGCACTCTGTTCAAAAGAACTAGTTTAAAATGAAATCGGCGATTTAACACTTAATCACTTCACAAAATTCTAGAGAACTACTATATAATATTCACCTCAAACACAGAAGTACTAAGAACTTAAACCACTTCGACCAAACTAAAGGCCATCTCTATTAACAGAGATTATTTAGAAATCGAACGAAGGTTGTTCTAGTCTAACTGCAAAGTTACTGAGTGAAATGAAATCAGATTTCAGCTCCTGGGTGGATATTTGAAAACCAGGGGCAACCACTCCCACATTTTCTCAAACTCCGAAATCATCTCCCCTTTTTACGTGTCAACACCTACGTCAGCTTAACGCGTGACGTAACGGCCACCTACTGACCGAGATGTACGCGTGTCAGTTTCAAATCCCAGACAGCCTGTCTGAAACTGCGACTATAAGGTGTAAATATTCGCTCCTAATTACGCGTTCGGCCGATGCAGCTCGTTGTCGACCGGTGAAAATGCAGACGGATGTCGGCTCTCTCCTAGCATTCTCACGCGTTTACGTCGAGAATCTAACTCAGGAGTGTCGTGTCATCTGAAGGTGCAGACCCAAGTCGGCTCGATGTCTGAGATGGACCGCAACTAAATCGCACTTCACGTCTGACTGACATCTATGTAATAAAATTACGTATCCCAGTATGAGAAAACACAAGGTAAAGTTTGAGGATACTGAAGAAACTATTTTTCGCAAAACAAGTGATGCGAAAAATACAGGAAAAAACAAGTAAGGAAAGATAATAAAATAAAGGATGCGGGTGAGAGAATAGGAAGAAGATGTAGGCAATTTAATGATATAAAGACCTACGTGACAGGACGTCCCCCCTTTAAGATATGGAAGCACTCCATGTCTACGTTATGGAATTAAATTTCCTATAACCGTAGCTTCGGGGTGTCTGTCTTCTTCCCTCTCATCTTCCCCCTCCATCTCTCTCCAATATCTACTCCAGTCTACCCCCCAAAGTTTCCTTCCTCTGGAATGTCTCCCATGCGCGCTTGAAAGAGCGTCGCCGCTTCTGACATTTTTGAAAGATTTCGTGTGATTGCAGTGGAATATCCCTGCCACTATCATCATCTTCGTCAGCTTTGGCGATCGTCAGGAGATGGTCGGAGGTTGACACTGGTCTTTCTAAGTATCTCTTTAACAGATTTAAATGGAAAACCTTCTCCTTTCCTTGAATAGAGATCTGGTAGTTAGCCTTAGAAATCTTTTTCAGGACGGTAAACGGCCCTTGCCATCCGATCCGCAGTTGGTTGTTCTCAGTAGGGAGTAACACCAAAACTTTCTCTCCTGCTTCCAGTTCTCTTTCTTTCGCGACTTTCCTGTATCGGTTAGCGAGCTTTGTGCGTGCTCGCTTAAAGTTAGTCGTTGCTAGGTCCCACCCTAGTTTCAACCTTTCCTTTAAAACCGACACATATTTACTTGCTGAGACGACTGTCTCATCCGCCTTCTCGTCTGTCAGAGACTGAAGTAAGGCTTCAAGCGGGCCCTTAATGGGTCTGTCGAATAAGAGTGTCGCTGGCGGAAATCCTGTGGAAGTATGAGGAGATTCTCTGTAGCCAAATAAAGCTCCAGGAATACAAAGGTCCCAATCTTCAGGTTTCACTTGTGTCAGTTTACTTAGCAGCGTGTTGAGGTTTCCATTAGCACGTTCCACGAGCCCATTTCCGGTCGGAGTATATGGCTTAGTGTGGATGTGTTGGGTCCTCAAGATCTTAACGATCTCATCCATCAACAGGTTTCGGTATGGAGATCCGTTATCCGTCAACACTTGCTGCGGGAATCCCAACCGAGTGAAAATCTGCACTAGGGCTTCTGCGACATGCTTGGCATCTGCGCATGTTAGCGGGATAGCTTCTGCCCATAAAGTGCATGTATCGACTAAGGTCAGGATAAACCTGTTCCTTCTTTTAGTCCTTTCGAAAGGCCCTAAAATGTCGATCACAACCCGTTCGAATGGTGTTCCCACTATTGGCATTTCACCCAAAGAGACTGGGGGTGCCCGTTGCTTGGGTGGCACACGTTGGCACTGGGCACAGGATTTGACATATCTGATAATATCAGTATTTACTCCTGGCCACCAATAATGAGTGGTTATCCTTTGGTTTGTGGCGTTCTGTCCCATATGTCCGCTGAAGGGAAGAGAGTGCCCCATTTCTAGGATTTGGCTTCTGTTGAGCAGAGTTAGCATGGCGATGCGATCTATCATTTGGAGATCTACCGTCATATCGAGATCTATCACAACTATTATTTCTATTGGGACCATTGCTATTTCCTCTATTAGGCCCATTGTTCTGATTTGAACCCCAGTTAGCATAGTTGCGATTACTATTTCCCCTTTGATCAAAATATCTATTAGATGGATTTTGTTGTCTCCGAGAAAAATTATTGTAAGGTTGATAATCTCTAGTGTAGTTACCCCTTCCAAAATTTCCATAATTGTTGGAACCAAAATGTTGAGGTCAGTTAAATTGTCTCCAGTTTCTTGGAGAGGGAGAATTACTACATGATGGACCTTCTTGGTACTGTCTAAAATCACGATTATCTCTCCTACCAAAATTGCGTTCAGCACTTTGAGATCTACGTCGCAAATTAGGAGCACATGATATTGCTGAAGCCACGGGTAAACCCTCTCTGACCTGAGAGTGGCTAACAGTCACATTTGGGTGTGCCGTGACGTATTGGCAACAGTATTGTTCCATATCTTTCAAGTTTGTAGGCTTTCGCTCATGTAAGAAGGAAAGAAAAGACTCATTCACTGATGACATGATTTTGTCACGAAGCAATAAGTCCATAAGGGCTTCATACAGTATATGTGTTCAGTTTTTGAAAGTTCAATCCAACGTGAGAACGTAAGACGTATATTTGCTATAAACTCTGAAAAATCTTCCCCAGTCTCCGGTAACAGAGTCTTAAAGCGCAGACGATAACCGTCTTCATTAAGTTGGTATTTCTTTAATAAGGCAGCCCTGGCAGTATCATAGTTATTTTTGTCAGGCCCCTCCAACCTACTTACAACATTCATAACTTTACCCGCAAGTAGTTCCATAAGTCGTGCACAATATTCCGACTTGTCTATTTTCTGAGATTCACATGTAAGTTCAAATCTATTTAGATAAAATAAGATATCGTCGGAGGTAGGTTTAAATTGACGTAATCTAAGTTTATAAGAATTAGCATTTGTCTTATGAGAAGTTGTTTGAGTATTTGTAGGATTTTGTGTATTAATATCATTCATTACCTTCATTTTTTCCAGCTCCATGGATAACAACTTTTGCTCATGGAGTCTAACGTTTTCTTCAGCTTGCAACTGAAGTTTCCTTTCTTCCATTTGCATTTGCATTTGCTGTTGAAGTTTCTCCGCCTCAAATTTTTTCTCTTCCATTTCCATTTGTCCTCTCCTATCTTCAGCCTCCAATTTCTGTTTTTCATTTTCTAACAGAAGTTTTCTTTCTTCTGCCTGCATTTGCAATTTTCTATCTTCAGCCTCCATTTTCTGTTTTTCAGCCTCAATCTGAAATTTTCTCTCTTCTGACTGCATCTGCAATTTTCTATCTTCCGCCTCCATTTTCTGTTTTTCCGCCTCCATTTTTTGTTTTTCAATTTCCATTTGAAGTTTCCTCTCTTCGAATTTCTGAGACGTGTCATATTCGACACGTGCGAATTCTTTTATTTCCTCAGTAATCATACCAAGGGATTTCCCTTGTTTAATAAAGTAGTCTAAAGTAGACATTTTGTCTAATTTTATGTGATAGGTAATTTATGTAAATATACCTGGAGAAGCTCACTTTATCCCAACTCAGTGGGTGGCAATTCCTTGCTTAAGAACTTGTATAATTACTTTTAAACCTATTAACAATGTCATTAATTACTTACAAAATATGCATCATAATATTATCTGACCATGAGAGAAATAGACAACGTAAACAAGAGTGACGAAGACAAGATATAAATAACATATGACCACTTTCGCAGAATCAACTATTCAATACAGCAAACTAAAGAAAAAATATTGCAAAGAATGCAATGACACTGCGAAAAGCGTGACAAGACAAGCAACAGCACAGTGTATAAACGAAAAATTTTATATAAATAAACGATAGGCAGATTGAGACGGACGTTTACAAACAAAATGGATCACCAAAATAAGATACTATAAGAAAGTAATACGATAACAACAGTGAAAGAACTTGACGATACAGCTAAACAATCAGTTGTCACAAACAACCAAACACAGTGGACTCAAAATCCTACAGCTACTATGAGCTGGAATTCCACTGAGGGAAGTCTGCAAAATTGTCCCTACAGAACGCTTACGAAGGCCCTGGGTGAACTAGGATGTTCCCTTCGTAAGTCACCACTCCAACCTCCCACATAAACATGAAACATCGAACATAGAACACTCAAGATAACAAATAATGGACAATATAGGAAGGCTCAATAACATAAAACAGTGGTATAGTTTACATAAAAAAAAACACCACTTATCTTCAAAAAAGGAAAATTCCCAGCCTTCCCGCCAAAACGATGGACATCGGTTGTCACAAAATCTGACGAAGTCTAACGTTGATAAGGTACTAGAACTCCTCGTCAGTCTTGAAAGGAACAGTTAACAGCAGCATCTAGACGAAGTACATGACATCTACCCAAAACTGGCATACGAAAATTCGAACTGGCAACACTGCAAATCTGTAATTGATCTACTTGTAGTTGGAATGACACCCCAAAGAACTGGCTCACCACTTTATGTTACCAGTTTATTTTTTTTAACACATTTTTTCAGCAGCAGATTAAGACTGGCCAATACTTCGGCTTCTAAGTCAAGTTTATAGTGGTGGAAAGAAGGCAATGCTGATATATATATATATATATATATATATATATATATATATATATATATATATATATATATATATATATATATATATATATATATATATATATATATATATATATATATATATATATATACATATACATATATATATATATATATATATATATATATATATATATATATATATATATATATATATATATATATATATATATATATATATATATATATATATATATATATATATATATACTGAAGCACATTAAAAACGCACCACTATTATATATACTGATGCCGAGAAGCTGGCAAAAAAAGTGTGGGAATGGATTTTCCCCGTGTTTGCCATGAGGTAGAGAGCGAATGGCTGCTGGAATGGAAAGTGCAAGATTCAACCCATGGGTGTGTGTACAGACTACATGAAAACGATGAAAGTTACACGTGCAACACGATTCTCAGCAGCTGTGACCCTGAAAATGTGTACGCGTTGTGGCAGTATACTCGGAATAAAAAGGCCGTTGAGAGAAAACACCCAGTACATGTGCTTGAAATGCCACGACTATCTGAAAACGACCGCCAACGAGCCATTGGTATGTTGGAGACCGGAATGAGCTCGCGGGCCATTGACAGAAGGATGAATTGCCACCACAGCACTATTGTACGTCTCAATGAACGTTACGGAACCGCTGGCAGTGCCCGGGATAGACTTCGGAGTGGCCAACCACGAGTTACTACCCCTGCGCAAGATCGTCATATTGTGCTGAGTCACCTAAGGAATTGACTCTCCCGGCAAGTCAAACAGCAAGAGCAATAGTGGGTAGACATGGGCAAGTCTCTCGAATGACAGTCATACGACGACTCAGAGATACAGGCCTTACTGCAAGACGACCTTATGTTGGGCCAAACTTGACTCACAGACATCGTTAGCAGCGCCTGCAATGGGCAGAGCAACATATCAGATGGACTAGACTGCAGTGGAATGCTGTCCTATTCACAGACGAGAAGAGATTCAACATATCCTTTGCAGATGGACGTATGCGGATTTAGCGACGGTGTGAAGAGCGCTTTGCAGATTGCTGTGTCAACCGATTTCGAGGAGCAGTATTCACATTTGGGGAGGATTCAGTTTTCACCATCGCTTGCCTCTTCACGTCTTCCGTGGAAATGTTAATGCTGTGACATATCGAGATGAGGTTCTGGATGCACTGGTTGCTCCTGCGTTCACAATTTATCCAGACTTGCAGCTTCTCCAGCAGGATAACGCACGTGCATTTTTTTGTATTTTTGGTTTTCTCCCTTGACTGCACAGAATGCAATGAATTTCATAACAATCAAATGTACAAATTAATGACCAGCATGGATTCATAGGAAAATGAATAAAGATTCCAAATATGTAAACTTGTACACACTTATATTTACATTTCACACTCTGTTCCTGGATTATACAGGTGGTGCGTTTTTAATGTGCTTCAGTATATATATATATATATAAATATATAAATATATATATATACGTATATATATATTCTTCTTTGATCCATAACCGCCAACCGTCAAAGCAGTCAGCGGTCATCACGCCTGGTGGCGTCTTGTAGGGCAGCAACAAATTGATTCCACTTTGCTCGGTCGGCGGCCATCCTTCGTACAGTGCCCCAACTGTGGTTCATTCTTTGCATCTCAGCTTCCACAGTTCTCCGCCAAGTTGTTTTTGGTCGGCCTCTCTTTCGCTTTCCCTCGGGAGGTCCATAGCATAGCTGTTCTTGCGATGGTATCAGGGTCCCTTCTGAGGACATGGCCAACCCAACTCCAGCGTCTGCCAGCTATGATGGTGTGCATGTCCTCCTGGTTACTCCGAATAAGTAGTTCTTGGTTGCTGATGGTGTTTGGCCAAAAGATTCGGAGAATTTTCCTTAGGCAGATTGTGTGGAAGGAGGACAGTTTCGACATTTCCTTCTCTGTTACTCTCCAACATTCCGCACCATAGAGAAGCACAGAAAGTACGCAGCTCTCATACAGTCTTAATTTGGTGTTTGTGCTGTACTGGGAAGACTTCCAAATGTTGTTGAGAATAGCAAAGGCTGTTCTCGCTTTATTCATTCTGTTGTTAATGTCCTTGCTTGTTCCGCCGTCAGGTGTTACTATGCTTCCTAGGTAAGTAAATGTGTCTGTCTGTTCTAACTTCTGGTTCCTTACTGTTATTGGCTCAGGATTGCCCACATTTAGTGTCATGACCTCCGTCTTCTTCAGATTGATGTTCAGGCCAACCTGCTGGCCATACTTATTCAGTCTATCAGTTTTGTCTTGAATGTGTTGGTGTGAATGCGCGAGCAGTGCAATGTCATCTGCATATTCCAAATCTTCCAGTGTAGAAAACATTGTCCATCTAATTCCTCTTGGACTGCCCTCTGTTGTCTGGCGCATCACCCAATCTATGACTGTCAAAAATAATGTTGTTGATAAGGGGCATCCCTGTCGTACTCCTGTTTTCACTTCGAAAGTTACATACTCGATCCAACACTGCACGTAAAGTTAGAATAGAGGCTTTTTATAATGGAAACAATGCGGCTGGGAATTCCATAAGCCCTCAGAATTTTCCATAGGCTGTCCCTGTGTATGCTGTCGAAAGCCTTTTCAAAATCAACAAAGTTAATGTACAGCTGTCTCTGCCATTCTGAGCACTGCTCTATAATGTTCCTGAGGGCAAATATATGATCTGCACATCTTCTGTTCTTTCTGAAGCCCGCTTGTTCTTTCCTCAGTTTATGGTCAACTGCTTTTGAAATTCTCTGGATGATTATCCTGCCTAGTATTTTGCTGGGAACTGAGAGGAGGGTAATTCCTCTCCAGTTGTTGCAGTCTGCAAGGTCGCCCTTCTTGGGCAATTTGACAATTGTTCCTTTACTCCACTCTGTTGGTGTTGTCTCAGTTTCCCAGACTTGTGCAAATAGTGGTTCTAATAGTTCTGCTGCTAGTTCAGGGTCTGTCTTGAATAGCTCAGCATTCAGATTGTCGTGACCAGGCGCTTTTCCATTTTTTAGCCCTTTGATAGCTGTGATAATTTCTTCTTTTCGTGGAATGTCTGTATTTACGTCTAAGTCACTTTCAGCCTCAGGAACATTCAGCTGAGTCTCTGGTGGTTCCTTATTCAGTGTTTCTCTGAAGTGCTCTGCCCACCTTGTTTCCTGCCCCTGTGCTGTGGTGATGAGATTTCCTTGCTTGTCTCTTACAACGTTATGTTGTTTGCACCTCGTTTTCCACTGATAGCTTTAGTTATTTTATAAACTGTGCTTTGTTCATTTCTCAGTGCTGCCTCTTCTGCCTGTCTTGCAAGGTCATCCAGAAATGTCCTTTTGTTAGCACGGGTTTGACGTTTTACTTCCTTGTCCAGCTGACTGTACTGTTCACTATATATTGCCTTTAACCTGGGAGACTTAGCTTCTGTTTTCTTCCTTTTCATTTCCTTTCTCTTCGCTATGGTGTTTAGCGTTTCTGGTGTTATCCAGTCTTGGCTCTTTCTTTCCTGGAATCCCAAGCATGACTTGCTGCTTTCTTTATATATTGTTGAGATGGTGTTGAATTTCTGGTCCACATCGTCGGTCTCTGTTCTTTCCTGGCTTTTGGTAATCAGATATCGTCTCTTTACGTCGACCACAAACGCTTTTCTGGTGAGGGGGTCCTTAAGTTTCGTGATGTTGTATCTTTTCTGTTTGACTGCAACTGGTCCAGCAGCTCTGAGTTTCACCTTCAGTCTTGCTACTACTAGGTGATGATCACTTCCCACATCTGCGCCTCTTCTTACTTTCACGTCTTGTAGTGCATGTCTCCATCTGCCATTGATCATTATGTGATCTATCTGGTTTTTGTCTCGTCCGTTTGGTGATTCCCATGTTAACTTGTGCACTTCTTTGTGTTGAAAAAGTGTTCCTCCGATGACCAGGTTGTTAATACTGCAGAAGCTTATTAATTTGTCCCCATTCTCATTTACTGTTCCACTGCCGCATTTCCCCATTACTCTTTCGTTATAATTATTGTGTGTTCCAACTTTCGCATTTAGGTCTCCCATTACTATAATAAGATCGTACCTGGGTACAGTTTCCATTTCCTTTTGTACCTGTTGATAGAACTCGTCCTTGATCTCTTCGTCGCTGTCATTTGTTGGTGCATAACATTGTATAATTGTGGTGTTGGTGAATCTCCCTCTCAGTCTTGCTCTTATTAGTCTGTTGTTAATGGGTTTCCATTCCAGTAGAGACCTTTCCATTCCTTTCTTAAGGATAATGGCTACACCTTCGTTGTGCTGACCGTCCTCTCTACCAGAATAAAGTACTGTTTCCCCTGTAGCTGTTTTTATTCTCCCCATCCCTGTCCATCTGCTCTCGCTTATTCCCAGGATATGTAGTTTGTAATTCCTCATCTCTGCTGTAATCTGTCTCAGCTTTCCTGCCTCGTTCATAGTTCTGACATTCCAAAAACCAATTCTGGTTTCGTGTTTTGCGGTCTGGGCATCCGTTTTCATGCCAGTGGCTTCCTTTCGGCTTTCACCACTGTCAGTCATACGAGCCTGAGACTCCGGATGTCCGTCCCGCATCAAAGTATTTCCATTTATTGCTGTTTCCGTAACGTGTGTGATTTTTTACACAGACAGGGGTGTCGGCCCTGTGCTAAAACCCCCAACCTGGAGGACCAGGGTACCAGCTTTTGTCTGACCCCTACCCACGCAGACCAGTCCAGCATGGTTGAACCTACCAGGAATATATATATATATATATATATATATATATATATATATATATATATATATATATATATATATATATATATATATATATATATATACGCTGATAATGACGATCAGCTTTGGTTGGGCTTACGGATGGCCGTCCGGTGTGTAAGTTAGTGACTGTCAACATACGCGAATGCAAAGGGTTCTGGCATACCAACACAGACTGTAACCACACACCACAGTAAACGTAAGAGTCAGGAAATGTTGAAACGACTGGTAACGTTATACACGGTTTATTACCGACACAGTGACGTAGACATCATGGTATAAATAGTTCACAGCATAAACATACAGCAACGGGTGAATAAATCCAAATATCCGTTAACCGGGACCGCAGGCATCACGGTTCATAATAACATAACTTGGGCTGACCTACTCCAAGGTTTTGAATAATCAGTACTATACATAAACAAGCCAGCATAGTAAATCCAAGGCTTTGAACACAAATGCAGTACAACAATAAGCCATCATAATCCAATGCTTGAGTAATAAATGCAGTACATCAATAATCCATCATAATCCAAGCTTTGAACAACAAAGTGCAGTATAACAATAAACCCGTGAAATCCAAGGCTTTGTATGACAAATACACCGGGAGAAAAACATTCCCGTAAATCTCTCTATCTTCACTTCGATAATATATATATACTCTGCACTTTATCAAATATTCTCCTTTACAAAAAGAACCCACTGGAACGCACTAGCAAGATGGATAGTCACCATCCCGAAGCCTTGCCAGGAACGTACTGTTACGAGATTACTGCATCTCAGAACAGCTCAGTAAAAATTACTCATGCGCGGACTAACCGCGTGAGACTATCGCTCAGCTCAACCGTCTCTCCCCAAACTAACACTAAGAATATTCGACCACTTGCTTTATCATATTTTATAAAAAAAACAACTAGCAACCACACAGTTGAGCTGTGTTCAAAAATTATCGAGCAATAAGCCCCCAGCTCAAAAAATCATCTGATCATTAAAGCGTGCTAACTAACGTGTGTACAAAAATCCGACCCATACATATAAATCTTTAACACCTAACTCCCATGACTTAACAGCTACTTACTTTTTTTTCCATATCCAAATGAATCGCTAACCAATTTTTATGTCAGAACATAGACCAATGTTCTAGAACATACAGAAATCTTCTAGCACAAATAATTTAAATGAATTCTAACCAATTATTATGTCAGAACATACACCAATATTCTAGAACATACAGAAATCTTCTAGCACAAATAATTTAAATGAAGGCATCTGCGTATAAGAAATTGGTAACAACTCTACACAGCTAAGAATTAATGAAACCTCCCTTGTCAAGAATCCTTATTTACAAAATGTTCATAACAGTTTCAACGCAGTGTAAATTTAAGTAACAGCTTTACATAGCTGAGAATTATTCAAAGTTTCTTTATCAGAAATCGTTGCTTAGAAAACTTACATAACAGAAAGAAACGTACTTCTTAATTGAACGAAAAAAATTAATACAATTTATGAATTAAAATGTAAGCAAAGGGCGTTAACCGAAGAAACGGTAAACTTGTTTTGTCCCTTGCCCAGTAGGATAAGAATGAATGGAGTAAAGAAAAATTCACTGTTCAGTTTCCTGACGTCGTACCATAACGATATATAGCTTAAAACCTTTCCAAATAAATGTCCAATGCGCTGGAGAAAACCGCATCAAAATCCGTTCAGCCGGTCTCGAGTTATGAGGTAACAGACAAAAACACGTTTTCGATTTTATATATAGATAGATAAATAGTCCCATATGATGATTTTGCGGGCCCTAAACACAACCACATATTAGTCGCCTCATCTGACATGCGTGAGGGAGTATTATTCCTATAATATTTTTTTTTTTTGTCTCCTCAGTGACAACCCGGGAAATTCCCGGAACTTCACGATAAAAAACTACTCTCAATCATTCTCTGTATTATATTATTATTATTAAATGCTGCTTAAATAGCTTGCAATGGCATTCTAAAACAAATTGGTTTCTGACATTTGCTTTTTATTCATTTATTTCTCCGACTAAAACACTTGAAAAAAAATAACAAACTTGGAAGCAATAACAATCAATATCATCATTATCTTTAAACTCCTCAAGTAGCAAATGCCTTCAACAAACGTAAGCCTTCCTGTCAAGTGCCATCAACTCCAGGTCTTTCCGTGTCTTCCTCGTCATTTATGTCTCCAGTTTTCTTCGCCAATGTGTTTTCCGATGTACCTCTCCTTCTTCTACACTGGAAATACCAGAAAAAGGACTGCCTTGTAAAGCTATCAACAGGTTACCTCATTGTGTGTCCTACCATTCGTAAGAGTTTTTTAAAACTCATTTCTTGTTCCACTGGGACTAGCGTCTTGTTATCAGTTCCACATTAGTGCTGATTTTTTTTTCTGGTAACTTAAAACTTCTACAGGCTAAAGTAGCCGACAACATGCCCAAGCCTTCTTAGTTGCCTCTTACGAACTGCATGGTAGGTTGCAGTGTTACTATTCTTTGCTCCCCTTTAGACCCCGGTAACACACGGGTGAATAACAATAATAACAAGAGAATGACAATTTAGTAAAAGAGCTACTCCATTTTAGACTGTCGCCTTTTCCTAATTTTACGGATTTATCTAAAGGGCGTTAAATGAGACTTTTCACCAGGTATTATAGATCATCTTGTACTTGTCGTTCTTGATGAAATGTGTTTGCAAAAGGCTTATTTCGCAAAGACTAGACCTTTAATTTTCTTTAATTTAAACTTCTTTAATTTTTCCCGTTTATTGTTAATATTCACTGAGGAGTATGTCGCGGGTTTTCTCCCTTGATCAGCCGTAGTGGTACACTAATGGCCAAAATTCGAGTAAAGTGATGAATTTTCAAAAGGTAGCAGCTTTCGCTCAAGATTACTCTTGGCAGATATGTAAATAGCAGGATTTTTGCCCCTATTTTAGGGAGTCTCACAGGGATTTAAGAATGACAGGTACAACAACTGCGTTTTCTAAGTTGATTTAAAAATTTTATATTCCCCGCCCACTTCTGTGAGAAATATTTTTTTTTACTCGTATTTCATGAGCCCTCAGCTGAAGATAATTCAGCAAAGTACTAAATGTATATTTAGCTCTTGGTGTAAGTATTTTTTTTTTAATGAGTCATACTGGTGCAGACATCAAATTAACTCAACCAGGTTATTAGCTTCAACTAAGGGTTTATATTTACAAAGATAACGAGAGATTTATTTATGAAATATTTGACCAACAATGGTTAAAATTAATAAAGTTTATTTGTCAAAAAGAATATTTATAAAAAAAAAAATTCATTTAAGGTGTACAATCCTCGGAAGATATTACTGAATTGTGGAGCTTTAACGAATATATAGTCACAAAATGATAGTGTTTTTTCATTTTTTAGTGTTCTACCTGTCTTTTTCTCCATATTGTACCTTTCTTTTATTTATTTCTTGCCCGTATTTTCTCTCATATTGAACGTTAGGTTGGGTTAGGTTTCATGTTGTTATTTTCACATGATCTATCCTAGATAGAGATAACGTAACAAAACCAGATTAGAGTAGACAGATGGGTCTGCCTTGTCTATGTTTAAACACACACAGGCGCGGATTTCTCTCGCATGCCCAGTCGGTAGCCCATACTTCTTGTATGGAAGATAAAGTTAATCGGAAGATAAACACGAATTTGCCGGCATGAAAGTTACATAAACTACCGGGGGATGGGCACTCGTGTTTGTCAACATTTATAATAACAAATTAAACTGAATGGTTTGTTAGGAATTACAGACATGAGTCATCTAAAGTGGAAGTGTCAATACCTTTTTTGGGAGGAGTTTGAAAATACCTGTTTCGTGCGGGATGTCATGAGAGAGGGGTGGGGGGGGGGGAGTTTTATACTAAAGTCAAGCGTTTAAATTTGTTTGGTCTAGCTAAAATATATTAACTAGACTACGTTTAATTGGCGGCTTTCACTGCGTATAAAGCTGGGGGAGCGTGGGCGAAAGGTCCCATATAATGTAGTACATTTCAGACTCCAGCACTATGTTCCATTGAGTCAAGGCGACACCTTCAGGCTATCCAGGACCAACGAAAAGTAGGATTTCAAGAGAGAGGGTTGAACCAAGTATTGAGGATATTATGAAATTAACCAGCAAGAAAACTCGACTTTATAATTCTGGAAAACACAAAGTTCTCTAAATCTATAAACAGGATAATAGGGGGAATATCAATAAAGTGATACTCAACTACCTGTAAGACGGCCTCAAAACATGTGGGCTAAAATTATTCGGAAGTCTTCCTGTGTCATACGTCTGTAGAAAAATATAACCCGATACGGGGTGAGTTGTAACATACATTTTATCATTTTATATTTTACATTTGATATGTTTACCTCGTTGCTGGTTTTACAAGTTCTTTCGAGGCTGGCAACCTCAGCATGTAAAATGGTAATCATGAACCACCACAGCAAGCGCTGGTGACTGTTTCATGCCGGTTCTCTCACAGCAACAAAAAGCAGAGGTAGCCCCACGCTCCAATTGGAACAGGTAGTGGATTGGATAATGATGACATCATAATGTACAGATTTATTATATTAACATTTTAATAAGTTCATATGTATATTTATACATGCTTAAAGCAGACGAAAGTCGTTTTCCGCTGTCCAGCTCATTTTTCCAGTCAGATTATCTGAATTAACGATGATGTTTCATCCTATTCGCTGGGTTTATCATTGATGCTCACGGAGGGTAAAATTACTGAGAAAAAAGGGAAAGGTTGGTGGAACGGACAGCAAGGGAGGCACTTGACTAGTGTCAGGAAACCAATACTTAGCAGAGACATATGTTTCTTCTAAAGTTTGTGGTGCAAGTTGGAGATACCAGACTGTGGATCAAGTGCCTGTGGTCTACGCTAGACGCCTGTCTCAGACGGGTTGTGACGATCCTTGCCTTGACGTTAGGAGCAGTTACACTTGCAACTGCGCCTGGGACGTGTCCTAACTAAAGAAGTCTTCAATTGACAGAGCAGTCAGCAAACCAGTATAGTATCTGGTCAGTTATGTGATTTTAATCTAGCCAAAACAAAATAACTCTCACTACCAATTCAAAACACTCTCACAAGTTTTCTATGCGGAAAAACTCTAAAGCGTGAATTTCCTAACATCACTTATTTATTTACTCATGTTAAACCGTAATTGATTATTAAATGTGTTATATGTATTTACAAATTAATAGTTGATTTAATTATTACAGACCAACGGGCTGATCACCCGTTTGCCAGTCACTTCGATTACGGAAACAACAGCAAATGGATTGATTTGCCGTAATGGCAAAGAAAACCTATCTGCTGTTGCCCTAAGACGCCACTAGGCGTAATGGCCACTGACTGCTTTGACGGTCGGTGGCTAAGGACGGAAGAAGAAGAAGAAGAAGAAGAAGAAGAAGAAGAAGAATTATTACAGAGAGAATTGCACACGTATGAATTAGTGATCTTAAAAAAATATACAACAGAGCTACTTAAGTAATGTTTTACTGAATATTTCAGTTGGGGGCTCAGAAACGAACTAATATATTTTTCTCTTCATAGAAGGGGCGGGCAGATGCTAAGTTCACAATAGCCTTGATAAATTCGGCGTTGTGCTTGATTTCTGAAATTTCGTATAAAGACTCCCTAAAATAGAAGCATCATCCTTCTATTTACTATTCTGCCAATAGTAATCTTGGGCGGAGGTAGATATCTTTAAAGACCTTCAGTTTATACTCTAATTTTTGGCCGCTGCTGAACGATCCCTATATAGCAGGGGAGACAACCCGTAACATATATGTTGTGCCGGTACGTTGTACTTAACGGGCCAGGTGTTGACTGTGATTTGTCGATGAATTCTGGTTTAGTCACTGCTGGTTCTCAATGAAGCCTTGACTGTTCCTTCTCAAGTCAGAAGTCAAAAGGCTTATTGGAGCACATTCGCTGTGGTGCAGGAGTAACTTCCAAAAAGGTCACCTCTTTGAGTGTCCTCTAGACCCGTCTCTTAAGGATTATGTCCAACGTTGAATACTGGTAATTTGTACCAGAAACTGAGAGATAGAGAAAACTGTATCTCTGTCTTATGTCTCTTGATATAAGCACAAGCAACCTCTTCTTCCCTCCACCATTTCATCCTCCGCTCTATTTTACCCGACGCCCACGGGTATAAAACCTCAGACCCTCGAGTCAGATAAAACAAGGTTCGGATATATATATATATATATATATATAATATATATATATATATATATATATATATATATATATATATATATATATATATATATATATATATATATATATATATATATATATATATATGTTGCGTGATAAATTCTCGCAACATCGTTTTATTTCAATATCTGTTTTATAACGCAAGGGCAACAACTGCTTGAAATCTATAGTCACTTTTCTCGGTTAACTTTTGAGCTGTGGTCATTTTTGCGCTGGACTGCGCATGACTTGTCTTGTTGTTGGTCGATCGGTTTCCGCCCACCACTAGTGGAGTGAGCGATTTGGAATGGCGAAAGAGATGCCTCGTTGAAGAGGGGATCTCCGCTTTTTTTTGTTCTGTCAGGGATGTGTAGTCCTCTTAATGGATATTTCGTTTAGTCGAGATAATACCTCTAGTGTTTTCCCACATGTCGGGAGGCGTGATATTTCTGTGTATTTCATGAAAGCAAGGTAAATTGACTTTTTCATTAACTCTATCGATTTTGGGTCGTGAGCGATTTCGATTCATAGCCTGTCTCCGAAAGTCGTCGTCACGAGATGTTTTTTCCCAGCTCACATGTCGCTGCATTGTACTGCATCGGTTGATGCATGTACCAAGGACCATTACTTGCTACTTTGTTAAATGAACTAGGTTTAGAAAACCTTTATTATCTAGAGGATATTCTTGAGGACATTATTTATACTTCGGCAGACGTGTCTGTCTTGCTGAAGTCAAACTAAGGAGAGTGAACTGATCTCATACATCTGGTTATCTCCTGGCTGTTATAGAAAAGGATGGAGTTGTTCACCTGACTACATTTACAGCACTTTGAAATATAACATGCATCTGACTCATCATTGTAATGCTGTCTACCGTTTATTGCTGTATTGAATGTTGCTGTGATAATGACTGTTTGATGTGCCTACACATTTGCGTAACCATTTTGTCACTGTGGCGTCCACAATAAATAATGAAGAAAAACGTCAACGGCTGTTTCAAGACTCATTGACTTTATACGTCGTGAGTTTACTGACGTCCTATGTGGATTGCCCTGTTATTGTTGCATGAACATTGTTTTGACTGAACACATCTACACACTACACAAAACCAGACATGCGGATGCCATCCATCATCATATGGCATCACGCATCATTTGGTGGCCATAAGCTGGTTTGATTCTGGTACTAGCAAACACGGGGTCCCTTACCCACTTCATTTTCAACAAGAATTCATCAGCATCCTTCAAGAAATTAACATTCTTCAATACAGTCAACATCTTCAAAATTTTCAAAGTACTCGGCGTTGCCCGGTAAAAGTCAAAATTTCAATTTTTTGACGGAAACAAGAATTTGACAGTACCCGGCGTTGTTACATGTTGCCGGATAACTCGGACTGCTGTTATCTTTTACGCAAGTCAAGCAAGTTGCTGCTGTCAAGGTTCCAGTGCTGTCGTTTTTTGAGAAGGTCAAGTGCCGGTTGAAACGGGTTGTTTTCTGAAGAAGGCCAAGTACCGATTTCCATCAACTTACTTTTGGATTAGAAGGTCAAGTGCCGAAACAACTCAACACACAGTATTTCAGAAGCTCTTGTACCATCGTGTTAGCAGTGGAAGCAGTTCAGATGTGCCATCATCGTTGGAGCTTCGCTCTTTAGGACGTTGATTGACATCCGTTTTTCTGCTGTTCTACGATTGGAAGCCTTTAAGTTAAGTGGCCTGTTTGTATGTAAACTGTGCCCTTATACTTCTGCTGAGTCTTCTGTGTATCATCTCATTCTATATGTTATATGTCTATATGTTATTTGTATATTTATATGTTTATATTTCAGCGGGTTCTCGGTTGGGTGGTGTCTCCGTTAGATTATGCCACGTCATAGAGGTCGTCTATTGTGAGCGTTTTCTGTAGGGTTTGCAAATTTCCGATACTGGAATTTGCTAAGCGACTTCTGTTGCTATTTATGTTAGCTGTGATGACATGTTTTAATATTGTTTTCGTTATTATTTCACATTCTTTAGTTTTGTTGTGATTTGTTTGTATTTGTTAGCCTACTCTTGTCTATAATTTAGTTTCATACAACATTTTTGTTTATACACTGTGGTGTCATGTATTTTGTTTAATTCTATCGCAGATATCGTCACATTTTTTGTGATATTTCATTAATTTCTGCTTTATTTTTAGTTGATTTCTGCGAAAGTTTTTGTATTGTTGCTGATCTTTGTTATTGTTTACATTGTTATTGTTTACATTGTTTGTATTGTTTACATTTTCAATGTTTACATTCTGCATGTGTTTACATAGTCATTGTTTACAGTTATAGTAATTAGTTAATGGGCTATGCTAATGCACTGTTACTACTATACTGATGATAAATGAATGATGAATAGTGTCGTGCACTATTGAATGAGAAGTGCACTTATGATCAAGATTTGAGTGCTGATATTTCATATACAAGTTCTTTGATTGGAGACTTGTTTCCCACAGAGACTGGGATAATATAATGTGATGTGAATATACAAGTGCTTAATTAAGACTTGTTACACTTAGGTTTGAAATAAATTAGTTAATTATTTCAGGTTTTGGACTCATATGTTAGACAACATGTCTACATTTGAGCACTTTATTGAGCAGGGTAAATTGCTTGGGAAGACTGGTGATAAGTTAGAAGAATTTGCAACTGCTCGATATGATAAAGCAATGGAAGCTGAACAAAAGAAACTGCATATGGAAGCTGAACAAAAGAAACTGCAGATGCAGGTGGATGAAAAGAGATTCCAAATGGAAATGGAAAAACAAAAAAGGGAATCAGAAGCTGAGGAAAGAAAGCTACAGCTAGAGGCTGAGAATAAAAGACTTGAAAAAGAAGCTGAGAATAAAAGACTTGAAAAAGAAGCTGAAAATAAAAGACTTGAAAAAGAAGCTGAAAATGAAAGACTTGAAAAAGAAGCTGAAAATAAAAGACTTGAAAAAGAAGCTGAAAATGAAAGACTTCAAATGCAGGCTCAAGCTGAAGAAAGGAAGTTACAAAGAGAGTCTGATGAGAGGAAAGCAAAAAATGGAACATGAAGAAAAACTCTTAGCTTTAGAGTTGGAGAAATTGAAATTGACGAGCATGAGTAATGGTAATGATTCAAACAAGGGTTCATCTTCTGGGAAGGCTAATAATGATACTTTTAAGATTAAGTTACCAACATTTAGTCCTTCCAGTGATGACATAATGTTCTATCTGGACAGATTTGAACAAGCATGTACAGCTCATAACATAGACAAAGCAAAATATGTTTATCAGTTATCAGGGATACTGACAGGTAAAGCTCTAAGTATATTAAATATGGTGGATGAACCTGACAAGAGCAATTATGAGGTTGTCAGGGCCGCTTTGTTAAAGAAATATCAGCTTAACGAAGACGGCTATCGTCTACAATTTAAAAACATGTTACCTGAAAATGGAGTTGAATTCTCCGAGTTTATTGCAAGAATACGCATTACTTTCTCACGATGGGTTGAACTATCTAAGACGGAAAAAACTTATGAAGGACTTATGGACTTAATACTTAGAGACAAAGTCATGTCGTCTGTCAATGAGTCTTTCCTTGCTTTCCTTCATGAACGTAAACCTAAAACAATAAAAGAAATGGAAGATTTCTGTTGCCAATACGTAACTGCGCACCCACACATAACCATGGGTAACTCTAAGGTGAAAGAAGGTTTACCAGTTGCTTCGGCAGCTCCGTATGGTCAAAACTTTGCTCGTAGATCCCAACAAAATTTTGATAGAAAGGGCAGCGGTAATTTCTGTCAAAATCATGGAAACCAATTTCATGGTGATTCTTCTTCGAAGAATTGGAGACAACCTGATAGTGGTCGTTACTATCACCCTAATAATTATAAGCATTTCAAAAGAGGATATGGTAATAGAGGTTATTCCTGCCGAAGACCTCAGAACCAAACAAATAGATGTTCGCATCAATGTGAACATGATAGTAATCGTGGAAACTGGAATTCGAACCAGTATAACAATTACAATAGAGACAATAATAACTGCAGAGATAATAATAACTCTGATAACTTCAGAGGTAATAATAGTCGGGGTAGATCTCAACACAAAAAAAAGAGATATCAGCAGGCTAATGCTGTACAACAGGAAACTGAGGGAGCCTGTAATCATGTTGTTGATAGTAAAAACTTTGACGCTGTCACTAGTTCTGCTTTTGACTTTGAGAGAGCAAACAAATGCCCCCAATGCAGTACTTTATTCGAACCGGGTACCATAACTACTTTGAGTTGTGGTCACCCACTTCCCGCTCTTCCTGCTGCTGTTGCGCATGACGGGAGGGTTCTTTAATTCTACATAAGGGTCTTGTTAATGATACTCCGGTCTCACTACTTTTCGATTCCGGATGCACCACTATTGGTGTTAGACAATCGCTTGTAGATCCATCTTGTGCTACAGGAAGGGTTATTAAATGTGTCACATTTGGCGGCACTCTAGAAAAATATCCTACTGCTGTAATTCGCATTGCCACTCCTTTCTTTACTGGAGATGTGCATGCTTGTCTCTTACCTAATCCTATTGCGGACCTTATTATTGGTCGTATTCACGGAGTTAGGGAGTGTACCCCACAGCAGATTGCTGCTTGGGAAGATAATAACATGCAAGCTACAAATGCAGTAGTTACAAGAGCACAAGCTCTACAAACACCCGAAACTTCACTGAATAGTGATAATGAAGTTGATAGCCAAGATAGTCACTTAGTAATTACTCGTGACTCTTTCATAAAATTGCAAGAAGAAGATCCTTCTTTAAAAAAATTCTTCGTTCTTGCGAAGAAAGGTGATCCGAATCAGGATACAAATAGAAAATCTTGGATTGCAATGAGAAACGGCGTACTTGTACGTATGGTACAAGATTCGACTACGTCGGCACATTCGCAAATTCTTGTTCCCAAGAGCATGAGAGTCCAAATATTACAACATGCTCATGACTCGCAATGTGCTGGACATATGGGTTTTGCCCGTACGAAGTCGAGAGTCCTTGCGGCTTTCTTTTGGCCTTTTGTCAATAAGGACATTCGTATTTACTGCCGATCATGCAAGGTATGTCAGGAGGTCAAATCTAGAGGACCACGACATGCTGCGCCTATCCAGGCTGCTGACATTCCTATTCGGCCGTTTCAGAAAATGGCCATAGATATTATTGGCCCTTTTAAGGTCAAGTCGGCCAGAGGACATCAGTTTATCCTTACATGTGTCGATATGTGCACACGTTGGCCAGAGGCTATTCCTCTTAAGAGCATATCTACTACAGATATCGCAGATGCTCTTTGGTTGATATTTTCTCGCTTGGGGTTCCCCAGAGAAATATTGTCAGACCATGGCACTCAACTCATATCTGACACTATGTCACAGGTAATGTCTACCTTACATATTGAACGATCTCTCAGTAGTATCTACCATCCTATGTCTAATGGGTTAGTTGAGCGTCTGAATAGAACGCTCAAGACTTTGCTTGGTAAGATAACTGAAGATCATCCTCAAGATTGGGACAGGGTTTTACCCGCGGCTCTCTTTGCCTATAGAGAAGTCCCTAATGAACACACAGGATTTTCTCCCTTCGAACTTGTCTTTGGCGCGCGTCCACGCGGCCCTATGTCTTTATTACACGATCTCATCACTGCCGATGATATTAGCGATGAAACTCAATCCTCATATGAGTATGTCATTGCTCTTAGACAAAAGATCATTGAGGCATGTAAGCTAGCAACTGCTTCATCAGAAATTGCTAAAGAGAAGGCAAGGCAGTTTGCTAACAAGAATAGATGTCTACGACAACTTTGTCCAGGTGACAAAGCATTCGTCCTACTCCCCAGTAGGGAAAATAGACTTCTTATTGCATGGAAAGGTCCGTATGCAATAGTCTCTCGGATTTCCGATGTTGACTATGTGGTCGATATTGATGGAAAGCATAAAACTTTCCACATAAACATGCTTTCGGAATTTCACGAACGTCCGGACTATTTGCTGCCTATTTTCCAGGCAACGGATGATGCTCCTGCACCTCACGGTCATTATTCATCCCTGTCTGTCATTCAGGATGAGGAAGCTACCTTCTCTGATGTCAACCTTCCCCTTCCAGTGGTTCCATTACATTCTACGGAATCTTGGAAAAACGTTTCTGTTTCTCCTAATCTTTCTGGTGACGAACATCGACAAGTCTCGTCGATGTTACAAACATTTCAGGATGTTCTCACTGACATTCCTGGACACACAGATGTCATAGAACATGACATAATTCTTACCGACAATAATCCAATTAGGGTTAGGCCGTATCCTATTCCTATACACTTTCAGTCGCAAGTGGAAAAGGAATTGGATGAAATGATTCAATTAAATAAAATTGAACCATCGACTTCACCATATTCTTCTTCCATGGTTATTGTCCGGAAGAAGGATAAGAACATACGAATTTGCGTTGATTATCGCAAATTGAAACAGGTCACAAAGTTCGACGCTGAACCGATGCCTTTGTTAGAAGATCTACTGATTAGACTTTCTAATTCTAGATTTTTCTTTCACTAAACTTGACTTGTCTAAAGGTTATTGGCAAGTGCCTTTAGCAGAGCATGCCAAACCTCTTACTGCTTTTTCTACACCTAGGGGTCTATTTCAATGGAATGTTATGCCTTTTGGTCTCATGAACGCCCCTGCCACTTTCGTTCGCATGATGCGTCGAATTCTGTCACATAGTTCGGATGTCATCGCATACTTAGATGACATCTGTCTCTTCAGTGATACCTGGGAAGATCACTATTTAGGGTTATATGACTTACTGTCCACTCTACGTGAGAATAATTTGACAGCAAAACCTTCTAAAGCTGTTGTTGGGTTTGGTGAAATCTCTTTCCTGGGTCATCGTGTTGGTCATGGTCTCTTGAAGACAGAAGACCACAATACTTCCAAAATACTGAACATCTCTGTTCCTAAAACGAAGAAACAAGTTTAGGGAGTATCCTAGAGGTTTTAATTCAATTTTATGGGAGATTTATTCCAAATTTATCTTCGATCATGGCACCTCTCTCAACATTGTTGAAGAAAGGTTCGCCTAATCTGGTCCGTTGGTCTGAAGAATGCCAATCTTCACTAGACCAAATCAAGAATATATTTTCTTCTCCACCCATCTTAAGATTACCTACTCTTGATAGGACTTTTGTTCTTCGGAGTGATGCTTCATCCACTGGGATTGGAGCAGCACTGATGCAAGAATATGCAAATACTCTGCATCCTGTTATGTACATTTCTAGAAAACTAAATCCGGCAGAGAGGAACTACTCGGTTTTAGACCGTGAGTTGTTAGCGATGGTTTGGTCAATTCTAAAGCTACAAAGATTCCTCCTGGGCGCACATTTCATTCTAGAGACTGATCAGAAAGCTCTTACAGCTATTCAGACTAAGAATTTGAAGAGTTCGAGATCCACTCGATATGCTATAGCTCTTCAACCTTTTCACTTCACGGAACGAGCTATCCGTGGTGCGGATAATGTGATGGCTGACATTTTGTCTAGATGCCCACACATGCTGTCCCTATATCTTCCAATATATTTACAGAGTCATCAACACACCTATATTCTCTACCATTAGATTAGCACATCATTGTATCTTACTAACACATATCGTGCTTTGTTGTCATCTTCTTCTGTTCGTTTTTTTTAAAATGATAGAGGAGGACTGAGTAGTTAATATAAGGGCCGTTAGTTTACTAAACAGCCACAATTATTAATAATGTATTGTACCTTATGAAGCATATTAGTTATTAATTAGCATTATATTGCTTGTACTTTCTCAGAATGTCATTGTTGAGCTGAGGACTTACCTTACGAGTTCTAGATTGTGTACTTACCCTCGGAATACCAGAGCATATGTCCTGGATCGTCATGTAGTTTAACTTTACTATGTACTTATGTCATACATGTCAAAGAATGTACTATTTAAATTTTCCTATCAGATTTGTACATCCATTTTTAAAGACAATATTAGAGTATGCTGTTTAATGATGATTATAGTAACTTGCATACGTATATTGTGTTTACATGCTAACGTGATGGGTGTTGGTGACACCTCCCCGATGTGAATATTTTTTGAGACATATTTATTTTTCTGTTGAGGTATATCCTCACCAGACACTCTATAATTAGCCTATTGTTTGGCAATTTAATTAATTATCAGCGCATAATTCGTGCGTTTTGAGCCGCTTATCGCTTGCTCTTTGATATTGAAAAAAAAATATGTTCCACATTTTTTTTTTAGCGGGAGGAGGTGGTGATATGTTGCGTGATAAATTCTCGCAACATCGTTTTATTTCAATATCTGTTTTATAACGCAAGGGCAACAACTGCTTGAAATCTATAGTCACTTTTCTCGGTTAACTTTTGAGCTGTGGTCATTTTTGCGCTGGACTGCGCATGACTTGTCTTGTTGTTGGTCGATCGGTTTCCGCCCACCACTAGTGGACGTGAGCGATTTGGAATGGCGAAAGAGATGCCTCGTTGAAGAGGGGATCTCCGCTTTTTTTTTTGTTCTGTCAGGGATGTGTAGTCCTCTTATGGATATTTCGTTTAGTCGAGATAATACTTCTAGTGTTTTCCCACATGTCGGGAGGCGTGATATTTCTGTGTATTTCATGAAAGCAAGGTAAATTGACTTTTTCATTAACTCTATCGATTTTGGGTCGTGAGCGATTTCGATTCATAGCCTGTCTCCGAAAGTCGTCGTCACGAGATGTTTTTTTTCCCAGCTCACATGTCGCTGCATTGTACTGCATCGGTTGATGCAGGTTCCAAGGACCATTACTTGCTACTTTGTTAAATGAACTAGGTTTAGAAAACCTTTATTATCTAGAGGATATTCTTGAGGACATTATTTATACTTCGGCAGACGTGTCTGTCTTGCTGAAGTCAAACTAAGGAGAGTGAACTGATCTCATACATCTGGTTATCTCCTGGCTGTTATAGAAAAGGATGGAGTTGTTCACCTGACTACATTTACAGCACTTTGAAATATAACATGCATCTGACTCATCATTGTAATGCTGTCTACCGTTTATTGCTGTATTGAATGTTGCTGTGATAATGACTGTTTGATGTGCCTACACATTTGCGTAACCATTTTGTCACTGTGGCGTCCACAATAAATAATGAAGAAAAACGTCAACGGCTGTTTCAAGACTCATTGACTTTATACGTCGTGAGTTTACTGACGTCCTATGTGGATTGCCCTGTTATTGTTGCATGAACATTGTTTTGACTGAACACATCTACACACTACACAAAACCAGACATGCGGATGCCATCCATCATCATATGGCATCACGCATCACTATATAAATATATATATATATATATATATATATATATATATATATATATATATATATATATATATATATATATATCATGTTGTCATTATAATCCTCTGTCTGCCCCGTATGGAGTCTAGGGCTTCCTCTGGCATTGGTTCCTTGTGAGGAAACCTGCACGAACAGTCCTTGGCTCTTGCAGTGGGGGTTTATGTGGCAAGTAATTGTGCATGATGAGGTGTACATCCATAAGCATTTCATACATGTTACGTTAAATGCACATACAAATTAAGAAAATGTATATGTTACAACTTACCTTAATATGAAGTGGCTATTATATCCAGACTTATCTTTTAATCCTGATGTCTGGTGAGAAAAGAATACTAATTCCTTCATTTTCAAACCTTAGGTCTTATATTCAGAAACGAGCCTACGCGAAATTTCAATTTAATTTAGTTGATTTTCCTTAAAGCCAATCCTCATTCTAGGCTAGTTCATGTTCAGTTAAAAACCAATCGCAAGGCAGGGCATCTTATTTCCCTAAATTTCCCCTTACCCACCAGCACGATAATTATTGGCATGGTCATATAATGTAACGGAACTAATTGTTATTGACATCACCGGAAACCATTGTCATATCACCTATTCTAATACTTTGCGATCGTTAATAGGCTTACCGGGAATCATTACGTAAAATATCCGATGTCCACATTGTTAAAATCAAGATAAACTTGGAAGTTGCATTTTTCTGTAAGTCATACCCACTTGAGTAGATTTCTTAAAACCACTAGTCTTTGCTAATCCGACCACATTTTTGTTAGTCGCATCTTAGATTTGACTGAAGCAATCAACTTGCTTCTGTTAAAAGCCCGCCAGTCTAAACAATAAGCCGGCGACACACTTAAACCAAATGTTGATTTAATCGTATTGTCCTACTTGGCTAATCGCTGACTGTCCACAATCAAAGGATAACATGTCGTGTGCGGTCAAGCCTAAAACGTATGGTTGTTGACGAGCAGTGTCAACCCGAGGATAAGATTATTATCGGAAATGAAGGCGATAAGTAAAATAATGACCGGTGAATAATGGCATGGGGAGTGGAGCGTAGATGTCACAGGAAAATTAACGAATGAATTAAGGCTGTCTTCAAAGAGCACAATACATATAAAATGGTTGGCAACAGGCGGGGATCCTGTGATGTAATCTTATAATGTCACATCTTTGGATTTTCTAATCTGTGCCTCACATACCAGCTGCAGACAACTCGACAGAGCAAGAGGGCAAAACAAAGGAAAGAGGGTAATAACAAAACCGCGCTGGTGTAATGGCTACAACGTTGTACTGGCGACCAGGTGTTCATGGTTCAAACCCGGGCGTCGGCGTTTGAAGAAATGTTTACGACCGGAAATTTGACTGAATAATCTGAACGGCTCCTGCACATAAATCCCGTGTGGATGGGAAGGAGCGAAGCTCCTGACCGGGTTGGAAGGAAAGTCCACTAACCCCCCCAGCCTCGCAATGACATGTCATTGGGCCAAAAGGGCTAGAAAGCTCGAGTGCCGTTGGTTATAGAAAAAAAAGAAAAAAAAACCAAAAAGAACCATCGCTAACGCTCTCCACGGCTCAACACTTCATACTTTAAAAAAAAAAAAAAATTACTTCGTTTTGGCGAGGCGCGTCCCGTTCATCCTAGTCGGTTATATTAGGGTGCATGTCCAAATATAAGAGACCTTAAGGTCTCAGTTTGAAAATTTCATGCTGATTGAACACTTCATACAAAAAAGAAAACTGCATATATCCATTAAGCATGGCAACAAAAAGTGGCCCTCAAACAAAACAAAACAAAAAAAAAACTTCATTTAAACGAACATCTAAAGCAACGGCTTAATCCGTGCCAGAAAATGTCCAGTTTGAGCGAACCATGCCTTGACCAAATTAGAAAACGTTATAATTAGAAATTGTCCGTCTTCTTTCCGTGCATCTGGTTCTATCTACAATATGTATGCTGTATCTGTAATTTTTTTAATTTACAGTATCTAATGTTGTCATGTGCCGCCGTTTTCAATTAAGTTGATGAAATTCAATAAACATGCAAGATACTATATCTTAAAAATCTCTAAGAGTGCTGCTGTCATGCCTAAAATATTCTCAAAGATATCTAAAAGAATGTTAGAAATTCCTTAAACGACCTCGTAAATGTTGTAAAAAATTTCACTCTTTTCTTTACATCCAAACTTCGTGAGATTTTCAGCGGCCTGGATATTTGGCTGTCAATTGGGAAATGTTTATGGCTTAGGGTGTCGCCCGGCCAGTTTGGCTCAAAATCAATATGGTGTAAATGAAATTGAAGTGCAGTGTTATACGATCTAGAATGTTTCGCATGTGTTCTTTCTTTCGCTTTACCTTTCTTTCTTTTCTTTCTCCTTTTTTGTGTGTCATAAAAATAGAGAAATAAGAATTAGTGGCCTGGATTGATTACCCAGGTTGAGGATATTCGCCTTTGAAGCACATAATCTCTTTTTAAATGTTGTGTTTAAAAAAACTTGATAACGTTTCCTTGTGCGGCTCATGCTCAGTTCCTGTTTTTTAACTGCTCGTGACATTTTTTTTTTAACTTCAGTGTGCTGCTCTGATGTAGTTTGTGTTGCGTGTGACAGACATGTGTGTTACTAGGGTAATTATTTTGGGGTTAAGTGTCAGGGTAATTAATTAAGCCATATTTGTTCTGTAGTGAGTACTTCACACTGGCAAAATTTAAAAATTATAAACCTACCCACCACAAAAATATTTATAGAATATGTGATTCCTCTATACACATTGGTATTCTCGCCGGTGCTACAGAGTTCGTGCACTGTGCTAAGATCCTCCTTGTGTGATGTAACGGAGGAGATCGGAACATTGATGAAGTTGTCCGTGTGCAATGAAGATAGTCCTTAAAAACCAAAATAAAACAAAACTTGACCGAAAAAAGAAATAGAGTCGTGAGGACAATTGGATTCGCACTCTTGTGAAGTTGGAGACTGGTAATGGTGAACCTAAGCGACAAAATAAAATTATTCTTACGTTAGGTAATCGTCACTTTTTTGTTTTGTAAATTTTACGATACAATTTCAGGACATGTGTAGGGTGGTCTTTTAGTAGACAAAGATACAATAGGGACTATCCGCTTCACCGGTGTGTCGTAAGTGTTTGTGTGTGTGGGGGGGGGGGGGGGGGGGGGGACTAAATTTACGTGCATATAACTGACAATCTCTTCACGTAAAACAGATTGCTACAGAACCATCACTACTAGTGTACATGAATAGCTTGGTGCACGCTTTTGTACAGAGTCAAGAATTCTTTCTTTCTTTTTGTTTTTAAGTCTGTAGCGAGATCAGTGATACAATCGCCAAATACAGTAATATTTAACCCCTACGCCAAGTAAATTTACCACCCCGCCCGTGTTTGCCCAAAGTCATCACCCACGCCTGCGATTCGCGCTGGATTTGAAAAAGCATTAACGCCAAAGTGAACGATACCAAAACCACTAGCTTTTTCGTTGCTCTGTCCAAAGACTTTAAATAACATAACACGTGTTTCGTTCCCCAAAAGAGTAATAGAAAAAAAGGAGGAGTGAAAGAGAGAGGGAGGAATGAAACCTTGACTAAAGCGTTTTTAAAAATCTATTAATAGCACATAATGCGACAGTTGAAGTTAAGGACTTGCTTATGGTAACACAAAACGAAAACGAGAGGCTGGCGTTTGAAAAGCAATTAGTGCCTTAGAAACGGTTGTTAGGGCACAATTTTTCCCCTACAGTTAAGGTTTGAATAAAACATTTGACTTTGCTAATGCACGCGATGATACCCCATCTCAAAACCCAACCGCCTTGGTCCCTCTCCGTCTTGGAAATTAAATCTAACATAAACACGGTTGGCGACCGGCCAAAAGCGTGTTTCATTTTCTTAGAATAAGCGAGAGAGAGAAAAAAATAAGGGGGGCATTAACACGGAGGAAAACCTAAGCTACCGTATGCATTGTGAAAGTGAAACTAAGTAACCAAATTGGGAAGGGTAGCGAAAACGGTGGCAAAAGAAACATAGATGGAGTATCGTATTCTAATTGTATAATAAAGGAAAAGAAAGGACAGTTGACAACTGAAATGATAATACTTGGTTATTAGGAATATCATATTACTCATTATGATATAGTATCTTACCGTAGAGAAAAGTAGGTTATTTGAAAAACTGAAGGGGGCAAAATACAAAAATGAAAACTATGATAAAGAGAGAAATAAAATCCTAAGGACTAGATGACAGACAGTCGTCTGGTTAATAATTGCTTTTCTCCATTAAAATCGTGTAGATATTAACAAAAATATCGTAGAAAATAAAAATGAAAGACAGACACAGTGATATCCACTCAACTTTGAAAATCTGGGGATGTCACATTTTTTTAACGTGTATTTTTGAAAAGAGAGTCAAGTCGGCTTACCCTGATCTGATTGGTTTAGGGGAGCATAACTAACGAGGGGATATAACGAACGTTTTGCTAACGCTTAAGTTGCCACTTGAAGATAAAATTTAAACAGTAAGGTTATCATCAGACACAAGGAATTCATGACCCATTGCCTTTGCTGTTCTGGCCAGTGTCGAACTCAGCTTGACCCATTGATCGCCGGTTAACCTTATATGTGTAAACTATTTCATTGATTGCGGTAAGATAAACATTATTATTGATATGTATATGTATTATTGATGTGTAGAGGCTAACATAGATAGGCGCCCAACCAAAAATTTGTGGTGTGCGACATTTGCCATTGTGGAAGCTTACGGCAGGCATGTCTATGTATAATATGGAGCAACTGAAAGTACATGATGTTTGAAAATTGATCTATAATATTATGACTGTAAGACCAGCAAACCACTGGCCGTCTTCGGCAAGTCACAGTGTTTCACATGACTTTGAAAAATAACTATGATTTCCTATAAAAAGGAATGTATCAAACTGATGATATTGAGGATTACCTTAGTATGAAGCAGTCACAGAATAAGATAGGGACGACAGCTATATGTTTAGCACAGGAAGCTGATCTTAAACTGTTTAATGATGCTTAATTGTTAGTTGTGGAGAGATTTATGTATAAGTACTTAGGAGGCCTTAATCCTCTTATTGCAGGGTTACATCCTATAACACTCAGTGTGCCACAAAGTAATACTGGAGCTGCAGAGTTCGAGGCAACAGTGTTTATTTGCCTATATTCTGAAGCAAGAGTGCTGAAGCAGTCTCCAGGTCTCACTGTCGTGACGAATGTACTGTTGTTGAGAAAGTCATCAACTATTGCTCAAGGAAATTCAGTTAAGCCAAACCTTCTACGGGCTTAATGAGTGTTCATTTAACATTAAATCTCCACTATTGCAATAAAACAGTTTTAGGAAGTGATGAGAAAAGTCGTTCCTCATAATCGTGACCAGTCATAGAACCTAGTG
This sequence comes from Oreohelix idahoensis, assembly GCA_024509875.1. Classification (NCBI taxonomy): domain Eukaryota; kingdom Metazoa; phylum Mollusca; class Gastropoda; order Stylommatophora; family Oreohelicidae; genus Oreohelix; species Oreohelix idahoensis. Next base: position 165,531 of record JAMPIV010020938.1, read on the forward strand.
CTTCATCAGGGAATTCCATGTTATAAACATTTACAGCTTGACAGTTAAGGACAAGTTGTCCGTTAGACTTAATTAAAACTGTAATATATATTTCCATTCCATTTTGAGTTTAAACATTCCTGTACCAAAAAAGATTGGAGGTACAGGAAATTAAAATTGTAACATACTATTCTAACTTTAACCACTGACTTGTTTAATGAGTTAAGTTGTGTTTGTTGTCATACACTCACCTTTACATTTTGCATTACCTTAGACATCAAGCCATATAAACAAACAGACACCAGAATATAAAATAGACTCAAAATATATCGCAGATTGAGGTCGTAGGGTGGTAGCAGTCAGGTACCTGAGAACATCATCTTCAACTATTAGACTCAGGGACTTGCATAGCTGACCTCAATCTGTAGACAAGTAATATTTATCTCTTTTAACATCAAAACCCACCACATATATTGGGGTCCCGTCTGGGATTTTAAATTAAAGCTAACATTATAGACCCAGGAAATTCCCATTTTATTCAAAATTTATAACATTAAGCAGTGTGGAGAATTAAGTGAACTATCATTGCCCATTATTAGTTAGTTAATTAGAAATATTTGTTGGCTAATTTAGTTAGATTAATAACATTTGGTACAAGCAAAAGATGGCAGACTTGGCCAAGCTCAGATCTGCTGCTGTGCAGTCTGCAAGGGAGATGGGCATGGAAGGGCAAGTTCTGATCCAATATGTGATATCAGAATGTGATAAATTTATTGAAAGAGAGGATAAGAAACTAGCAGAGGAGAAAATTAGAGGCTGACAAGGAACTTAAGAGGGTACAGTTAGAAGCAGATAGGGAAGCTAGGAAGTTAGAGGGTGATAGGGAGGCTGAAATCAAGAGGCTACAATTGGAGGAAAAGAAATTTGAGGCAGAGAAGGAGGAAAGAAGGCAGGCTGCAGAACGGGAAGGAGAGTAAAGAAGACAGGCTGCAGAACGGGAGGACAAACGCTTACAAAGGGAGCACGAGCTACGACTAAAAGAGTTAGAATTGCAAGGCCATGCTCCAGAAAATGGGAACAGCCCATCTACCTCTGATGTTGCTGCCAGTCAGGGGCCCTGCAATGTAGCCATGAACTTCCATTTTGACACTTTTGTAGAAGAAGAGGATGACATTGAGTCATTCCTCTCTAGATTTGAAAGATTAGCTACATCTTATGGTTTCATTCATTCATAACCCTCCACTCCCAAAGGAGCATAGGCCTTCAACAAACACATGCCAAGTCCTCCTGTCACGTGCCATCATCTCAAGTTCTTTCCATGTTCTCCTCATCATTTTCACCTCTGTTTCCAACTCTCTTCTCCATGTACTTCTTGGTCTTCCTCTGCCTCTCTTGCCCTGGGGGTTCCAGAACAAGGACTGCCTTGTAATGCTATCAACAGGTTTCCTCAGTGTGTGTCCTATCCATCGCCATCGTCTTCTTCTCATCTCTTGTTCCACTGGCACTTGTCCAGTTCTTGTCATCAGTTCCACATTGGTAACCTTGTCATACCATTTTAATCCCTCTATTCTACGCAAGCACCCATTTATGAAAGTCTGTAGCTTTTTGGTTGTTGTCTTTGTTGTTCTCCATGTCTCCGAGCCATACAATAGGACCGACTTCACATTTGAGTTGAAGATTCTTATTTTCGTGTTGGATCATATTTCTCTTGATCTCCATATATTTCCCAATGCAATGAAAGCTCCTCTTGCTTTTTGTATTCTTATTTTGATATCGCTGTCTGTCCCTCCAACTTTGTCTATATTACTGCCAAGATATGTGTATGATTCTACATCTTGTATTGGCGTTTCTTCAAGTTCAACCCTGTTTTCATTACCTGCATTTATTCGCATTATTTTTGTCTTTTCCCTGTGTATTTTCAGACCCAATTGCTGTGACCTCTCATCGAGTGTTTTCAATTTGTCCTGCATCTGATTACGGTTATGGGACAGGAGAGCCAAATCATCAGCAAAATCCAGATCATCCAACTGCTTAGTCAGAGTCCACTGGATTCCATTTCTGTTGTGTGTTGTCGATGATCTCATAACCCAATCTATTGCCAGCAAGAAAAGAAATGGAGACAAGAGGCATCCCTGTCGCACTCCTGTTCTTATCCCAAATGGTTCTGTAAGCTGTCCTTCATGAAGAACTCTGCACGTCATGTCTTCATAGGTTTTCTTTATTAAATTAATGATTTTCAGGGGAACTCCATAATGCCTCATCAATTTCCAAAGTGATTCTCTGTCCACACTGTCAAATGCTTTTTCGTAGTCCACAAATCCGATGTATAGTGGTGAATTCCATTCCAGACTTTGTTCAACTATTATTCTCAAAGTGGCTATCTGGTCTGTACATGATCTGTTTTGTCGAAAACCTGCTTGTTCATCTCTCAATTTCTTGTCTATGGACTCCTTTAATCTCTCAAGGATAATCCTGTTCAATACCTTTCCTGGCACTGATAGTAACATTATTCCTCTATAATTTGTGCACTCTTGTAGATTTCCCTTCTTAGGCAACGTAACCAGATATCCTTCCTTCCATTCTGCTGGTATCTCTTCTTTTTCCCAGACTTTACCAAGTAATTTATATAACATCTCTGTAGCCGTGTCGATATCTGCTTTGATGGCCTCTGCTGGAATGCTATCAGGTCCAGACGCTTTTCCATCTCTTAGAAGCTTTATGGCTTTCTTTATTTCTTCCTTCGTTGGTCTTTCACCGTTAATTTGTAGCTCTTCTTCTGCTGGCTGGATGTCCGGCGGGTTTTGTGGAGCTGGTCTATTGAGAAGGTCCCCAAAATATTCTGTCCACCTCTTCATTTGCTCTTGTATATTGCTGAGCAGTTTCCCATTCTTATCTTTTATGAGGCAACTTGTTTGCTTGTATTTCCCTGTTAGCTTCTTTGTGCTGCTATACAGTTCTCTCATATTTCCTTTGGCTGCAGCATCTTCTGCCTCTCTTGCCAACTCCTCAATATACTTCCTCTTGTCTCTTTTGATACTTCTTTTTACTTCTTTGTTTGCTTCTGTGTACACTTCTTGAGCCTTGGCTTTGGAACTTCTGGTTTTGCTTGTGTTTAACTCTGCTTTCTTGTTTTTTCTATCTTTTATCTTATTGATGGTTTCTGTTGTTATCCATGCTTTTTGTTGTCTTTCCCTTTTCCCCAGTATTTCTTCACATGTCTCCTTCCATACCGTTTTGACCTGCTGCCAATAGTCTTCTGTATTCTCTACATCTTCCAACTGTTGGAGCACTTGGAATTTGTTGGATACTGTGACCGCAAATTTGTCTCTTGTTTCTTGATTTCTTAGCTGTCCTACATTAAACTGTTGTCTATAATTTTGCATTGTTGCATATCTCTTGAGTTTCATTTTTACTTTGGCTATCAGAAGATGGTGATCTGATGCCACATCTGCTCCTCTATATACCTTTACATCCTGCAATGATGATCTAAACTTCTTCTTTATGCATATATGATCGATCTGATTTTCTGTTCTATGGTCTGGTGATATCCATGTTGCCTTGTGTATTCTCTTATGTGGAAACATGCTTCCTCCTATAGCCAGTTGATTTGAAGCACAGAAGTTTGCGAATAGTTCTCCATTTTCATTCATTACTCGTAGCCCATGTTTTCCCATGACTTCTTCAAATCCAGTATTGACTGTACCTATCTTTGCATTCATGTCACCCATCAAAATTGTGATGTCTCTTCTTTTTACTTTATCCATAATTTCCTGTAGTTTAGTATAAAATGCTTCTTTCACAGACTCTTCTTTGTCATTAGTTGGTGCATAACATTGGATGACATTGACATGAATTTTCTTTTTAGCTGTTTTGAAAATAGCTGTTATCATTCTGGGTCCCACAGCTTCCCATTCAACGAGTGCCCTCTGTGCTTCTCTAGACAACATAAGAGCCACCCCTTCACTGTGGTGTGAACTTTCGTCTTCGTGTCCTGAGGACAGCACCAATTCACCTGTGATGAGTTTCTTCCTGTCTACCCCCTTCCACTTTGTTTCACACATTCCCAGAACATCGATTTTGTATTCCCTCATTTCTGCTGCTACTTGTGCCACTTTCCCTTGTTCGTTCAATGTCCGAACATTCCAGGTGCCAAATCTGGAAGTTCTCCTAGAAGAAAGAAGGTTAGTCAGCAACACAGACTCCTTTCGGCTTTCTCTGTGTTGCATCATACGCCTCCCCGCGAGAGGACCTTCCCCTGTCTTGGATGGCTGTGTTTTATTTTCTTTATTTGACTTGTCCATATTTGTTGAAGTTTTTTGTGGTTTAAATTTTTTTTTACAGGATGGGGTAACCGGCCCCATGCCCAACCCTCCTTAGTCGCCTTCTACGACATGCTTCGCAGGGGACAGTGTTACTATTCTTTGCTCCCCTTTCGGGCCCCGGTAACACACGGGTGATCTTATGGTTTAGAGAGGGAAAAATGGAGTTTGAAAGTATCCCAAGGGCTTAGGGGAACCTCGTATGAGGTATTTTCAAAGTTGAGTAGGGAAGATCAGGAAGACTATGATATTTTAAAGCAGGCTCTCCTGGTTAGATATGAAAAGAATAGTGAATTTTACCGGAAAAAAATTTAGAAATGCAAAACTACTTTCCGGGGAGACTTACCACCAGTTATCTGCACGCCTAGAGACATACTTGGAGAAATGGACTGCTCTGGAGAAAACCCAAGATTTAAAGGAAATGATTATGATGGAGCAGTTAAGAAAGTCCATGGCTCCAGACCTGAGAAAATTTATCACGGAACAGGGTACTGAGAGACTGTGAGAGATTCTTAATGTGGCTGAACGGTATCAGGCAGCCCAGTCTGAGATAGCTGGAACGAAGAAGAAACAAGTAGAACATAATAAAGCCCCCTAAAACCAAAACAAATTTGATAGTAGGGATCAGAATAACAGAGGTAAACCCAACTATGATAGGCCAAGGTATGACCAAAGAGATAGAAACCCGCAATACAATGAACGGAAACCTTTAAACCCAGAAAGGAGATGGTGTAAATTTTGTAAGAGGGACAATAATAACACCAGAGACTGTAAGAGGAAACTTCCTATTATCGCTGCATGCATGAAAACAGAAAACAAAGGGGAAAAAAACCTACTGGACAGCAGGAACCTTATCATCCCCCTGTTTGTGAAGACGTAGTATGTAATGGGGCCACCATAAGGTGCCTTTATGATACTGGATTGGATTTTGACTCAGTCGTGAGCTCTCACCTGGTGCACCCAGATCAATACACCACAGAAACAGTGGAGATCCAAGGGGCAACCAAGGAAGTTGCAACCATGACACTTCCCATTGCCAGAATAAGTGTAAAAACTCGCTATGTGGAAGGAGTGATTAGAGCAGCAGTGATAAACGAACCAATCTACCCTCTGATATTGGGTTGTAGATACGTCTTCTTGGGAAATCCCAAAAGACATGTGATCATGGCAACAGTACAGACCAGGTCACAATCAAGGAAGGAGGAAGAAAACCCAATAAATATTCATCCAGAGGAGATGAAGAAGGCACAGGCTGAGGATAGGTCACTAAAGCCGTGTTTCAAGAAACTCCCAAAATGCCATACCCCTCCAAACATTTTTATATGAAGAATAAACTAATGTATAGGAAGGCTGGAACTGGATCCAATGGTCATGGACAGCTGGTCCTTCCAACTTCATATAGGGAAAAGGTGATGGAGTTAGGACATGCTATCTCCTTCAGTGGTCATATGGGGATCAGCGCCACAGGACAGCGTATAGCTTGTCATTACCTCTGGCCAGGGATAACGGAAGATATAAAAAGATATGTCAAATCCTGCCCAGAATGCCAAAGGGTAGCTCCAAAGCATTGGACTCCACCTGTAATCTTAGGGGAGATGCCAATCGTAGGAACCCCTTTCGAAAGAGTTGCAGTGGATATTGTGGGACCTCTCACACGTACCAAGAGGAGAAACAGTTACATTCTTACTCTGGTGGACACTTGTTCTGTGTGGGGAGAGGCGGTAGCCTTGTCATCAATCGACTCGAAACATGTGGCAGAGGCATTACTCACTATATTCACTAGGTTAGGATTTCCCCACCAAATCTTGGCTGATAATGGCTCACAGTTCAAGGGGAGACTAGCTGAAGAAGTTTTCAGGATATTCCAAGTCAAGCACTTTCACTGTAGTCCGTATCACCCCCAAGGGAACGGCCAGGTGAAAAGATTCAACGGGACACTCATTTCCATCCTGCGGAAGCTGGCCCATGAAAAACCTTATACGTGGGATCAATACTTACCCGCGGCCCTGTTTGCTTATCGGGAAGTACCACATAGCTCAACCGGAATGGCACCGGCCACATTGTTGTTCAGCAGGCCAATAAAAGGTCCATTGGAAGCCTTATTGAAGACATGAACAGATGAGAAGGCAGAAGAGACTGTTACCTCATCATATCAGTATGTGAACGAGCTGACCACTCGTCTAAAAACTGGCTGGAAACTCGCAAATGATAACCTAAGACAAGCCAGGAAGAAACATGCTGCATATTACAATAAGAAGGCGAAGGATAGGGAGCTAGCTGGGGGGGAGAAGGTGCTTCATCTACTACCCGGCAGCAGCAACAAACTGCAAATTGGATGGCAAGGTCCATACACTGTTCTAGAATAGGTGTCTTGAACTAACTATAAGATAGATAAAAAAGGGAAAGAAAAAATCTATCATGTGAACCTCCTAAAGAAGTATCTGGATAGACAAAACCAGGAAGGGACACATTTAATGACCTTGGCCATAGCCACTGAGATGAAAAATGAACCTCTCACCTCTCACGAATACCCCCTGAAACCCTGTGAAACGCCTGCACAGGTAAAGGTCAGTAAACACTTGACAAAAGGGCAGAGGGAGCAGATTCAAAAGGTTCTGGAAGATCATACAGACGTGTTAACGGACAAACCGGGGCACACCAACTTGTTGGAATATGACATGAAACTACTAGACCCAACACCCATCTGTATGAGAGCCTATACTATCCCATTCGCAAAAGAGAAAGCTTTGAAAGAGGAGATAGATTATCTGTTAAAGGAAGGGATTATTTCTCACAGTGAATCTCCTTATAGCTCTAGTGTGGTTTTGTTGAGGAAACCATCTGGGGAACATAGACTGTGCATAGACTACAGGAAACTGAATGCTGTCACAGAAAGTCAGGTGGATCCATTACCTGATACTAATCAACTGTTTGCCCGGCTGAATAAGGCAAAATATTTTTCTAAGGTAGATCTCAGCAAGGGATATTACCAGATTCCAGTGAAGCCTGAGATCCGACCTTATCTGGCTTTTAGCACCTCGGAAGGCCATTATGAGTTCAACATGTTGCCGTTTGGTTTGAAGAATGCCCCGAGTGTGTTTTCCAGAATGATGCGAAAATTGTTGGATCCACTGAAAAATCCATGTATTACGAATTTCATGGATGATATCCTCATTGCTACGGAAACATTCGAAGAACACGTTAACTCTTTGAATATGCTATTTGATAGACTCAGAGAGGCAAACTTGACTGCTAGACCAACAAAATGTTGTATTGGATGTAAGGAATTAGAATTCTTGGGACATACTGTATATCAGGGTAGCATGACCCCTGACCCCAAGAACTTGGAGAAATTGCAGAGAGCACCTAGACCACAGACTAAGAAGGATGTGCGATCCTTTGTGTCACTGTGTGGTTTTTACCAAAAGTATATTAAAAATTTTAACTCCGTATGTGCTCCTCTGACGGATTTAACTCGTAAGGGTAAACCTGATAAAATTGAATGGTCGGCACAGTGCGAGTTGGCATATAATGAGTTAAAGGAAAAACTCACCAGTAAGCCTATATTGAAATTACCTGATTTGAGTCAGGAATTCGTGGTAAGAACGGACGCTAGTAACGTGGGATTAGGGGCCACATTGTTACAAAGGTCCACTTCACCAGATGGGGAATTGAACCCAGTCGCTTATGCCAGTCGCAAGTTAAACAGGGCGGAACAAAACTACTCAACGATTGAAAAAGAATGTTTGGCTTTAGTCTGGGCGATCAAGAAGTTCCAGATCTATCTTTATGGTAGAACATTCGTGGTCCAAAGCGATCATCAGCCATTGGTATTTTTGGCTCAGGCAAAACATGGTAATGCACGTTTATTAAGGTGGTCTTTGCTCATTCAACCTTATTCGTTTACCATCGAATACATTCCTGGTTCGCAAAATGTTGGGGCAGATTTCTTGAGTAGGCACCCTCTCGAAGAAAACCAGGATACTCATAAAGCCTAGTTGAGTTCATTTGATCGAATTTGTATCACAGATTATAAACCTGCATTGGAATGCATGTTTTTAACAGGGGAGATGTGTAGCGAGATCAGTGATACAATCGCCAAATACAGTAATATTTAACCCCTACGCCAAGTAAATTTACCACCCCGCCCGTGTTTGCCCAAAGTCATCACCCACGCCTGCGATTCGCGCTGGATTTGAAAAAGCATTAACGCCAAAGTGAACGATACCAAAACCACTAGCTTTTTCGTTGCTCTGTCCAAAGACTTTAAATAACATAACACGTGTTTCGTTCCCCAAAAGAGTGATAGAAAAAAAGGAGGAGTGAAAGAGAGAGGGAGGAATGAAACCTTGACTAAAGCGTTTTTAAAAATCTATTAATAGCACACAATGCGACAGTTGACGTTAAGGACTTGCTTATGGTAACACAAAACGAAAACGAGAGGCTAGCGTTTGAAAATCAACTAGTGCCTTAGAAACGGTTGTTAGGGCACATTTTTTCCCCTACAGTTAAGGTTTGAATAAAACATTTGACTTTGCTAATGAACGCGATGATACCCCATCTCAAAACCCAACCGCCTTGGTCCCTCTCCGTCTTGGAAATTAAATCTAACATAAACACGGTTGGCGACCGGCCAAAAAAGCGTGTTTCATTTTCTTAGAATAAGCTAGAGAGGAAAAAAAATTAAGGGGGGATTAGCACGGAGGAAAACCTAAGCTAGCGTATGCATTGTGAAAGTGAAACTAAGTAACCAAATTGGGAAGGGTAGCGAAAACGGTGGCAAAAGAAACATAGATGAAGTATCGTATTCTAATTGAATAATAAAGGAAAAGAAAGGACAGTTGACAACTGAAATGATAATACTTGGTTATTAGGAATATCATATTACTCATTATGATATAGTATCTTACCGTAGAGAAAAGTAGGTTATTTGAAAAACTGAAGGGGGAAAAATACAAAAATGAAAACTATGATAAAGAGAGAAATAAAATCCTAAGGGCTAGATGACAGACAGTCGTCTGGTTAATAATTGCTTTTCTCCATTAAAATCGTTTAGATATTAACAAAAATATCGTAGAAAATAAAAATGAAAGACAGAAAGACAGACACAGTGATATCCACTCAACTTTGAAAATCTGGGGATGTCACATTTTTTTTAACGTGTATTTTTGAAAAGAGAGTCAAGTCGGCTTACCCTGATCTGATTGGTTTAGGGGAGCATAACTAACGAGGGGATATAACGAACGTTTTGCTAACGCTTAGTTGCCACTTGAAGATAAAATTTAAACAGTAAGGTTATCATCAGACACAAGGAATTCATGACCCATTGCCTTTGCTGTTCTGGCCAGTGGCGATCTCAGCTTGACCCATTGATCGCCGGTTAACCTTATATGTGTAAACTATTTCATTGATTGCGGTAAGATAAACATTATTATTGATATGTATATGTATTATTGATGTGTAGAGGCTAACATAGATAGGCGCCCAACCAAAAATTTGTGGTGTGCGACATTTGCCATTGTGGAAGCTTACGACAGGCATGTCTATGTATAATATGGAGCAACTGAAAGTACATGATGTTTGAAAATTGATCTATAATATTATGACTGTAAGACCAGCAAACCACTGGCCGTCTTCGGCAAGTCACAGTGTTTCACATGACTTTGAAAAATAACTATGATTTCCTATAAAAAGGAATGTATCAAACTGATGATATTGAGGATTACCTTAGTATGAAGCAGTCACAGAATAAGATAGGGACGATAGCTATATGTTTAGCACAGGAAGCTGATCTTAAACTGTTTAATGATGCTTAATTGTTAGTTGTGGAGAGATTTATGTATAAGTACTTAGGAGGCCCTAATCCTCTTATTGCAGGGTTACATCCTATAACACTCAGTGTGCCACAAAGTAATACTGGAGCTGCAGAGATCGAGGCAACAGTGTTTATTTGCCTATATTCTGAAGCAAGAGTGCTGAAGCAGTCTCCATGTCTCACTGTCGTGACGAATGTACTGTTGTTGAGAAAGTCATCAACTATTGCTCAAGGAAATTCAGTTAAGCCAAACCTTCTCCAGGTTGGGGGTTTTAGCATAGGGCTGACACCCCTGTCTATGTAAAATAAATAATGAAGTTACGGAAACAACATCAAATGAACAAACTTTGCTGCGGGATGGACATTCGGAGTCTGTGGCTCGTATGACTGTCAGTGGTGAAAGCCGAAAGGAAGCCACTGACATGAAAACGGATGTCCTGACCGCAAAACAGGATACAAGAATAGGATTTTGGAATGTCAGGACAATGTACGAGACAGGTAAACTAAGACAGGTCACGGCAGAAATGAGAAACTATAGGTTACACATCCTGGGGATAAGTGAGAGCAGATGGACAGGGGCAGGAAAAGTTAAAACAGCAACAGGAGAAACAGTACTTTACTCTGGAAGAGAGGATGGACAGCACAGTGAAGGCGTAGCCATTATTCTACAGAAAGGGATAGAAAGGACATTACTGGAATGGAAACCCATCAACAACAGACTGATACGATTGAGATTGAGAGGGAGATTCACCAACACTACAATAATACAATGCTACGCACCAACGAATGATAGCGATGAGGAGGTCAAGGATGAATTCTATCAACAACTGCAGAAAGAAATGGAAGACACACCTAGATATGATCTTGTTATAGTAATGGGAGACCTCAATGCGAAAGTTGGTACACACAATACATATAATGAAAGAACAATGGGGAAATGCGGCAGCGGAACAGCAAACGAAAATGGGGATAAGCTAATAAGTTTCTGTAGCATTAACAACCTGGTCATTGGAGGAACACTTTTCCCACATAAGGAAATTCACAAGTTAACATGGGAATCACCAAATGGTCGGGACAGAAACCAGATAGACCACATCATGGTTAACGGTAGATGGAGACATGCATTACAAGATGTGAAGGTAAGAAGAGGTGCAGATGTGGGAAGTGATCACCATTTAGTAGTAGCAAAACTGAAAGTGAAACTAAGAAGGGCTGGACCAACTCTAACTACACAGAAAAGGTTTGACATCAGCAAATTGAAGGACCCCCTTACCAGAAAAGCTTTTGCGGCCGACATTAAGAAACGATATAAATTTGCCAAAAGCCAGGAAAAGACATTGACTGATGATATAGACCAGAATTTCAACACCATTTCAACAGTATATAAGGAAAGTAGCAAATCATGCTTAGGATTCCAGGAAAGGAAGAAGCAAGACTGGATAACACCAGAAACATTAAACACCATAAAGATGAGAAAGGAAATGAAAAGAAAGAAAACCGAAGCGAAGTCCCCCCAGGTTAAAGCAACTATATAGCGAACAGAAAAGCCAGCTGGACAGGGAAGTTAAACGCCAAACCCGAGCCAACAAAAGGAATTTCCTAGACGATCTTGCAAAACAGGCAGAAGAGGCAGCACTGAGAAATGAACAAAGCACAGTATACAAAATAACTAAATTCATCAGCGGAAAACAAGGTGCAAACAATATTACATTAGTAAGAGATAAGCAAGGAAATCTCATCAAGACAGCAGAGGGACAGGAAACAAGATGGGCAGAGCACTTCAGAGAAACTCTGAACAAGGAAATACCAGAGACACAATTGAATGTTCCTGAGGCTGAAAACGATCTAGATGTAAATACAGACATTCCACGAAAAGAAGAAATCATCACAGCAATCAAAGGGTTAAAGAACGGTAAAGCTCCGGGCCATGATAACTTAAATGCAGAGCTATTTAAGACAGACCCTGAGCTAGCAGCAGAACTATTAGAACCACTATTTGCACAAGTGTGGAAAACGGGGACAACACCATCAGAGTGGAACAAAGGAATAATTGTCAAATTGCCCAAAAAGGGAGATCTTGCAGACTGCAATAATTGGAGAGGAATCACTCTTCTCTCAGTTCCCAGCAAAATACTAGGCATGATAATTATACAGAGAATTTCAAAGGCAGTAGACTACAAACTGAGGAAAGAACAAGCAGGATTTAGAAAGAACAGAAGATGTGTAGACCATATATTCACTCTCAGGAACATTATAGAGCAGTGCTCAGAATGGAAAAGACAGCTTTACATAAATTTTGTTGATTTTGAAAAGGCTTTTGACAGCATACATAGGGACAGTTTATGGAAAATACTGAGGGCTTATGGAATTCCAAGCTGCATAGTGACAATCATAAAAAGCCTCTATGCCAACTTTACGTGTAGTGTTGGGCAGAGCAACCTAACCTTCGAGGTGAAGACAGGAGTACGACAGGGATGCCCCTTATCAACCACTCTTTTTTTAACAATCATAGACTGGGTGATGCGCCAGACAACAGAGGGCAGTCCAAGAGGAATAAGATGGACTACATTTTCTACATTGGAAGATCTGGAATATGCAGATGACATTGCACTGCTGGCACATTCACATCAACACATCCAGGAAAAAAAACGGATAGACTTAATAAATTTAGCCAGCAGGTGGGCTTGAACATCAATTTAAAGAAGTCTGAGGTCATGACGCTCAATGTGAACAACCCTGAGCCCATATCAGTAAGGAATCAGCAATTGGTACAGACAGATACCTTCACATACCTAGGAAGCATAGTAACACCAGACGGTGGGGCAGGCAAAGACATCAACATCAGAATGAATAAGGCAAGAACAGCCTTCTTTAGCCTAAATAACATCTGGAAGTCCTCCCAATACAGCACAAGCACAAAATTAAGATTATACCAGAGTTGCGTGCTTTCTGTGCTTCTCTATGGTGCGGAATGCTGGAGAGTCACAGAGAAGGAAATGTCAAAATTGTCCTCTTTTCACACAACATGCCTAAGAAAAATTCACCGCATCTTTTGGCCAAATACCATCACCAACCAAGATCTGCTTACTCGTAGCAAGCAAGAGGACATGCACACCATCATAGCTGGCAGACGCTGGAGCTGGGTTGGTCATGTCCTCAGAAGAGACCCCGATGCCATCACAAGAACAGCTATGCTTTGGACCCCTGAAGGAAAGCGAAAGAGAGGCCGACCAAAAACAACTTGGCGGAGGACTGTGGAGGCTGAGATGCAAAGAATGAACCAGAGTTGGGGCACTGTACGAAGGATGGCCACCGAACGTGCAAAGTGGAATCAATTTGTTGTTGCCCTACAAGACGCCACTAGGCGTGATGGCCACTGACTGCTTTGACGGTCGGTGGTTAGGGATCGAAGAAGAAGAAGAAGAAGAAGAAGAAACCTTCTACGGGCTTAATGAGTGTTCATTTAATATTAACTCTCCACTATTGCAATAAAACAGTTTTAGGAAGTGATGAGAAAAGTCGTTCCTCATAATCGTGACCAGTCATAGGATCTAGTGCTTCATCAGGGAATTCCATGTTATAAACATTTACAGCTTGACAGTTAAGGACAAGTTGTCCGTTAGACTTAATTAAAACTGTAATATATATTTCCATTCCATTTTGAGTTTAAACATTCCTGTACCAAAAAAGATTGGAGGTACAGGAAATTAAAATTGTAACATACTATTCTAACTTTAACCACTGACTTGTTTAATGAGTTAAGTTGTGTTTGTTGTCATACACTCACCTTTACATTTTGCATTACCTTAGACATCAAGCCATATAAACAAACAGACACCAGAATATAAAATAGACTCAAAATATATCGCAGATTGAGGTCGTAGGGTGGTAGCAGTCAGGTACCTGAGAATATCATCTTCAACTATTAGACTCAGGGACTTGCATAGCTGACCTCAATCTGTAGACAAGTAATATTTATCTCTTTTAACATCAAAACCCACCACAAAGTCATAAATTTCTCACTTATTTATTAATGAGTGATTGTATAGAAAAGACAGACGGAAATGGTCTGACAAGATCGCCAATTTGGAACTGATGACAAAAACCTGGCCACTGCCAATGAAACAAGAAATGCCAAGAAGACGCTGGCTTTAAATAGCACATACAATGGAGAAACAATAATCTTTTATATTTGGAAATGCACCCTAATATAGCCGACACACCTTGTGTCTAGGTTAAATAAGGCGTGCCCTCGCCAAAACTTAAAAAAAAATAAGGACTGTGTTTATTACCGTTGCGTGTCTATTACCGTCGCAGCTTTCGCTAGCTAATCCATTTCAACACCTCCGGGTATTTATATCTGGTACTGCGGGACCAACTAGTGCTTGACTACACTGAACTGTCTACACAAGGCGCTGATTTTAGTCGAGTCCAGTCGAAACATGTCTAGACGTACCCTTATCATAACGTAGCCCAGGTTCAGTCAAATCATTCAGTAAACCAGGGGTTCTCAATCTATTAGCTCATGGCCTCCTCCTGAGCTTCATTTACCTCTGTGCAACCCCCCCCCCCCCCCCCCCCTCCCCCCGGATAGTGGCTGTTAGCTGGAAAAAATTTACTTTACCATCTTACTCCCACGTTGAGAACCACAGCAGTACACGACCCGGTTAAGTAGACACTGTCAATCATTCTCGTACCTGCTTGATAACCGTGTATTGAGTACTTATCTCTCTCCCACTTAATCTATCTATCTATCTATCTATCTATCTACCTATCTATCTATCTATCTATCTATCTATCTATCTATCTATCTATCTATCTATCTATCTATCTATCTTTCATTTTAAGCCATGTCTTTATTCATTGATAAATGCGCTCATAAACTTACGCAGACATATCTTATTGGCAGAAATGGATCCTTCATGTATATGTGGTATTTTTCATATTTAAATTATGGAGAACAACAAAAACGTCAACTAAAAGGTTACAGAATTTCATAAATGGGTACCCTGTGTTGTTCCCGGAAGTTTCTAAAAAGACAAAGAAAGAAAAGGATTAGAACACCCTGGGATATGTCGTACAAGGCAGCTAATATAAAGTTGTGCAAAGGGCTGCAGTCTCATTATGTAAACCAGGTTGCCACAGAAACCACCACTGTAACAGCACGTGACTGCTTGGTGCAGGCTTCCAGCAGACGCGGTGGCTCCATGCTCTGTAAGGAGCGCAAACGAAAATGATGATGATCATCATCATTGTCATCATCATCATGATATTCAGCCAGTACTGTTTATTAATTATCTTTATGGAAAAAAAATCATGTGCCTTTCTTGCAAATGTTCTTTGTCTTATGTACGATCATTATAATAAGTGCCCCTCCGGGCGCCATATGCAATAATTAAACTCCACATTTTCTCGCTGGTGATGTCTATGCATTCTTATGGTGACCTTGTATACTGACAGTCCAACAGGTTTATTTTGTATCTCTGTATTCCTCTGTCTCTTCTTCTGTTTGTCATTGTCACTGTTATTATAAATTTCAACATTTTTCAACATTTCAGAAAGTGAACTAAAAATGTTGACTGTATTCTTCTCTTCTTTGGATTGACATGCCTTCTTCCTCTCCCTCGGGACTTTATCATAATCTTTCTTAGCTAAGATTGTATTTATTTTTATCAGACTTCAAAGAAATCACATCTCACTGGCTTCCAATAAACTCTGCATGTAAATTTCCATATTTTACTAACTGTCAAAGTAGAAAGTCCTGTAATTTACGTACTTACTTACTTAGTCGTTCCTCTTCTGCCGTGAGGTGTAGACGTTTGGAAGAGAGAGTGCCATATGTGATAGTATTGCCTCCCCTGCTTTGCAGTAGTGGTCCAACAGTGGCCAAAACTCAAGAGTATCTAATATGGGCTTCAAAGGTATCTACCTTCGCACAAGATTACTCTTGGCAGAGATGTAGATAGAACGGTAATGACACTTCTGTTACAAAGGGAGTCTTTCACAAGATATTCAGAAAAGCGAAAACAATGCTGCTTTGGCTGAGCACGTTCATTCTGGAATCTGCCGACAATTTTGTGAAGGAATTAAGCACTTATTAATTTCAGCTCGTTCAAGCTCCCACCCCTGATTTACTCATTGGAAATCTTATTATTCTGGTATAGCTCTGTTTAGAGTGCATGTAGTAAATTGACTGAGACAAACATGCCGTAACTTTAAAATGATTAAATCGAAGTTAAATTTGTAACATTACAAATAACAAAATTTAATAATCACTTTAGGTTTTAACAGTTTGAAAATAAATTGAAAAGTTTAGAAGAAAAGTTTCATCACTGATTTATAGTAGAGATGATTGGGAAAAGTTCACTTTGGCAGCGAATATTTTTCACTAAGCTGCCAATAGTCGTTTCTGCTCCTACTGATGGGTTCTGTGTACATTGCTCACACTTGTCGCTGGTCAAGGTTAAATGCACCGCACGTTCCTAGAACTCCAAGGAATAACGGCCAAGCTGGTCTGTCTGTAAGACCCTCTTATGATGGCGTCTCGCAACAACGTCAGTCCACTTCTACCTTCACTTGGTTCCAGAGATTGTACTTTCTGCTGGTACCACCAATAACTATGGTAAAGAATAGAAACGAAATTCTCTCCTCAGTATTGCGTTTCCCGACACATACTTATGTGCCCCCCTCTTCTATTCTACCATCCCATTTATCTCAGAATTTACCCTCCATGAGAATTAAATTTAATCCCTCGGGATAAAACTCTCTTTACATTTAAATAGTATAGCTTTAGCTTTACATTACATTTAAATGAAAAGTTTAATAATACAGATAGAGTTTGTTTACATTTACATCTACACTGATTGAAAAGTGTTCACAATATAAATTGAATATGTTTTAATTTATGTTTACACTGAGTTGAAAAGTTTGAAACTTTCATTAATTTTAAAATGAATATTTTCACATAGACATTTACACTGGGTCGAAGCTGTAACTATTTATATTATAATGTACATCATTTCTTTCATCTTTCCCTCCCTGCTCCATATGGAACTTGGGACTACTTTCTGCTTTTAGTTCTAATTAAGAAACTAGCAATAAAGCAATCACCAGCCCGTGCAGTGGTGGTTCATGAATCATCATTCTATACGCTGAGGTTGCCAGCTCAAATGACTGGGACATCCACTAGCGATTTTCACACATTAAACTTCACATGGTAATATATGTCGTGAAGTGTTCTGTTTTCACAACACGTCCTTCTGTGTACCTCTGACGAAACCGCACGCCATACTTTATGACAGTATATCCTTGACGAACCAATGAAATCGCTTCTGCATGTATCGTGTTTACAACCGTACTGCTTGACAATGGCCAGTCCAAATCTGTGCAACCCAGAGGAGGAGGACATTTAATTACATCATTATGAAAGAAGTACCACCTGGAAGAGGTCACCAATACGATATTGGGGATGTTGTTCTACACGTCTGTGCAGAGACTTTTACAACCAATAGTATATTAAGAGAGAAATCTCTGGTTGAATGCATCGAAGCCTCAGGTTAGTCCATAATTTTGCTGTTTAGAGTACGCACTTAGGAAAGTAAAAGACTATTAACAAGAAAGATGTATAATAATACAGGGCGTGTTTTAAGCTTTAGATGAATAAAATCGCTACAGGAATAACGTAGATACATAAAATATTAGTTTTCCTGATTTGTACACATAGGCAGATTGTACATACATTTTCTAGACGCAAATACTAGTTGAGCAGGAAACCCTTTCGGGAGTCCGACCTTGGGGTATATATATACCTGTCACAAAAAGTAGGGGATATTGAATTTAAAAGTTATCCAAAGACAATATATTTCAAATTAGTTCATTTATTCCTTCGTACAAGTAAACTTGAGCATCATAACAAGACATTTGCGGTATAAGAAGTGTTATGGCTTTACTCACATGATTTTAGTCGCACTGGCAACCAAGGCGGGGTAGGTACTTCATTTTCACAAAAATATTCCAATATTTCTAAAAACGTGTAGGGCCCCCGTTTGCCTCTAAACATGCATTGCAACGACGTCTCATACTGCAAATAAGCCTTCTGATGTTGTCTTGAGGAATTCTCTGGCACTCCTGCTGAAGGGCCTGGGCTAACTGCTGAAGAGTCTGTGGAGCGGCTGGACGTTGTTGGACGCGTCTATTCAGGAGGTCCCACAAATGCTCAATAGGAGACAGGTCGGGGGACATCGGCGGCCACGGTAACGTTTGGATATGCTGCATCTGAAGGTGATCTTGGATGACGCGAGCACGGTGAGGACGTGCATTGTCATCCTGGAAGATGAAATCTGGTCCATGCCGTTGAGCAAATGGCACAACGATAGGCTCGATGATGTCACGGTAGTAGAGCCCTGTGATATTGACCTGGCATATGTGAAGGTCGGTCCTGTCATTCATACAGATGCCTGCCCACACCATTACACTGCTACCTCCATAACGGTTGTGTGCAACAGTTGCAGGAGGCTGGTAACGCTCACCTCGCCGTCGCCAGACACGTATTCGACGATCATGAAAATCCAAAACGAAACGGGACTCATCAGAAAACATCACTCATGCCCACTATTGATTGGTCCACCGATGATAACGTTGGCACCAATCCATTCTTGCTCGCCTGTGTTGTGATGACATGGGCAAAGCTACAAACGGTCAGCGTGAGGCCAGTTGCACTTGGTGCAAACGGTTTCGTACTGTCTGAGTTGAGACCCGGATCCCAGTGGTCTGTTGAAGGTGTTGCTGAATTTAAGTAGCATTTAGAGTCCGAGTTCTGAGGGCCTGAGTAACAAGAAGTTGATCTTGGCGGCGTGTAGTGACTCTTGGGCGGCCAGTCCGAGGCAGATCAGCCACTGTGCGGAAATTTTGATACCTGTTCCACAGTCTGCTGACAACTGACTGTGAAACATTGAGGTTCCGAGCAACGTCCACTTGCCTACTTCCGGTTTGCAACATACCAATGCCTATCCATCTCTGCTGTTCTGTCAAACGTTCCATGACGAAGAAAAGAAATTTTATCTGTTGCAGAGTCTTTTTATACCTGTCCATGGTGAGTAGTGTTCATCAAGCCCGAGATACAAGCATTTTTGTGAAAAAGAATAATGTGTGAACTTTACGGATGGACCCCACCTCTGTTCTTGGGATTGGCTTACTCATCACGAGTCACCAGGTCAACATGATATTGTACGTGAGAGTGGAGAAGAGCGTGCTCGATATGTCCATACAACCATTAAAATACGAAATCCACTCTTTTGTAAAATAATACATACCATCTTAAAATATCCCCTACTTTTTGTGACTAGTATAGAACGTGGCCTAAATAGGAAAGCAGGCCATAAGAAATTCACAGATTACAGTGAGCATCCGAGTGTTAATGCAGATTACCTTTGCCTTTTGCATCTGAGAGCAGACCATTACACCCATTAACCGCTCGACTGTATGTGCCTGAGGGTAAGAAAGAATATATATATATATATATATATATATATATATATATATATATATATATATATATATATATATATATATATATATATATATATATATATATATATATATATATATATATATATAAGGACTTAACAATATACATCGCCACCCGGGAAAAAAACGGAGTTTTTTTGTTTTAAAATATACCGGAGAAGTCAATCAAAGTCCATTTTACAATAATCAATCAAACAAAATTAATGTTAAGTCAATATAATGAGATAGTAAGTGGGATGAAGTGTGGTAAAGAAAAACAAATTCCAAACTCAAACAAAAGAAATGATACATAATGTACCCAAAATGTACCAAATACAAATAAGAAGAGGCAAATGAAATGAGATAATGAAATAATAGTAGCGAAGAATGAAAAGAAATGGTGACTAACGGTGACAGCAATCAAACAAGATGCTAAAAGAAAAATGTCAATCAATGAACTAAATTAAATTGAGTAATGTAAGTATGTATGCGTATAAATGTAAGAGTGGGTAACAATTAAACAAAATCAATGCGCAAAATAACACACTCGAATGAAACAACACAGTCCAAAGAGGGTGTACGAAGAATCAGCTACACAGCTCAAGCAAGTATGCTAATATGGCCACATGAATTATATCTGTGTGCCAAAAAAATCAAGCGCTAATGATGCGCGAACATATAATAATTGAGGTGAGATGCAATAGTGTATCGAAAATACTAAACTAATTAAGTTAAAATTACTTTCATAAGTGTCCCACATTGTTCATGGAATATTAAAATGTTAGTAATTTATCTACAATTAAATTAATTAAAAGTGTTATGAAATCACCAAGTCGGCAAGAAAGATTGTCATAGAATCGCACAAGTAGTGATGGAAATATATGGGTATCTTTTAAAGTCAAATGTTATGAAATTATTCACACATTAAATAAGTTCAGTATATGTGATTTTTGTTTTCGATTGAAATCGATTTAAACTCGCACAAATAGTGAATGTTGAACCAACCAAGGTACTTATAGTTAGTTTAATTGAGAATCACACCCAAAAAAAAAAATAAATGTGATGTTGTTAAGTATGTTTAAAATATAGTACACAAATGGTTCGAATATTGCAACGTCATATACAATAGTGAGCTCATGGCTGGAAAACGTAGAGTGGCGTCATTGTTCGCAATCAACCATTTTTCAGTGATGACTGGGTAGCGTAGTGGTGTCGCAAATTGAAAGGTGTAGCGACCCTGTAGATTCTTGGGGGCAACTGGATAGTAAATCATATACTGCGGTGTCCAAATCCTTGATGGCTTGTACTGTTAAGTCAAATGGCCGTAAGGAGAGATCGCATCTCGCAGATTTCGATTGCAGTAGGCCCGTACTCTGAATCCATTAATAGCGTCTTCAGTTAATGGTTTGTAGAAATGAAGTGCAGGGTTGATAGTATCTGCATAACCCGGCAGCAAAATAGCCCCGAGACTTCTCGAGAAGGCGAACCTGAGAATAATGAAATAAAAGGATTTGTTCGGCAACCGTATGATATAATTTGATGAAAATAATAAATTTATTCTACCGCATGTGATCTGGTACAGTTTAGACCACTGAATCATGTTTGGTGAACCCCTCTTCGATAAACTAGAGAGATGCGTAGAAATAGTATCCAAAATATTTAGGAACTTATTACCAATATGTGAATACAAAAACGTACGAAGAAAAGTACAGCGTGGTAATGAAGTCGCGCTGAGGATAATGCGTTGTATGAAAAATTGGCACAAGATAAAACAAGAGCCAACATGAGTGTACTAATGAGGAGCAGGTAAGTCAATAAAAATATATAAAAGTAATGATTACTGACTATATGAGATGTCTTGTCAGACAAAAGAAAATTAGTCGACAAAGGCATAGATCTAACAGGATGAAATGTTGTCATAGCCTGTGTACTGTGTAGTGAAAAAACATGAAAAAAATAATAAAGATACACAACCCGAAATGAGTGAATCTGAACGAGCGTCGAATTGCAAAAGTAGAATAGTGATTGCGACAGAAAGAAGATGACCAGGAAAAGACTGAGCTAACCGGTCCATAAAGAAAAGTAGATAGTCCTACAAGAAATACAAATGTACGGAGAAATAGGTCCGAACGTGTGGTGAAGAACTCACAAGTCGATGCAGAAAAGAAATTGAAACCTACGGTACTGAATGTAGATTCAGTTGTGGCGACAAAATCAGATTGTGTGTTAGACACAACAGAGGAATCTTCCTCTTTAATAGAACCTAAAGAAGACTTATAATCGGAGCGACGACGAACTGAAGTGTGTCGTAATTGGCTCAAAGAAGCACCAAAATTAGTACAGTCAATAATAGTATCATTAGAACTTCCAGATTCTAAGACAGTAGCTAAACGTAGCACGTTAGCAGAAAGTACATGGGAATTAACTTTTGGCATAGTCGTTATTGTGGATATAGTAAGGCGATGTTGCCTTTCCCAAATTGCAATTTGTTGAGCACCACACTCTTTAAACCCATGTATCCGTCCGATTATAAGATCAG
This sequence comes from Oreohelix idahoensis, assembly GCA_024509875.1. Lineage (NCBI taxonomy): Eukaryota > Metazoa > Mollusca > Gastropoda > Stylommatophora > Oreohelicidae > Oreohelix > Oreohelix idahoensis. Next base: position 187,687 of record JAMPIV010020938.1, read on the forward strand.
CTATTGGCGCCGAAAGTATACAGACGTATATGTTACCTGTAAAAAATGGTGTGGCAATGTGAACGATGGCAGTCGGAAATGTCTCGACTGTACCACCGAAAGTAATACACTTTACCATTTTACCTGTTGCATATGACGGGTGAACCAATGATTGCCTAATTCCTACCGTAGAACAACCTGAATCAAAAAGTACTGACGCGAAAATATTGTTCACAAGTCCCTTGTGCAAAGCAAGAGAGCCAGTTTCATCATGGGCAGACATGGCAGGAAGAGTCGGCAGGGGATGACGCAACTCAAAGTTGTAATCGCCTTAGGCTGAAATAACGTTGTTAGGACAATGAGAAGCTTGTTCAAAATCAAGAGAACATGAGGATGCATTATAAACATCATTACTGTCACCCTGATCTAAATTTTTTGGAGGATCATGCTGAGCTGAGTTAGTATGGCGATGTGACCTATCGTTTGAAGATCGATCTCTACAACTAGATCGATTTTGACTATTATCCCTGAAATGATTATTGTTATTTCCTCTATTGGGATCATTATTTAGATTTGAACCCCAATGTGAAGTACTGCGGTAATTATTTTCCCTTTGACCAAAATGTCTGTTTGGAGAATTTTGTTGGTTTTGAGAAAAATTAGATCGTGATTGCCAATCACTGTTGAGATTATCTCTTCTAAAATTTCCAGAATTATATCTATTAAAATCCTGTGGCATATTAGATTGCCTCCAGTTTTGCTGAGCCGGAGAATTACCACGGAATGATTTACCTTTGTAAGAATTGAAATTCTTATAGTCTCCCTTTCTAAAGTTCTGATCAGCACTATGTGATCGATTGCAGAAATGATTTCCGTGCGGCATAGCAGAGGCAACAGGTAATCCTTCTCTGATCTGAGAATGGCTAACAATCATATTTGAATGGGCTGTGACATATTGTCAACAGTATTGCTCCATATCATTTAAATTTGTGGGTTTCCGTTCAAGTAAAAAAGAAAGGAATGATGCATTGACTGAAGTCATGACTTTATCGCGAAGTATTAAATCGACTATTGCTTCATACGTATGTTCAATCTTTGAGCGCTCAATCCACCTATTAAATGTGAGGCGTATATTTGCTTTGAACTCAGGGAAATCCTTTCCCGTTTCTGGTAATAAAGATTTGAAACGGAGACGAAATCCGTCATCATCAAGTTGATATTTCCTAAGCAGAGCAGCTCTGACAGCATCGTAGTTATTTTTGTCAGGTTCTTGCAACATATTAACAGTTGTCATTGCATCACCTGAAAGCAATTCCATCAGACGTACACACTATTCCGACCTATCAATTTTATGCGCTTCGCATACGGTCTGGAATCTATTTAGATAAAATAGTATATCGTCGGAGGGTGGTTTAAATTGTGGCAATCTGATTTTGAAATACCTAGGATTGTCCTTGTGAGAGGAAGCCTGATTATCATGAGCATATGAGGATTATTTCCGTTCAATAACTTGAGTTTTTCAAGTTCTAAAGCTATCAACTTTTGCTCATGTAGTCTCCGGTTTTCATTTTCAGTAGCCTCTATTTGAAGTCTATCAGCTTCTATCTGAAGTCTTTGTTTATCAGCTTCTAATTTCCTGTCCTCAGCTTCCATTTGACGTTTCTGCAATTCATATTGCTGAGCCTTTTCATATTCGACCAATGCGAATTGTTTTAACTCCTCAGTGTCCATTCCTAATGATTTATCTTGTTTAATAAAGTAATCTAAATTCGACATTTTGTTTACTTTTATAAGTGTTAAACTTACTTAGTCAAATAATTTTAATATAGTTACGATTTACTCCTTACTCAACATGTGACAAGTTCCTTCAACAGAACCTGTATACAAATTATTATCAATGTCAGAAATATATTATATTATTACCTAGCTATTAATTATTCATGCATTAAAAAATTACATAATAAGTCATATAAGTAGAAAATACAAGATGTAGACAATGCAAACAATAGTTACAAAGACAAGATACCAGAGAACAAATGACAACATTCGCTGAATCAACGAAGTAGAAAAGCAGAAATAAAAACAAATCTTGCATAGAATGCAATGACACTGCGAGGAAAGTGACAAGACAAGCAACAACACAAGGTATAAATAGAAACTTTGTATAGAAATTAACGACAGCAAGATTGAGAAAGACAATCACGAACAAAGTCAACCATGAAACTAACGCACAGAGACAGAAAAACATTACAATAACAATATTGAAAACGGCACATCACTTCTAAACAATTAGGTGTCACAGACAACCAACGCAGTGGACTAAAAAATCCTTCAGCAAACATATGCTGGAAACTTCCACTGCGGGAAGTCTGCAAAATGTCCCTATAGAACACTCACGTAGGCCTGGGATGTTTTCCTACATAAGACGCCACCCAACCAGCCACGTAGAACATGGAACATAGAACATTAAGATAAATAGTGGACATATTAAAGAAAGGGATCATCAATTACATGCAACAGTGGTACAGAGTACAAGTTTGTCGTGGAATGGTTTTGAAGAGAAGGAAAATTTGGATGGAAGAATAAAAGATAATAATATCTAGAGGAAAATCTTCCAGACTGCAGGTTGAATGCACTGTCTCTCGTCGGGAATTAGTCCACTAGAAAACGTTAAACCCCCAAAATGAAAAACACAGAATTATAAGTTAATATCTATATTTGGTCATTTATACTAGCAAAATGACTGAAAAAAATACAAAACATTGAGGTATATACTAAAAACTTGCAATCTATGGCGGAAAAACAGTGAAAAAAAGGCAAATTTTAGCTTTTTTGGGTATTTTGTTGCCCAAGATATCTCAAATGTGAGTACAACTTGAGTTGTGAAATTTGGCTGTTGCATTTGTTAATATGTGATAATGATTGTATACTAAAATAATTTTGATTGGTTTGATATCTGAGTTTTTTTGGATTTTAACATACCAATCGAAAAAAAGTTGAAATTTTTAAGGGGAGTATCTTAGCTATTTCTCAACAGTTTTGTAGTTTGTTAACATATATCCTTTATTTTAGTTTATTTTAATGAGCACTATGTGTACAGCATATGGCCCAAAATTTACTGCTGTATCACTAATAGTTTTTGAAAAATCATGGGCAACGTGCCCACATTTGTGTGAAAAATGGCGTTTTGAGAAAATTAAGAAAAAAGGGAGGAATTACACTTTTACACAAACTTTACTCACTGTGGTAAAGTGGGATGATATAAATATTTATAGGGACTTAGTGTACTGACTGAGATCAGCTGTGAAGGTATCTGTATCTAATATGTGTAGTGTTTTACAGATAACCTTACTTACTGCCACATATTTATATCTCAGTCAGAATTATTCTGGAATATTGTGTTGGCAACGTTATATGTCTAGGGTTATGCAAATGATGAAGTGTAAGTCACCACAACAACAACAGATAAACAATTTAATTATTCCACCACACTTGACAATACTGTGACACTCACAAACAGTCAACACTCTAGAAGACTATCTTAAAAGATTCAATGATAAATTTCAGATATGTACATATGTATTGATTTTCTCTACAATAGTGATCCTGATTCAACTACACAGTGAACCAGGCAATATAATAACATGTAATTTCAAATATTATGTACACAGATATAAATGTGGTCTTTGCATTGACATACAATATTAGTATTCTATGTGTGTGAGTTGTGATGTGGTAATAGGAGGTAATACTGGTTTTGTTCTTCAAGATAGATTCTTATTAGACATCATGACTGCATGTGCTTGTGTGTGTTGGAACTAGTATTGGAGATGGTCTCAGTTCCGAACATTAAAACAATTAATTGCCCCTCTTTAATTAAGTTAGTGTCATTTACGAGGGGTACATAGTGTTGAGCTCTTTTGGCCACAGTGGGCTTAACTTTCGTGATGGCGGCAGGCAAGGACTCCTCTGCTCGACTATTCACTGTTTCTGAAGACACCTCACTGGTTACTATAGGGACCCAAGAGTATGCTGTCAGCCTCTGGATTCAGCAAACGCTCAGACCAGGTGCGGCTTCAATACTAGGACCACAGTCCCTGAAACAAGAAGGATGTACCTCCTACTTCAGAACTAATTTATACTATCGGGCTAGACTGAGCACAATACATCACAAACACAGAGTTCAGAGCTTTATTTTTACTGCTATCTTCTTCTGAAGCAGTTTACTCCAGTATTAACCTCCTTAATGGTTACTACGCCTCTGCACTTTCAGCTATAAGTCCTTCCATATCATAAGGTAGGTGTCAGTGTACTATCTGGTAATTCCATGAAGTATTACTTTTCTCCGACACCTTCTGTTCAGGTTGGAGCACTATATATATTATAGGCCTTGCCTCTTGTTCGCTACTGAACTGCACATATATACAGACATAAATTATCAATGTACATTCAATTTTCATTAAAAAGAGATCAAATATTTCAGCCTACCACAATTCATGGAAATAAACACAGATACGTTGACTAGCAATGAATTCTGGCACAAATACTGGCACAAATTCCCATCTGCTTATGTTCCAGGCTTTTATTTAGCAAAAATATGAGCTGGCTTCAACGCACTGTTGCTTTATCAAGCTTATTTGAACTAGTGGTCTCGAACTAACGCTATCAATTAACTATATTAACCGACCTAACCAATCAGGCCATCTCTACCCAATCGTTTGAAAAAAAGTACTCTTACTTCCGTCTCCCTTGACAACAAAAGATAGCATTTATAGTCCGACTAATCGTGTTTAGCCTTACATATCATTCCCATCCAATCAATTCAAATGTAACTTGTTGCCTATTTCCGTACAAAGTGGTTTAAAATTCTTTCACTGAGCGATTCTGATGTTTTGGGGCTGTCTGACACCCTCACTATTTTCTTTTGCCTATAATTTATTAATTCCTGGACTATTTGCGTAACACTTAACATATTCTTTGTTAGCAAGTCTTAAGGAATCCAAATATATAAGTTTAATGGAGCTAAGTGGCTGCGTTCAAAATATGTATTTTCTAGGATAGTCGTGTAGTTGTTTTTTTTTTTATTTTTTATGTTAGAACCGCCACCTGTCCTGCTGTACTGTCAGACTAATGTCAGGATTTCGGACATAAAACAGTAGAATGTCAGGTTTCCCCAATAAGCGTTTTTCAGGTTTTAAAACCTAACTCTGGGAAGGGTAGTGTTTTTATCACTGTCCGTCTGAAATAAAGTTAGTGCATGTGGCCTTACACGCGTGTTAGGGGTGGCATTAATATAGCGAGACGCGTGTTTAGTGTTGCTTGTGTTGCTGCCTTCAGCCCTCCCTTCTTTCTATCTGAGTCCATCTGTTCGTTCGTTTTGGTAACGTAGTATAATTAATGTTAGGATTAATTTAGGTCATTACGCAGTGTGCCTCTCAATGTTTTTCTTAGAAATGCAATACCCGTTTTAATGTGTTGTGGAAACGCTTGTATTTATGCAGTGGCTTATATTTAACGTGGAAACGTTACAATTTGCAGACGAAGCATAAAACAAAGGGGATTTCGAGTACTGTCATTGTGACAGCACTGTTCTTTACCATTCTTCTTCCTTTTATAGAATTTATTTGTTAGGCTTTACATTTACTTTTAATTTATATATGTGGATTAGAATTTCTCACGACAAATCCTCCCCTCTTAAAACAGATGTTATATGTCAGTCTATAATTCTATATACACATGGAGAAATTTATTATTATTTCTGGGGCTTACGGTGATTCTCATCACACGGATGGCGGCTTAAAAAATCCGCTCCCAGATTTGTTTTTCCACTTATATACTCTATGCAAAACTCATAGGGCTGGATCAATAAAGACCAACGGAGTAAACGAGAGTTCTCATGCCTAGCCTGTGCCAGAAACGACAAAGGTTTGTGATCCGTTTGCAACTTAAATGCCTTCCCATACAGATAAATATTGAATTTCTTTATCGTCCATATTACTGCAAGACTTTCTTTTTCGCTAGTTGAGTAGTTGGTTTCAGCTTTATTCAACTTTCTGCTAGCATATGCCACTGGGCTTAGTTCCCCATCCAATGCATCTGATTTCTGTAGCAGAGTTGCACCTAACCCAATATTACTGGCATCAGTCCTTACTACAAATTCCTGACTTAAGTCAGGTAGTTTCAAAATAGGTTTACTTGTGAGCTTTTCCTTCAATTCTTGGTAAGCCATTTCACATTGTGGTGTCCATGTAATTCGATCTGGGTGTCCTTTACGTGTCAACTCCGTTAACGGTGCACATATGGAATTAAAGTTTTTGATATACTTTTGGTAGAAACCACATAATGAGACAAAGGATCTCACGTCTTTCTTGGTTTGTGGCCTCGGGGCTTTCTTTAGTTTCTCTAAATTTTTTGGGTCAGGGGTCATGTTTCCCTGATAAACTGTGTGTCCCAAAAATTCCAATTCTTTACATCCAACGCAACATTTGGTTGGTCGGGCTGTTAAATTCGCTTCCCTAAGTCGATTAAACAGCATGTTCAGAGAGTCAATGTGTTCCTCAAATGTTTCTGTTGCTATAAGGATATCATCCATGAAATTTGTAATGCATGGGTTATTCAGAGGGTCAGATAGGTTTTCACATCATTCTAGAGAATACACTAGGTGCATTCTTCAATCCAAATGGCAATCTGTTAAACTCATAGTGTCCTTCTGAGGTACTAAAAGCTAGATATGGTCTAACCTCAGGCTTTACTGGAATTTGATAGTATCCTTTACTCAAATCCACTTTTGAGAAATACTTAGCTTTATTTAGTCTGGCAAACAACTGATTTGTATCCGGCAATGGATCCACCTGTCCTTCTGTAATAGCATTCAGTCTCCTGTAATCTATACAGAGTCTATGTTCTCCAGAGGGTTTCCTTAAAAGTACAACACTGGAACTATACAAGGATTCACTGTGTGAAATAATTCCTTCCTTCAACAAATAGTCTATCTCTTCCTTCAAAGCTTTCTCCTTAGCAAAAGGAATCGAATAAGGCTTCATACAGACAGGTGTGGGGTCTATCAGTTTCATATCATATTCCAATAAGTTTGTATGCCCCGGTCGGTCTGTTAACACCTCTGTATGATTATCTAGAACCTGTTGCACTCTCTCTTTCTGATTTTCCGTTAAATGTGTACTGATTTTCACCTGTGCCGCTGTCTCACAAGGGTGTAATGGATATTCAAATGATGAAAGTGGTTCCTTCTTCATCTCCATTGCAATGGACAAGGTTAGCAAGTGTGTCTCTTCCTGATGTTCTCTTTCCAAATATTTCTTCAGGAGATTCACATGATAGATTTTTTCTTTCCCCTTCTTATCTATCTTATAATTGGTTCTAGACACCTTCTCTAGAACTGTATATGGACCTTGCCATCCAATTTGTAACTTATTCTGATTTCCGGGCAAAAGAAGCAGTACCTTCTCTCCCACAGCCAAATCTCTGTCTTTTGCCTTCCTGTTATAATAAGCAGCATGTTTCTTCCTGGCTTGTTTCAAATTTTCATTGGCAAGTTTCCAGCCAGTTTTTAAAACGAGTGGTCAGCTCATTCACATATTGGTATGAGGATGTAATATTTTCCTCTGCCTTTTCATCCGTCCACGTTCGTAACAGAGCTTCAAGTGGACCTTTTATTGGCCTTCCAAACAATAATGTTGCCGGGGCCATACCGGTTGAACTATGGGGTACCTCCCGATAAGCAAAGAGGGCGGCGTGAAGGTACTGGTCCCATGTATCTGGTTTTTCGTGTGCCAACTTTCTCAGGATTGACATCAAGGTGCCATTAAACCGTTCCACTTGGCCGTTCCCTTGGGGATGATACACACTACAATGGTAGTGTTTGGCCTGGAAGATCCTGAAAACTTCTTCAGTTAGTTTCCCCTTGAACTGAGAGCCATTATCAGTCAAGATTTGATTGGGAAAACCTAACCTTGTGAAAATTGTGAATAATGCCTCTGCCACATGTTTAGAATCAATCGATGACAGGGCTACCGCCTCTCCCCACATAGAACAAGTGTCCACCAGAGTCAGAATGTAGCTGTTCCTTCTCTTAGTTCGAGTGAGAGGTCCCACAAGATCCCCGGCAACTCTCTCAAAGGGTGTTCCCACTATGGGCATTTCTCCCAGAGTTGCTGGTGCAGTCCAATGCTTAGGTGCTACTCGTTGGCACTCTGGACAGGATTTTACATATCGTTTGATATCTTCAGTTATTCCTGGCCAGAAATAGTGACAAGCTATTCGCTGTCCTGTTGCGCTGATCCCCATATGACCACTGAAGGGAATCGCGTGCCCTAGTTCCAACACTTTAGTCCTATATGAAGTGGGAAGGACCAGCTGTCCGTGACCATTGGATTCAGATCCAGCCTTCCTATAAATCAGTTTGTTCTTCATATAGAATTCTCCCTTGCCTGGAGGTGTATGTGATTTGGGCAACTTCTTGAAACACGGCTTGAGTGTTTTGTCCTCCGCCTGTGCCTTCCTCATCTCATCTGGATGAGTATTTATTGGATTTTCCTCCTCCTTTTTAGACTGTGATCTGGTCTGCACTGTTGCCAATATCACAGGTCTCTTGGGATTCCCCAAGAAGACATATCTACACCCCAATATCAGAGGGTAGATTGGCTCATTTATCACTGCTGCTTTTATGATTCCTTCCACATATCGCGTTTTCACCTTTATCCGGGCGACGGGAAGTGTCATGGTAGCTACATCCTTGGTTGCAGTTTGAATCTCCACTGTTTCTGTGGTGTATTGATCCGCCTGCACCAGGTGAGAACTCACAACGGAATCGTAATCTAAACCGGTATCATATAAACATCTTATAGTGACACCATTACAGATGACATCTTCACACACTGGGGGGTGGTATGGTTCCTGTAGTTCTGCATGTTTGACCTTTTTTTCCTTTTTCCCCGATGTCATAGCAGCACAATGAGGAGGTTTCCTTCTACAATGGTCAGTGTCATGATTGTTCATCTTACAATTCTTACACCACCTTTTCCCTTGGTTGAAGGATTTTCTTTCATCATATTTCCTTTCATCGAATTGTGGGTTTTTATTTTTATTTTCATACCGTGGCCTATCAAATTGGTGCTTACCTTTGTTTTGATCCCTATGATCAAATTTATTAAAGTTCTGTGGTGCCCTAAAATTATCCACCTGTTTCTTTTTATTACCTGATACTTCTGCTTGGGCCGCTTGATACCTTTCTGCAACATTTAGCAACTCACCCAGTCTCTCTGCACCTTGTTCCATGAGAAACTTTCTCAGGTCTGGAGCCATGGACTCTCTTAATTGTTCTATAAGGATCATTTCCTTAAGATCTTGGGTTTTCCCCAGAGAAGTCCATTTCTCCAAGTATGTCTCTATCCGTGCAGAGAACTGGTGATAGGTTTCACCTGACAGTAGTTTAGCATTCCTAAATTTTTTTCTGTAAAATTCTGCGTTCTTCTCATATCTTAACAAAAGAGCCTGCTTTAGCATGTCATAATTTTCCTGATCATCTCTGTGCATTTTGGCAAAAACTTCATAAGCTGCCCCACGAAGTCCTTGAGATAACTTTAAGCTCCACCTTTCTCTCTCTAACCCATATGTGGTAGCTAATAATTCGTATCTATTTATATAGCTCTCAATATCATCGTCTTTCTCAACAAAATGATCTAAATGAAAGTTCATAGCTGAGGTTGAGGCTCCCTGAGTAACCGTAGCATCAGAGGCAAAGGGACTGGCACCATTTTCAGGAGCATGGCCTTGAAACTCCAACTCCCTTAGTCGTAACTCATGTTCCCTTTGTAATCTTTTATCTTCTGCTTCCCTTTCTGCTGCTAATCTCTTCTCTTCCCTTTCTGCAGCTAATCTCTTCTCTTCTCTTTCTGCAGCCAATCGCTTGTCTTCTCTTTCTGCCTCCAATGCTTTAGCCTCTTTGTCAGCCTCAATCTGCAACCTCTTAGCCTCAGCCTCAATCTGCAACCTCTTAATTTCTTTTTCAGCCTCTAACCTTCTTTCGGCCTCAAACCTTCTTTCTTCGCGTTCAATAAATTTGTCACATTCAGTAGTGACATAGGTAATCATAACTTGCCCATCTAATCCCAACTCTTTTGCAGTCTGTACAGCCGCAGATCGAAATTTGGCCAGGTCCGCCATTTTATATCAGGTAATTAAATAAAATATCTAACTAAACAATATAATCTGTAATTATATATCCAATAGACAAAACAGGCACCAAGAGCTCAACCTTATTTAATTCCACCCAAGGATACCTTTTAACTTTTTATATTCCCTGAAGTGAATTACCCCCAATATTTTATACTAGTAAGAGATTCAAAATCCCGGACCGGACCCCAATATATGTGGTAAAGTGGGATGATATAAATATTTATAGGGACTTAGTGTACTGACTGAGATCAGCTGTGAAGGTATCTGTATCTAATATGTGTAGTGTTTTACAGATAACCTTACTTACTGCCACATATTTATATCTCAGTCAGAATTATTCTGGAATATTGTGTTGGCAACGTTATATGTCTAGGGTTATGCAAATGATGAAGTGTAAGTCACCACAACAACAACAGATAAACAATTTAATTATTCCACCACACTTGACAATACTGTGACACTCACAAACAGTCAACACTCTAGAAGACTATCTTAAAAGATTCAATGATAAATTTCAGATATGTACATATGTATTGATTTTCTCTACAATAGTGATCCTGATTCAACTACACAGTGAACCAGGCAATATAATAACATGTAATTTCAAATATTATGTACACAGATATAAATGTGGTCTTTGCATTGACATACAATATTAGTATTCTATGTGTGTGAGTTGTGATGTGGTAATATGAGGTAATACTGGTTTTGTTCTTCAAGATAGATTCTTATTAGACATCATGACTGCATGTGCTTGTGTATGTTGGAACTAGTATTGGAGATGGTCTCAGTTCCGAACATTAAAACAATTAATTGCCCCTCTTTAATTAAGTTAGTGTCATTTACGAGGGGTACATAGTGTTGAGCTCTTTTGGCCACAGTGGGCTTAACTTTCGTGATGGCGGCAGGCAAGGACTCCTCTGCTCGACTATTCACTGTTTCTGAAGACACCTCACTGGTTACTATAGGGACCCAAGAGTATGCTGTCAGCCTCTGGATTCAGCAAACGCTCAGACCAGGTGCGGCTTCAATACTAGGACCACAGTCCCTGAAACAAGAAGGATGTACCTCCTACTTCAGAACTAATTTATACTATCTGGCTAGACTGAGCACAATACATCACAAACACAGAGTTCAGAGCTTTATTTTTACTGCTATCTTCTTCTGAAGCAGTTTACTCCAGTATTAACCTCCTTAATGGTTACTACGCCTCTGCACTTTCAGCTATAAGTCCTTCCATATCATAAGGTAGGTGTCAGTGTACTATCTGGTAATTCCATGTAGTGTTACTTTTCTCCGACACCTTCTGTTCAGGTTGGAGCACTATATATATTATAGGCCTTGCCTCTTGTTCGCTACTGAACTGCACATATATACAGACATAAATTATCAATGTACATTCAATTTTCATTAAAAAGAGATCAAATATTTCAGCCTACCACAATTCATGGAAATAAACACAGATACGTTGACTAGCAATGAATTCTGGCACAAATACTGGCACAAATTCCCATCTGCTTATGTTCCAGGCTTTTATTTAGCAAAAAATATGAGCTGGCTTCAACGCACTGTTGCTTTATCAAGCTTATTTGAACTAGTGGTCTCGAACTAACGCTATCAATTAACTATATTAACCGACCTAACCAATCAGGCCATCTCTACCCAATCGTTTGAAAAAAAGTACTCTTACTTCCGTCTCCCTTGACAACAAAAGATAGCATTTATAGTCCGACTAATCGTGTTTAGCCTTACATATCATTCCATCCAATCAATTCAAATGTAACTTGTGGCCTATTTCCGTACAATGGTGGTTTAAAATTCTTTCACTGAGCGATTCTGATGTTTTGGGGCTGTCTGACACCCTCACTATTTTCTTTTGCCTATAATTTATTAATTCCTGGACTATTTGCGTAACACTTAACATATTCTTTGTTAGCAAGTCTTAAGGAATCCAAATATATAAGTTTAATGGAGCTAAGTGGCTGCGTTCAAAATATGTATTTTCTAGGATAGTCGTGTAGTTGTTTTTTTTTATTTTTTATGTTAGAACCGCCACCTGTCCTGCTGTACTGTCAGACTAATGTCAGGATTTCGGACATAAAACAGTAGAATTCAGGTTTTAAAACCTAACTCTGGGAAGGGTAGTGTTTTTATCACTGTCCGTCTGAAATAAAGTTAGTGCATGTGGCCTTACACGCGTGTTAGGGGTGGCATTAATATAGCGAGACGCGTGTTTAGTGTTGCTTGTGTTGCTGCCTTCAGCCCTCCCTTCTTTCTATCTGAGTCCATCTGTTCGTTCGTTTTGGTAACGTAGTATAATTAATGTTAGGATTAATTTAGGTCATTACGCAGTGTGCCTCTCAATGTTTTTCTTAGAAATGCAATACCCGTTTTAATGTGTTGTGGAAACGCTTGTATTTATGCAGTGGCTTATATTTAACGTGGAAACGTTACAATTTGCAGACGAAGCATAAAACAAAGGGGATTTCGAGTACTGTCATTGTGACAGCACTGTTCTTTACCATTCTTCTTCCTTTTATAGAATTTATTTGTTAGGCTTTACATTTACTTTTAATTTATATATGTGGATTAGAATTTCTCACGACAAATCCTCCCCTCTTAAAACAGACGTTATATGTCAGTCTATAATTCTATATACACATAGAGAAATTTATTATTATTTCTGGGGCTTACGGTGATTCTCATCACACGGATGGCGGCTTAAAAAATCCGCTCCCAGATTTGTTTTTCCACTTATATACTCTATGCAAAACTCATAGGGCTGGATCAATAAAGACCAACGGAGTAAACGAGAGTTCTCATGCCTAGCCTGTGCCAGAAACGACAAAGGTTTGTGATCCGTTTGCAACTTAAATGCCTTCCCATACAGATAAATATTGAATTTCTTTATCGCCCATATTACTGCAAGACATTCTTTTTCGCTAGTTGAGTAGTTGGTTTCAGCTTTATTCAACTTTCTGCTAGCATATGCCACTGGGCTTAGTTCCCCATCCAATGCATCTGATTTCTGTAGCAGAGTTGCACCTAACCCAATATTACTGGCATCAGTCCTTACTACAAATTCCTGACTTAAGTCAGGTAGTTTCAAAATAGGTTTACTTGTGAGCTTTTCCTTCAATTCTTGGTAAGCCATTTCACATTGTGGTGTCCATGTAATTCGATCTGGGTGTCCTTTACGTGTCAACTCCGTTAACGGTGCACATATGGAATTAAAGTTTTTGATATACTTTTGGTAGAAACCACATAATGAGACAAAGGATCTCACGTCTTTCTTGGTTTGTGGCCTCGGGGCTTTCTTTAGTTTCTCTAAATTTTTTGGGTCAGGGGTCATGTTTCCCTGATAAACTGTGTGTCCCAAAAATTCCAATTCTTTACATCCAACGCAACATTTGGTTGGTCGGGCTGTTAAATTCGCTTCCCTAAGTCGATTAAACAGCATGTTCAGAGAGTCAATGTGTTCCTCAAATGTTTCTGTTGCTATAAGGATATCATCCATGAAATTTGTAATGCATGGGTTATTCAGAGGGTCCAATAATTTTCTCATCATTCTAGAGAATACACTAGGTGCATTCTTCAATCCAAATGGCAATCTGTTAAACTCATAGTGTCCTTCTGAGGTACTAAAAGCTAGATATGGTCTAACCTCAGGCTTTACTGGAATTTGATAGTATCCTTTACTCAAATCCACTTTTGAGAAATACTTAGCTTTATTTAGTCTGGCAAACAACTGATTTGTATCCGGCAATGGATCCACCTGTCCTTCTGTAATAGCATTCAGTCTCCTGTAATCTATACAGAGTCTATGTTCTCCAGAGGGTTTCCTTAAAAGTACAACACTGGAACTATACGAGGATTCACTGTGTGAAATAATTCCTTCCTTCAACAAATAGTCTATCTCTTCCTTCAAAGCTTTCTCCTTAGCAAAAGGAATCGAATAAGGCTTCATACAGACAGGTGTGGGGTCTATCAGTTTCATATCATATTCCAATAAGTTTGTATGCCCCGGTCGGTCTGTTAACACCTCTGTATGATTATCTAGAACCTGTTGCACTCTCTCTTTCTGATTTTCCGTTAAATGTGTACTGATTTTCACCTGTGCCGCTGTCTCACAGGGGTGTAATGGATATTCAAATGATGAAAGTGGTTCCTTCTTCATCTCCATTGCAATGGACAAGGTTAGCAAGTGTGTCTCTTCCTGATGTTCTCTTTCCAAATATTTCTTCAGGAGATTCACATGATAGATTTTTTCTTTCCCCTTCTTATCTATCTTATAATTGGTTCTAGACACCTTCTCTAGAACTGTATATGGACCTTGCCATCCAATTTGTAACTTATTCTGATTTCCGGGCAAAAGAAGCAGTACCTTCTCTCCCACAGCCAAATCTCTGTCTTTTGCCTTCCTGTTATAATAAGCAGCATGTTTCTTCCTGGCTTGTTTCAAATTTTCATTGGCAAGTTTCCAGCCAGTTTTTAAACGAGTGGTCAGCTCATTCACATATTGGTATGAGGATGTAATATTTTCCTCTGCCTTTTCATCCGTCCACGTTCGTAACAGAGCTTCAAGTGGACCTTTTATTGGCCTTCCAAACAATAATGTTGCCGGGGCCATACCGGTTGAACTATGGGGTACCTCCCGATAAGCAAAGAGGGCGGCGTGAAGGTACTGGTCCCATGTATCTGGTTTTTCGTGTGCCAACTTTCTCAGGATTGACATCAAGGTGCCATTAAACCGTTCCACTTGGCCGTTCCCTTGGGGATGATACACACTACAATGGTAGTGTTTGGCCTGGAAGATCCTGAAAACTTCTTCAGTTAGTTTCCCCTTGAACTGAGAGCCATTATCAGTCAAGATTTGATTGGGAAAACCTAACCTTGTGAAAATTGTGAGTAATGCCTCTGCCACATGTTTAGAATCAATCGATGACAGGGCTACCGCCTCTCCC
The DNA here is from genome assembly GCA_024509875.1 of Oreohelix idahoensis. Lineage (NCBI taxonomy): Eukaryota > Metazoa > Mollusca > Gastropoda > Stylommatophora > Oreohelicidae > Oreohelix > Oreohelix idahoensis. The sequence goes on from JAMPIV010020938.1 coordinate 202,824, forward strand.
CACATAGAACAAGTGTCCACCAGAGTCAGAATGTAGCTGTTCCTTCTCTTAGTTCGAGTGAGAGGTCCCACAAGATCCACGGCAACTCTCTCAAAGGGTGTTCCCACTATGGGCATTTCTCCCAGAGTTGCTGGTGCAGTCCAATGCTTAGGTGCTACTCGTTGGCACTCTGGACAGGATTTTACATATCGTTTGATATCTTCAGTTATTCCTGGCCAGAAATAGTGACAAGCTATTCGCTGTCCTGTTGCGCTGATCCCCATATGACCACTGAAGGGAATCGCGTGCCCTAGTTCCAACACTTTAGTCCTATATGAAGTGGGAAGGACCAGCTGTCCGTGACCATTGGATTCAGATCCAGCCTTCCTATAAATCAGTTTGTTCTTCATATAGAATTCTCCCTTGCCTGGAGGTGTATGTGATTTGGGCAACTTCTTGAAACACGGCTTGAGTGTTTTGTCCTCCGCCTGTGCCTTCCTCATCTCATCTGGATGAGTATTTATTGGATTTTCCTCCTCCTTTTTAGACTGTGATCTGGTCTGCACTGTTGCCAATATCACAGGTCTCTTGGGATTCCCCAAGAAGACATATCTACACCCCAATATCAGAGGGTAGATTGGCTCATTTTATCACTGCTGCTTTTATGATTCCTTCCACATATCGCGTTTTCACCTTTATCCGGGCGACGGGAAGTGTCATGGTAGCTACATCCTTGGTTGCAGTTTGAATCTCCACTGTTTCTGTGGTGTATTGATCCGCCTGCACCAGGTGAGAACTCACAACGGAATCGTAATCTAAACCGGTATCATATAAACATCTTATAGTGACACCATTACAGATGACATCTTCACACACTGGGGGGTGGTATGGTTCCTGTAGTTCTGCATGTTTGACCTTTTTTTCCTTTTTCCCCGATGTCATAGCAGCACAATGAGGAGGTTTCCTTCTACAATGGTCAGTGTCATGATTGTTCATCTTACAATTCTTACACCACCTTTTCCCTTGGTTGAAGGATTTTCTTTCATCATATTTCCTTTCATCGAATTGTGCGTTTTTATTTTTATTTTCATACCGTGGCCTATCAAATTGGTGCTTACCTTTGTTTTGATCCCTATGATCAAATTTATTAAAGTTCTGTGGTGCCCTAAAATTATCCACCTGTTTCTTTTTATTACCTGATACTTCTGCTTGGGCCGCTTGATACCTTTCTGCAACATTTAGCAACTCACCCAGTCTCTCTGCACCTTGTTCCATGAGAAACTTTCTCAGGTCTGGAGCCATGGACTCTCTTAATTGTTCTATAAGGATCATTTCCTTAAGATCTTGGGTTTTCCCCAGAGAAGTCCATTTCTCCAAGTATGTCTCTATCCGTGCAGAGAACTGGTGATAGGTTTCACCTGACAGTAGTTTAGCATTCCTAAATTTTTTTCTGTAAAATTCTGCGTTCTTCTCATATCTTAACAAAAGAGCCTGCTTTAGCATGTCATAATTTTCCTGATCATCTCTGTGCATTTTGGCAAAAACTTCATAAGCTGCCCCACGAAGTCCTTGAGATAACTTTAAGCTCCACCTTTCTCTCTCTAACCCATATGTGGTAGCTAATAATTCGTATCTATTTATATAGCTCTCAATATCATCGTCTTTCTCAACAAAATGATCTAAATGAAAGTTCATAGCTGAGGTTGAGGCTCCCTGAGTAACCGTAGCATCAGAGGCAAAGGGACTGGCACCATTTTCAGGAGCATGGCCTTGAAACTCCAACTCCCTTAGTCGTAACTCATGTTCCCTTTGTAATCTTTTATCTTCTGCTTCCCTTTCTGCAGCTAATCTCTTCTCTTCTCTTTCTGCAGCTAATTTCTTCTCTTCTCTTTCTGCAGCCAATCGCTTGTCTTCTCTTTCTGCCTCCAATGCTTTAGCCTCTTTGTCAGCCTCAATCTGCAACCTCTTAGCCTCAGCCTCAATCTGCAACCTCTTAATTTCTTTTTCAGCCTCTAACCTTCTTTCGGCCTCAAACCTTCTTTCTTCGCGTTCAATAAATTTGTCACATTCAGTAGTGACATAGGTAATCATAACTTGCCCATCTAATCCCAACTCTTTTGCAGTCTGTACAGCCGCAGATCGAAATTTGGCCAGGTCCGCCATTTTATATCAGGTAATTAAATAAAATATCTAACTAAACAATATAATCTGTAATTATATATCCAATAGACAAAACAGGCACCAAGAGCTCAACCTTATTTAATTCCACCCAAGGATACCTTTTAACTTTTTATATTCCCTGAAGTGAATTACCCCCAATATTTATACTAGTAAGAGATTCAAAATCCCGGACCGGACCCCAATATATGTGGTAAAGTGGGATGATATAAATATTTATAGGGACTTAGTGTACTGACTGAGATCAGCTGTGAAGGTATCTGTATCTAATATGTGTAGTGTTTTACAGATAACCTTACTTACTGCCACATATTTATATCTCAGTCAGAATTATTCTGGAATATTGTGTTGGCAACGTTATATGTCTAGGGTTATGCAAATGATGAAGTGTAAGTCACCACAACAACAACAGATAAACAATTTAATTATTCCACCACACTTGACAATACTGTGACACTCACAAACAGTCAACACTCTAGAAGACTATCTTAAAAGATTCAATGATAAATTTCAGATATGTACATATGTATTGATTTTCTCTACAATAGTGATCCTGATTCAACTACACAGTGAACCAGGAAATATAATAACATGTAATTTCAAATATTATGTACACAGATATAAATGTGGTCTTTGCATTGACATACAATATTAGTATTCTATGTGTGTGAGTTGTGATGTGGTAATATGAGGTAATACTGGTTTTGTTCTTCAAGATAGATTCTTATTAGACATCATGACTGCATGTGCTTGTGTATGTTGGAACTAGTATTGGAGATGGTCTCAGTTCCGAACATTAAAACAATTAATTGCCCCTCTTTAATTAAGTTAGTGTCATTTACGAGGGGTACATAGTGTTGAGCTCTTTTGGCCACAGTGGGCTTAACTTTCGTGATGGCGGCAGGCAAGGACTCCTCTGCTCGACTATTCACTGTTTCTGAAGACACCTCACTGGTTACTATAGGGACCCAAGAGTATGCTGTCAGCCTCTGGATTCAGCAAACGCTCAGACCAGGTGCGGCTTCAATACTAGGACCACAGTCCCTGAAACAAGAAGGATGTACCTCCTACTTCAGAAACTAATTTTATACTATCGGGCTAGACTGAGCACAATACATCACAAACACAGAGTTCAGAGCTTTATTTTTACTGCTATCTTCTTCTGAAGCAGTTTACTCCAGTATTAACCTCCTTAATGGTTACTACGCCTCTGCACTTTCAGCTATAAGTCCTTCCATATCATAAGGTAGGTGTCAGTGTACTATCTGGTAATTCCATGTAGTGTTACTTTTCTCCGACACCTTCTGTTCAGGTTGGAGCACTATATATATTATAGGCCTTGCCTCTTGTTCGCTACTGAACTGCACATATATATACAGACATAAATTATCAATGTACATTCAATTTTCATTAAAAAAGAGATCAAATATTTCAGCCTACCACAATTCATGGAAATAAACACAGATACGTTGACTAGCAATGAATTCTGGCACAAATACTGGCACAAATTCCCATCTGCTTATGTTCCAGGCTTTTATTTAGCAAAAATATGAGCTGGCTTCAACGCACTGTTGCTTTATCAAGCTTATTTGAACTAGTGGTCTCGAACTAACGCTATCAATTAACTATATTAACCGACCTAACCAATCAGGCCATCTCTACCCAATCGTTTGAAAAAAAGTACTCTTACTTCCGTCTCCCTTGACAACAAAAGATAGCATTTATAGTCCGACTAATCGTGTTTAGCCTTACATATCATTCCATCCAATCAATTCAAATGTAACTTGTGGCCTATTTCCGTACAAAGTGTGGTTTAAAATTCTTTCACTGAGCTATTCTGATGTTTTGGGGCTGTCTGACACCCTCACTATTTTCTTTTGCCTATAATTTATTAATCCTGGACTATTTGCGTAACACTTAACATATTCTTTGTTAGCAAGTCTTAAGGAATCCAAATATATAAGTTTAATGGAGCTAAGTGGCTGCGTTCAAAATATGTATTTTCTAGGATAGTCGTGTAGTTGTTTTTTTTTATTTTTTTATGTTAGAACCGCCACCTGTCCTGCTGTACTGTCAGACTAATGTCAGGATTTCGGACATAAAACAGTAGAATGTCAGGTTTCCCCAATAAGCGTTTTTCAGGTTTTAAAACCTAACTCTGGGAAGGGTAGTGTTTTTATCACTGTCCGTCTGAAATAAAGTTAGTGCATGTGGCCTTACACGCGTGTTAGGGGTGGCATTAATATAGCGAGACGCGTGTTTAGTGTTGCTTGTGTTGCTGCCTTCAGCCCTCCCTTCTTTCTATCTGAGTCCATCTGTTCGTTCGTTTTGGTAACGTAGTATAATTAATGTTAGGATTAATTTAGGTCATTACGCAGTGTGCCTCTCAATGTTTTTCTTAGAAATGCAATACCCGTTTTAATGTGTTGTGGAAACGCTTGTATTTATGCAGTGGCTTATATTTAACGTGGAAACGTTACAATTTGCAGACGAAGCATAAAACAAAGGGGATTTTGAGTACTGTCATTGTGACAGCACTGTTCTTTACCATTCTTCTTCCTTTTATAGAATTTATTTGTTAGGCTTTACATTTACTTTTAATTTATATATGTGGATTAGAATTTCTCACGACACTCACCTCAGTATCCCCCTGCTATGTAGGAATCATCTCTGGTATTTTCCTTTATTGATTACATGTTCTGTGTCATACTTTGCAGCTTACTTTTCATTAAATTCTTCATTTCAGCAGACTCTATGCGCTTTTCGTCAGTTTCCGAAAAAATACATCCTTTCTCTGGTAGACATGTACTATGTGGGGGGAAGCGATTGCTCTACCCTCAGCAGACTCAGTACATGTAGGAGAGGCTTTGCTCTCAATATTCACAAGATTAGGATACCCTTATCAGATATTAACTGACAATGGTTCACAATTCAGAGGGAAACTGATGGAGGAAGTTTTTAGGATTTTTCAAAATATTCTCGTCCGCACATTTTATCATCCACAATCGATTGGACAAGTGGAAAGATATAATGGGACTCTACTTACAAATTTATGTAAGCTCGCACAGGAGAAACCAGAATCCTGTGATTCATTCTTACCTGCAGCTTTATTTGCGTATAAGGAGGTACCCTACTCTACTGGAATACCTCCAGCCACGTTATTATTTCGATGACCCATCAAAGAACCCCATGGTTAATAAAAATTAGCCATTCAAAATTATTTTTACACATGAAACTATGTTTGAAAAACTTGAATTCTGTTTGCTTCAGGGAAATGAATATGGTACCGAAAATTAAAATCCATGCATTAGAAGCAATATAGCATCACAAATATACCAATTTGTATATTTTACATATATAAAAAAAAAAAGTTAGTTGCTTATCCTTTACAGGACGTGGCAATCAACCCCAGCTTTTATTGGCTGTTTGTGATTTTTCTAGGCAATTTTTACGTTCAGTAGTTTGCCATTGCTTTCTGAACGGTACGGCGCTTATACCATTGTTAAAAATCCACACAAAGCGATCTGCCACCAAACCGCCTGCAGCAGGTTTCGAACCTGGTATATCTGGATTATGAAACTGCGTTCATATCCATTAGGCCACAGACGCCTTACATATATAATTAGGTAAAAATACACTTACCTGACATACTTTAAAAATTTATATAAAATCATCCACAAAGGTTTTAGTGAAAATAAACATACAGAAATATGGGCAAATGAATGTACTTTCCAGTGCAATATGTATCTAAAATTTGATATTTTCAATGAAATTCTTCATTTTTTGGGGGTTAAACCTCCCCTTAAAAAGAGAATTCTGGTGACACTAAACAGGATATTCTCTAGGCGATAAATTCTTTATCCGAAATCCTACAAAGGACTATGTATAGTACATATAGTTCGATAACAGATTTGGTGCCCAGCCACATTAAAAAATATCCCGACCCAATAGTGTTTATTAATTATGGCTCTGCCTCCAGGGTGTAGATTTTAATTTCTAAAACTATACAACCCAATATTACAAGAAAAATAACAACAGACTCTGTTATGTAAATTATACAAAATTGAAGATAGATTCTCTCATAATTGAAATGAAATTACTAAATGAGGATAGATCATATGTTCAAAAATTTACATCTATAAGCTTTGTTCACTAATCTATTAAAGGTTCTGAAAAATGTCAGAATAAAGTTAACATCATGTGGATTGATTAGCTATTCTGTACTGGTTCTGCTGGCATTTTAAACTACTCATCTCAGACGCTGCTGAATTTATGTTTTCTTGTTGCCAGGGGCGTTCAATCTATCCCAGCACTCCAGGTCCAGTATGGCAAGTTCTTTTTAGGGTTTCAGAGGATGGCAGGTTGCTTCCTCTGTCTTGATACAGGGCTCATCACCAACTGGAATGGAGTATGTCTGCCATCGAGAACACTGCATATGCTTAGGCCTCCTGGTAGGACAACCTGGTAGGACTGGATTGACACACAATTTAAGCTCCATTAGTAGTCTTGCCAGAGAATTCATTTCCCATATCTGCTGGACGCTAAACGTCCATCAGAAATCTAACGAACATTCATAGTTAACATCAATTTTTTTTTCTTAACCAGCGGCAATTGGGCTTTCAGCTCTTCGGCCCAATGACATGTCATTGCGAGGCTGGGGAACCTGAGGACTTTCCTTCCAACCCGGTCAGGAGCTTCGCTCCTTCCCATCCACAGAGGGTTTATCACAGGAGTCGTTCAGGTTATTCAGTCAAATTTCCGATCGTAAACATTCCTTCAAACGCTGACGCCCGGGTTTGAACCATGAACACCTGGTCGCCAGTACAACACCGAAGCCATTACATCAGCGCGGTTCCCAGTTAACATCAATAACAAGGTGCTATCTATTATCTATGAAACACTATAGCATAACTGACATTATAAGCATACAGGTGGATCTCAATCTATATCTGACTTCCAGCTTGTCTACCGCAGTGATTTTCAACGTATGGGCTGTTAGCTTCACCAACTGTGAAGATTGGGGATGTGGTCATTAAGAGTTTGAGAACCACTGGTCTACCTTGTGCCCACAGAGCAGTAAATCAGTTTGGATCATTGGTACAAATGGTTTGAGAACCACTGGGTTATAGTCTCCCATGCTGCCGTAAAATATGTTGGGGTGTCCTTGCTGCCAAGGCTTGAGAACCACTGAATTACATTTTTGCTACTTGAGCATTAAAGCTATTAAGGTGTGTTCCTGGTCTCAACCTTGAGAACCATTGGCTTACAGTTAGTCAAAGTAGTACATAGTTTTATAGTTATGTTACAAACATTCATATACCCTGATAGTACTCATAGCACAGGCTACATGCATATCATCATCATCTCAACCCGTAACCCGTCATGGGTCGTAGGGGTGCCATGGTGGAAGCATCAGCAGACAGGGTCCTCCACTGCTCTCTATCCTCAGCAATGCGTACAAGTGTGGAAAAACCGTGTCCTGCCCATTCTTTGATGTTATCAGCCCAGGATTTGCTTTGCCTTCCTCTTCTCCGTTTACCTTCAACTGTTCCCTGGAGGATCGTTTTCGAAAGGGAGTCATGACGAGTTACATGCCCAAACCAGGCAAGCTTTCGACGTTTCACTACTGACAAAAGTGGTTCTTGGTGGCCTGCATAGGTGTTTATCTTCTCTCTAACATAGACATTTGTTTTGTGCTCTTTATAGCAAATGCGCAAAATTCTTCTATAACATTTATGCTCGAAAGCCTGAATCCTTCGCTCCATATCTGCAGTGAGTGTCCAGCCCTCACACCCATACAAGAGAATAGATAATACGAGTGATTTGTATAATTTGATCTTCACAGGAAAACTGATGTTACTTTTCCAGATCACATTCAGCCTTGTCATGGCAGCGGAGGCCATCTCAAGTCTTGTCTTGATTTCTTTACTTGATCTTCCATCACTACATATAGTGGACCCGAGATATTTAAAGGTGTTAACTTCTTCTAACGTTTGCCCATTTAACATAATGTTGGTCGGAACATGTTTCTTATGGCTATTCACCAATATCTTGCTTTTTTCTATATTAATTTCCATCCCGTACGTTCTTGTTACTTTCTCCAGTCTAGAGGTAAGGTCTTGAAGTTCTGATTCTGTTCCAGCTATCAGATCGATATCATCAGCAAAACGTAGATTGCAAAGAGGTCGGCCTCCAATCGATATGGTTGTTTTATAATCGTAGAGAGCCTCCTGCATAATATGTTCTAGATATATATTAAAGAGCACTGGAGACAGGATACATCCCTGGCGAACTCCTACAGTTGTTTTGAAAAATTCTCCAATGTCATTGCTTGCAAAAACAGCACTGCTTGCGTCCTTGTATAGTGCTTCAATGATATCTATGATGTTGGTATCAAAATTAAATTTTCTAATTATTTGCCATAAGCCTTCATGCCAGACTCGATCGAAGGCTTTTGTGATATCGATGAAGTTATGGTATAAATCGTGTTGATGCTGGAGATGTTTTTCGATCAGTAATCTAATATTGAAGATTTGTTCTGATGTACTTCTTTTTGGTCTAAAGCCAGCCTGTTCCTCGGACAAGATTTCTTCTGATTTCTGTTTTATTCTGTTCAAAAGTATCTTTAACATCACCTTACTTGGATGACTAATAAGGCTAATGGTTCTGTAGTTCTTGCACATTTTTATATTTCCTTTCTTTGGAAGCGGTATTACTAATGATTGCGTCCACTCTTTTGGCCATTTTTTTGTACTCCATATCTTCTGGCAAATTGTTGTCATGATTTTTACTATATCTGGTCCTCCATATTTCAAGAGCTCTGCTGGGATATTATCCACACCCGGTGACTTCCCTGCTTTCATCGAACATATAGCCCCTTCCACTTCTTCCCGTAATATTGCTGCATTTCCGAGTTCCCTGTTTTCGCACTTAATGTTGTTTAATATGCTACAGTCAGTTTACAGTTATATAATTCTTTACAATATTCTGTCCACCTTCTCATTACAGCTGTCTTTTCATTGAGCAGAGCCCCATTGCTATCCTCTATGACAGTTACCCTGGGCTGTTGGGGTTTTGATAGTCTTCTTAATGTGTCAAAAGCTGCCTTGCTGTTACCTTTTATTAGCCCCGTATTAATGGACTCACATTGATCAGCTACCCATTTTTCTTTGGCCTGTTTCATTTTCTTTCTAATATTTTTATTCACCATACTGTATTGCCATGCTGCTTCAGGAACCTCTTTCTTAACCTTTTTCATTTCTCGTCGTGTATCACATAACTTCAGAATGTCATCTGTAACCCATGGTTTGTTTATTTTCTTTCTTTTACCAAGTATTTCTGTTGCTGATTCAATGAGCACGTCTTTCATGTTCTCTGTGATTGAGTTGATATCATCCTCCAAAAAGTTGAGAGCTGCGAATTTTCCTCCAAAAGTTGCCTCAAAGATTCCCGCGATTTCTGGATCTTTCAGTTTGTCTAAATTGAATCTTAACTGAGAACATCTGTTTTGATTATAGTTCTTTTTGAGTTTAAGCTTGAGCGTCATCAATACCATGTCGTGATCACTACCAATGTCGGCGCCAGGAAAAGTCCTAGTCTTGGCTACATGCAAATACACACATTCAAACATGATAAGGATAGTTCAGAAATCATCAGCAGGGTATTTGTATAGAAAGAATATTCCATGCTGAAAACACTAATATCCCAATCAAGACAAAGGGATAAGAAATGTGAACAAGATCATACTTATCAAGTGTGTATGATTGTGACTAAAGAACAATGAAACATTATAAGAAATAGGAAGTATAATGACTCCTAGTATTTTCCTGTTCTGCTTAGTTCAGTAATACACATGCCACAGTAACAATAAGGATATACATCTGTCATGAGAAATTCTAATCCACATGTATAAATTAAAACGTAAATGTAAAGCCTAACACATAAATTCAATAAAAGGAAAGAAGAATGGTAAAGAACAGTGCTGTCACAATGACTGTACTCGAAATCCCCCTTGTGTTCTCCTGCGTCTGCAAATTGTAACGTTTCACGTTGATAGTAAAGCCTTCTGCAACATACACGCGTTTCCCAAACACACTAAAAAGTGTACTCCATTTCTAAGCAAAACCTTGAGATACGCAGTTGACCTAGATTTAAAATTCCATTCATGTCATTTTCTACACTATGTTATCAAAAACAAAAGACAGATGGACTAAAAGATAGAACGAAAGGGAGAGGCAGAAAGCAGGAACACAGGCAATACTAACACGCGTCGCGCGATACACAATTGCTGCCATCACGCGTGTAAGGCCACAAGCACTGGCTTTTTTTCAAATCGTCAGTGATAAAAAACACTACCCATACCAGAGTTAGGTTTTAAAATCCTGAAAAACGCTTATTGGGAATTATGACATTATACTGGTTTACGTTTGAAAACATTACAGTACCCAGACACCACCTCGTATTCGAAGTAAACAGGAGGTAGAAGAAAGTGCATATTTTGAACGCAGCCACTTAGCTCTTTTAAATTTGCATATTTGGGTTCCTTAGGACTTGCTGACAAAGAATATGTAAAACGTTACGCAAATAGTCTAGGAATTACCAAATTATAGCCAAAATAAAATAGTGGGGGTGCCTGACAGCATGAAATCATTTCTGCTCATAAAATTTTTTTATAACGTGTTTGAAAAAACATTACGTTACGGAAATAGCCTACCATGTTAACTCCTATTTGATTGGAGCGCAATAAATGTAAGGCTAAACACGATTAGTCGGACTATAAATACTATCTTGTGTTGTCAGGGGAAACGTGAGAAGGGGTACTTTTTTGAAAAGATGTGTAGACATGGCATGATTGGTTAGAGCTGCGAATATACTCAATTCAGGGCGTCTGTTCCGGGCCACATCTTGTAATAAACCTACTAAGAAACAGTGCGTTGAGCACCAGGGTATATTTTTTCTAAATAAAAGCCTGGGACATCGGCAGATCGGAGTTGTGCTATATTCATTGCCATTCAACGTCACTGTGTAATATTTCCATGAATTGTGGGACTGTGGTCCTAAAGCTATTGAGCAGTACCTGGTCAGAGCTTTGCTGAATCCAGAGGCGGACAGCATACTCCTTGGTCCATATAGCAACCAGTGAGGTGGCTCCAGAACTCATTAAAGTAATCGAGCAGAGGAGTCTTTTACTGCAGTCATCACGAAAGTTAAGAAAGTGTGGCCATGGAGCTCAACATTATGTACCCCCATCTTAAACTGACATTGTAAAATAAAATTAAGAGGGGAATTTAATTGTTTTAATGCCAGGAACTGAGAACATCTCTAATACTAGTTCCAACAGAAACAAACTATTGAAGTCATGATGACAAATACCAACAGAGCTTGAAAAAACAAAACAAAACCAGTATTACCTCATATTACTACTACACAACTGACACACATAGGATACTATTAATAATATATGTCAATACAAGATTCATATTGATAAATTCTGTACATATAACTTGTAATTAAAATTGATTGTGATTCCTGGTTCACTTTGTATTTGAATCAGGACACATATACATTAATGACAGCACTGAATACATATTGATATTTGAAAATTTATCAGTGACTCATTTAAGATATCCTCATAGAGTGTTATATGTATGTGAGTGTCACAGTGTTGTCAAGTGTGGTGGAATAAATTAAATTGTTTATCTGTCTGTTGTTGTTGTGACTTACACTTCATCATATACATACCCTAGACATTCAACGTAGTCATCACTATATTCCAGAATAATTCTGACTGAGGTAGAAATATGTGGTAGCAAGTAAGGTTATCTATAATACACTACCCTTATTAGATATAGATACCTTCACAGCTGATCTCAGTCAGTACACTAAGTCCCCTATAAATATTTATAACATCCCACTTTACCACAACATCTACAATTTAACCCTGTCTTGTTTCTACCATGATGTGAGAAGAAGAGCAGTGAGTAACTGACTTCTGCGAACTCATGCATTAAATTTGTTGAGTAGCATGTATATAATGAAATAACACTTTTCCACTGAAAGGAAATTCCATGTAGAACTTTGCCTAACAAAATATACTGAATTAATATGCTGCTGATACACATATGATTATTCATGTTCTTCATATAACAATATTAGATCTACTCACTGCGCTCAACCAACCACTGCTGTTTTAAAATGACCGGGCTCCTCTGTATTTCTTGGGAGCAACCATTCAAGACGGTCTGCCAGTCTAGTCTGATGCTTCGTGACTGCGCCCAAATCACTCCAGGGTTTGCTGAGTTTAATTTGCCTATGTTAGGGGGGACCTGAACTAATGTTGACATTTCGCTCCATCCGCAACCACACACACATTTGGCCGGTACTTGGGCGGTCAAAAGTCACATGACAATACCGCTGCCTACCGGTTGGCTAAAATTGTAATTATTCCCAGGGGGAAACCCATGTTACTAAATCGCGGTTAAAAGTTCACAGCGAAGAGTCAACGACTTTTTGCCGGTAAAACTTAGAACAAAGAGAAAGGAATTTCATTCAGAAAAAAATGGGACATCTGATTTTTAGACGAGTGGTGGATTTTCTAGATGAAAGAGAACTGATATGAAAAAAGATTGACAGAGAGAAAAGAAGGCGATTTACACTTCGTGACAAATTTAAAGAGACAACTTATCTTTTTATAAAGAAATAATCCCGGACTTCGTGACACTAATCGACGATGGGTCTCGGGTGTTGCATGGATGAGCCTGAAGACAAAACGTGATGCAGTCCACAGTTGATCCTCGCTGCAGGTGCTGACGACCGGATCACCAAAGGTCAAGGAGGTTGACCGTTAAGTGAATTTCCAAGAGAAAAGTTGTGTCCTTGAAGTTGTCGATTTGAAAGACCTTGACATATTCGAAAACTGGATATGGTATTGTACCCTGCTGCATGAGTTCTTGAATGAAGAAAAATTTTCTTCTCCCCGTAGACTGGCCCACCAGTTGTTAACTCGGGATTTGAGTATGTGTTTGGGGTGGTATTATGTTGGCTGACACCACCGACAATGAAATGTCACGTAACAGCAACGATGGGTAAGTCAAGCAGGCTGGACTCGTAAGTAACATTATCGACATCATATTATTCAGGACGAGACTTGGACATTCCACATCACAGGCAAGTAGTAACAGTACATGGAATCATAGTTTCATTGCAGAAAATACATCATTATCCTAATGGCCTTTGACTGACGATGCCAGTTATAATAATGACAAGGTCAAACGTCCTGACCAATTCGGATAAACTTTATTGAATTGCAGCTTATGTTAATATATATATTCGCTCCTAATGTTCAGAGGGACGCACTAGCCATTGATCGTGACAGATACAATGGAAGTTCTGCCTTGACAAATAGGGCTCTGGGTCTTTGAGGCAAGAGACCTTGAAACGTGCCGTTAACTGGCAATAATGATAAATGTACACGAATTCCTGGAATAATCCCTCAGGAACAAAACTCTTGAGTACTTCAATATATTCGTAAGTATGGGTCTTCTCTTTACTTTAGAGACAGAACACCAGAAAATATGCGTCCATCAACGAGGACCGAAATATTACAATGCCTCAAGGGTATGATTTGTATAGCAAGAAATCGACGCAACAAAAGTGCGTCATCTGCATTCAAAGGTGATGTAGAAAAGTAAGCATAACTATTTAAACATCTATATCAGATGCGCTCACATGTGCGTCTATCAAAATTAGACTGGCATGTGAAAGTCTCACACACTTAACCCCCACGCGTAAAAAGGACTTAACAGTAATCTATATTATTTTCTTCTGTTTGTAAACATGAATGTTCTGTATCTGAGAGGTTATGCAGGGTGGTTTCTGCTTGCTGTACAAAGCCGTATGACGTGATTGGCTTTAAATGCTTCAGTATTCCTTCTGTTCTTTTTGTCGCTTTCGTTTACTAGCACCACTTTCATATCGCTTACTCATTGTTTTTAACACTAAAAGTCAAAATTAAATATTATTGTGATTCACAATGGTATAAAAGAATCCTAACTTGATTTCAAAATGCACGGGACATTACTCTAGGCTCTTCTAATGTTTATAATGTTTTTATTTAGGAATTTAACTTAGGTCTTTAATAGATTCGCATTTTGGCGAAGCTGGGAAGAAATGGTTGCAATTTCTCCTTTTGGCTAAATTGAAAAGCAAAGGGTTAAAGCCTCCACAAACTTTACTAAACAGTAAGTGCGAATTTGTGTACCTGTTATCCAGTCATACGTGTTTAATGTTACTAGCAACTATGCCTATATAGTAGAATCAAGAATGTGTGCTTTGGTCACTTCCATCAATGCATTCATGAATTTTGAATTTGTGCTTACACATTTTTGGCTTAGGTACGCCCCTGATTTTTATCATTACAAATGGAATAAAATTAATGGGGAATTTTTTTTTTTTTTTTTTTTTGGCAGGAGGCAGATGCCCCCCTAGATTATGAGGCCCTGGGCTGCAGCCCGCACAGTCCATATGTAAATCTCTTTATCCTGTTTTCAAGCTATTAGTGTTTATTATGTTTTGTATTTACAATTCATTTTTTTTTTTTACAAAAACTGCATTACCCCATTGCCGCACTGGTGCTTCTCTATTGCTTTCTCTGTCTTAAAACATAGATACTCTCACCATCGTATTCTTTCTCTCATTCTCTCGCCGTCTCTCTTGATTTATCAGAACATTATTTCAGGACCTGGAGATAATGGAACATTGTCTCATAATATTACATTAGAAGCGAATCGCCGACCGGCTTAAACATAGGAAACCACACTACAGTTTACACTCGCTGTTCATCTCCCCCGAAAAGTTAAAACCATGTTGGAGAAAACTGGGATTTAATGGTATTTAGATGTTCAAAGCAGTGAAGCTTAATACCATGAACAGAATTGCGGCATGGATATTTCCAAAATCCTTTACTGAAAACTTAACTCTGAAGCTAATAGTGTTCGTTTTTATCTGTCTTCGTGGCATACTGGTTAACACGCAACAGGCACGTGACATACTGGTTAACACGCATCAGGAATTCAGAATGCTTGCAAAATTCTCTGCATACGAACGTTCTTTATTTTGGAACTTAATCGGCTCATACAGATCTACATTTATTCTTTTTAAACCACTCTAAAGAGTTTTACAAGATCACTTTATTTTCTTCATACACTTTCACACGTTGGGCTGAATGTTTAAAGAAAGCAGTGGTCAGCCTGAAGAGGCTGGTATCTTCATACAGTTTGTTCAGAAATGGTCCAGGAGATGGCGATATGTGCTTTCTCTGTTCCTCATATATCGGACACTTTTGTAGCAGATGTTCAGGAGTCATTTTATCGGTGCCACCGTTACACTTATAGTAATTTCTATCGCTTGCCTGTTGAGTAAATGGTATCCCCAACTGTTGTGGCTTGTGCGAAGTCTGAAGATTACCACTTGTTCACTTCTTTTGAGCCGGTAATATCCATTATTTTTATTTTAGCTTGGGTGCTATCTTCCCAAACTTTGCTGAATTTGCACCTGATAAAACTTTTGGCCTCTTCATAAGTTATGCTTATATCAGGCTGAGGTAACTTTCGACCTTTGTTTGCCAATACATCAGCCTCTTCATTGCCAGGTATGCTACACTGACACTGGATCTCTTTTGAATCGCGTGCATCGTAGCATTACCATTATTTTTTTTTTAAATAAAATTTTGCCTCGTTTTGGCGAGGCGCTTCCCGTTCAACCTAGTCGATTATATTAGGGAGCATGTCCAAATATATAAGACCTTTAGATCTGATGATGTTTATTTCAATTACGTCATTTAGGTCTGCTTTACTTTATCTCCTCAGCTATGCAACTACTGAGGGTGCATTTGTGAACTCTGGTATTTTTTGTTCTTTTTTTTATTATGGCGTTTCATAATGTATATGGGGTTATCTTTTTTCCTTATGTTTAACAGATGTCCCTTGACACTTTAGTGTTATCAAATTTGATCACCTCTCAACAGATATAACACCACAATACAAGTATAAACTAAGGAAGTTGAGGGGAACTGCGGTAAGTACAATGGATGGGTGCGAATGAAAATAAAAATTGAAAAAAGGTGATTCGAATCACCTTTTTTCAATTTTTTTTCCACACCCATCCCAAGTATAAACTAAGTAACACACGTGGCCCCCATAGCAAATACTGCCGTGGTGGAGTTATTATTAGAGACTTCACTATACTACATCCAGCTTTATGGGCTGAGGTCACGAGTTGCCTTCCTCGCTACCTTCGCATGCCCTAACTTAGGACCAGAGCCAGGTGTCCATTTACAGGCCGGTAGACCGGAGCGTGGCGCTACCAGGTTTTGAACCCAGAACTCAGAAATTTTATCTCGGTAGGCAAGTGCTCTAGCCACTCTGCTAATCGGGCTTAATTAAATAAAGGAATTGAAAAACTAACAATCCACTACAAGAAAGCCAACTAGGTAGCTTTTGGAACTGATATGGAAGGAGTACAGCTATACAAATTATTAAGTGAGAGTATAGATAAATTCTCAAACAAGCTCACTGAATAAACACTTATCGTTGCATGCAGACATATAACAAACTGAAATATGCCAAAATACATAAAATTAAACAGGTTTCTCAACATGATTGAAAAATTCTCTACGCAACACAATATATGGAACACAGACAAATTCTGAACGCTTGTAAAGGAGCAGTGGTTACACCAGTACTAAAACCAGATAAGGAGCCACGTGATGCGAGTCCCTAAAGATTAACAAGATCCCATCTGGATACAATAATGGAGACTCTGGCGAGCAACAGATTAAAATTCCACACGGAAAAAAACCTATGCTCTTAAATAATTTCCGATTCAGGAAAAATAAAAGCATTATGGATCAACTTATCAGACTGGAACATTAGGTAAAATCGCGATTCAAAGGGAATGTAAAAACAGTTGCCATATTCGTAGATGTAACAAAGCCGATATGGTGAATACTGGAGAGAAGACGAGAAGATTAATATAAACGTATATCAGGAAAAATGCATAGTTACGTGTTAAAGGTCTTACAGGACAGAAGTTCACAGTACATGTAAATAATGATAAATCAGTGTTATACGGAAATAATGGAATCCCTCGAGGATCAGTACTGTCACCGACGCTATTTGCTTCAATGGCTAATGATCTAGGAGAGGAATATAAAGCAATAAGAAACAACGTTCACTCAACGCAGCAATCTGGAGTACCTAGAAAACAATCTCAAACTATATAAAAATCTGCAAGTTTCAATAAAAATGTCGCAGAATGTATGACAAAGTAGGACTTCCAATTAAATGCAAAAGAAAAGAAAACAGCACGATATTCAGTAAAGGTAGAGTTATGCAGAATAAAACATCGCCATAAAGATCCAATGACACACAATAAAAACAGTAATAACCATCATTATATATATATATATATATATATATATATATATATATATATATATATATATATATATATATATATATATATATATATATATATATATATATATATATATATATATATATATATATATATATATATGACATTGGACGACAAACTAAACTGGAATACACATATAAATAAACTGACTGAGAGCTACAGAGGAGTCAAAAACATTATGAGACATTTAAAAGTTAATTAAGGGTAACAAGCATTAAGACATTGCTTGGATATCCTACAGGTCATTTGTCAAGGGTAGAAATGGACTGTGCAAGTAGCCCGAGAAACCCTGCATAAAAAAATTATTTGGGTTGCAACAAGTAACAGGGTATTTTATATTAGAGTGTCACAAAATGGGCCGATCATCCTCGATCTCTCTTTCACTCTGTCAGTAATCTGTTACATTGTTATATACTGATTACTTTGTGTGTTTTAAATTGTCGCACTTTTCTTTCTTTCTTTCTTTTTCTGCTAAGTAGCAGATATTTTAGTTTGTCGAATTGCTTGACACTCCCTGTAGGTGATAATAATCACATGTGTTTGACGCTACACAGATTTGCTGAGATAATTACTCGCAGGAGCGGCGGATATAATATATCACAGACGCAAGGGCGCGGCACAGCCTTGCTAAGATTAGCACAAGATCTCGGCGGAAACTTATGACATAAGCGTTTCCTGTCCTACTTGTTATGACAAGATTACTTTCTGATAAAGTAATGATTGTTACATTTGGAACACGTTGTTATATGAGGTTATCGACATGTTCGTAAGTTTGTACCCAAGGGCAAGCGGATGTTTACAACCCATTTTCAGAAAAGTAATGTTTGAAATTTTGCATTAGGTGAGTCTTGCAAAATATTCAAATCAGATTGGCTGATCCTTTGAGACGCGCATAACAACGAATGAGTGGAAAGGCAGTGAATATAATCTGACCATTTTCTCAAGCTACCTCCCTACAGCCCGGACCTAGCACCGTGCGATTTCTACCTCTTCCCTAAGTTGAAATCTAAATTGAAAGGACATCATTACGGGACTATGGAAAACATCCAAAAAATTGTAACCGATGAACTAAGCACTCTTACAGAAAATGACTTTCAGTACTGCTACGATCAGTGGAAAAAACTTTGGAACCACTGTGTAACTTCCCAAGGGTCGTACTTTGAAGGAGATAACTTGTAATTTCAGGTGACTCTTATATACATTTAAATTAAAAAATCAGTACACTTACTTTTGGGACAGAGTAGTATTTCACTTGAGAAATCGCTTACCCAGACTACAGACCTTGCTAGACTGAAGCCTAAGAATTCAGAAATCCTTCACAAACCGAACACCTTTTATTGCAGTATTTATCAGGACTTACAATAAAGCCCAGGAAATTTCTAGCATTTTAAATAAGGAAACCGGGACTGAGCAAACTCACGACCATACACAAAGTCAGAGAGGGAACTTATTAAATTAACGACACCTCAGACGCGTGTAAGACGCCGATTCAAGTCTCTTTTATTCATCTGAGCAAAACTTCTGTGAGCCAGGATTGGCATAAGTTGTGATTTACATTTCATATTTTATTACTAACATGTGAACTAACATATATATACATATATATATATATATATATATATATATTATATATATATATATATATATATATATATATATATATATATATATATATATATATATATATATATATATATATATATATATATATATATATATATATTACCATGTGAATTTTAATATCTAAAACTCGCTAATGGATGTCACAGTCATTTGAAGCTGGCAACCTCAGCGTATAGAATGATGATTCATGAACCACCACTGCACGGGCTGTTGATTGCTTTATTGATAGTTTCGTAAAGAGAACTAAAGGCATAAAGTAGTTCCAGGTTCCATGTGGAGCAGGTAGGGAAAGATGAAAGAAATGGTGTACATTCTAAGTATAATACTTACATTTTCAAAGCAGTGTAAATGTCCATAAAAACATATTCACTTTAAAATTAAATTAATGTACGTTTTCAAGCTTTAAACCAGTGAAAATGTCTATGTGAAAATATTCATTTTAAATTTAATGCAAGTTTCAAACTTTTCAATCAGTGTAAATATAAATGAAGCCCAATGGGCTGATTACCCGTTGGCTTGTCACACCGATTACGGAAACAACGGCAGATGGATCTATTTGAAGTTACACCATGTTTGTTTCAGTCTATATACTGCACACACTCTAAACAGAGCTATACAAAAATAATACAATTCCACTGAGTAAATTAGAGGTGGGGGCTTGAACGAGCTGAAATTAATAAGTGCTTAAATCCTTCACAAAAGGGTCGGCAGAATTACAGAGTTAACATACTCAGCCAAAGCAGTATTGTTTTCGCTTATTCTGAATATCTTGTGAAGACTTCCATGTGAAAGAAGCGGTATTACCCTTCTATCTACATCTCAGCCAAGAGTAATCTTGTGTAAGATACTCCATTGAAGCCCATATTAGATACTCTTAAGTTTTGGCCACTGTTGGACCACTACTGCAAAGCAGGGGAGGCAATACCGTCGCATAGAGAAACCATAATGTGTAACATGTTTTGAGACAAATAACACAGCCCATTATGTGGTAACGTTTAAGAAATGTAAACAATTAAACCATCCACTAATAAACTATTTAACAGCACAAGACCCACCACCATCATTTAAAACTGTGTTAAGAATTGACTTACACCGGAAGCTACATAACACAGTAAAATTCTAAATTACCAAAACAGGAATCTTCATATAACAGCTTCGAGAGCAAATGGGAACAAGTAGATATGACAAAAGACATTTATAAATAACATTCCCCTAGCCATTCAGAGGCAAAATAAACCAAACCTACAAAAGTGACAAATATATAGCATATATTTAACTTACTTACTTAGTCGTTCCCCTTCTACCGTGAGGTGTAGAGGTTTGGAAGAGAGAGCGCCAGACTATCCTATCGGCTGTCTTCCTCCTGGCCTGGTTCCATTCTAGTCCTCGGTCCTTCAAAGATTGTCTAATGTTGTCCTCCCAGCGGACTCTGGGTCGTCCTGGGGGTCTGGATCCCTGGCTCTTTGTTTCCCATGCTTGTCGTGGTAGCCGATCTTCTCCCATTCTGCAGACATGGCCAAACCAGCATATATTTTAAAAATTTTAAATTCTTCTCTTTCTCTGATAATGCCGAACAAAGAGAAGGTCCCGTAGGCACGTTGCGCACGTTAAAAATCATTCGGTAGTTGGAAATCGTAAAGAGTAGGTCATACGGCCGCTGCACTGGCAAAATTTAAAAAACGTTGGAAATCTATCCGCCATAAAAATATGTATAGAATGTGTCATTCCTGCATACACACATTGGGATCCTCGTCAGTGCTACGTAGTTCGGGCACTGTGCTGAGATCCATCTTGTGTAATCCAAGGGAGGAGATCGGAGCACTGATGAAGTTGTCGGTGTGTAATGAAGATGATTCTTAAAACCAAACCAAATCAAAATAATGTTAATAACAATACGTGAAATAGATACAATAAGCCAAAGTCCAAATGTCCCTCAAACACTAAAGTGTAAAGATAAATTTTAAAAAAGCATGGAAAGAGATACACCATAAACACAATACACCATAAACACAAAACACCATAAACACAATACACCATAAACATAATACACCATATGAAAAGCCTTAACAAACGCCAGAGAATTAGCAGCTGAAAGACCAACAGAAGAAAAACAACAAATGTAATATACTACATATAGTAAAGAAAACCATCACTCGAAGTACTCACATTGGGTCGAAACGGGTATTCTATGCACAGGATAAACATAATATTTCTTGTGCATGAATTAATAATCAATCATTCATGTTAGGACAATTTGTTCAGCAAGAAACAACGTGTGTCATATAAAAAATGTCATATGTTGTTCGTCCATTCGTGATCAGTAGCGAAATATTTGAATTTCATTTTATATGAATCACATTGTGCACGTGTGTGTAACGATGTGTGTATTGGGGAGGGGGGGGGGGTTGTTTGAATAGGCTTCATTTTTAAGCCTAGTCACCCCTTCATGCGAAATTTTACAAAGTATATATATTATACCCCATTTAGGGAAATTGGTCATTTCATGAACTTGGCAGATTTTTGCCCATTCCGTGAACTTTGCCCATTCCGTGAACTGGCTTCTGTACTAACATAAAACTTGATATACTGTGTTAATTTGTGAGTTCAAAGTATCGGTAATGCGGTTCACATCAACATATCGTACTCGTTCGGTTTTTATATCAATATTATTGAAATATAATATAATTAAGCGAAGAAGCCAGTTCACGGAATGGGCGAAAATGTGCCCAATTCATGAAATGGCCAATTTCAGTATTCATTCAATCATTCACTACCCTTTAGCTCCCCGGGGAGCATAGGCCTTCAACAAACACATGCCAAGTCTTCCTGTCCCGTGCCATCCGCTCAAGTTCTTTCCATGTTTTCCTCATCATTTTCACCTCTGTATCCGGTTCTCTTCTCCATGTGTTTTTTGGTCTACATCTGCCTCTCTTTCCCTGTGGATTCCAGAACAAGGACTGCCTTGCAATGCTATCAACAGGTTTCCTCAAAGTGTGTCCTATCCATCGCCAGCGTCTTCTTCTCAACTCTTGTTCCACTGGCACTTGTCTGGTTCTTGTCATCAATTCCACATTTGTGACTTTGTCATACCATTTCAGTCCTTCTATTCTACGCAAGCACCCGTTTATAAAATAAATGGAAGTTTCAGTATTGGGGTGTAACATATACATGGACACATTGTCATCCAGCCCACTTCTGCTCAGTTGTTTCTGTTGCCAGATTTTTTAACGACGTGAGACTGATGCTATTACGCCCAAGATTTGTTACCATCGTAACTTGCTTCACGTTCGTTTCTTCAACGACCATGCCTGGTGGCGTAGGCGACCATCTGTCTCCACAACTTCCTGTTCCAAGTTGTGTTTATCAATTCTACTGTTTGGCTTCTTGCCGCGCCACGATGTCAAACTATGAAGCATCTTCTCTCCTTGCACTTCACTTTTCCTTCCATTGTTCCTGTTGTGACAGTATATTACAGCTTTCTTTTCCTCAAAACATGCCCAAAGAAAGTGCATAGCATCCTTTAAATGTGATTAATAGACTTCCCAAACCCATTGGCTTCTGTTAGTTACATCTTCATTTCTATTCGATGGTATTCTAAACATTCTTCTGAAAAATCCCATCTCTTTGGACGCTACGGCTTTTTCTGCTTGTTTACTAAATTGTCCATGGCTCACTTCCGCATGATAGTATTGGCTCTATATAACACTGAAGAATTCACTTTCTCACTTCTATTGACAGAGAGTGGTTGCATAACACACACTTCCATATAAATAGACTGAAACGCGATTTAATTATTATGAAATGGTATAAATATTGTTATATTATGTAAAACAAAAACATAACAATATTTTCTAGCTATTCTACTTAAGCAGCCCCACAACAGCGTGTGTAGGAGGTGCAATGAATCGGGCTTGCTTCAAACAAGCTAACTGTGGTGGTGCCTGTATTCCCCTTGAGGGGAATAAAGTGAAAACGGAAAAATGATATTGCTCAGAATATTATTACTTCCTTAATGATGTTCTTTGTCCTCTTTTTTTGTATTATTTGTTTATCCTAGTTTGTACACAAACTCTTTGTTAATGAGAGTAAGAAAGAGAGTTCTTCAGTTTTATATGGCGCCAATGGAGCCAATCATGAAACATGAAAGTGAGTTATGGAGAATTAATAAACAAGTTGGAAAATCCCTGGAGGCGACAAAGAGGTTGCTCTACAGAAGAACGTTAAGAACACCATAATGATGATGTCCTGAAAGAAGCCTTTGAGTAAAGGAAGCGTATTACTTACATTAGAAGGAATCAATCCATGTTCTTTTAGCGTGAAACAAGAAGAAGAAAAAAAAGCTGTAATAAAGTGAAGCAACAAGACACATTTAAGGAAATACGACACAGGACAACAAAGAGAGGAGATACCAGACAGTTCGACATCATGACATGGAAAGAAGTCAACAACAGACTTGATAAATAGTACTAGAGACATGGAGTTGTGGAGAGACATGATCTCCTACGCCATCAGGCATAGTACGTGAAGAGGATGATTTGTACTCCATTCCTACAATGATGGGGGTCGGAGTGGCTAAGAGGTATGGCGTCCGCCTCGAATTCTAGAGGTACCGGGTTCGATTCCCAGTTGAGGGAATATAATTTATGGAAATTTTTTGTCAGAACCATTGGTCCTAATTATGTCATACTCCAACCCCCCCCCCCCCCCCCCCCCCCCCCCCCCCCCCCCCCCCCCCCCCCCCCCGCCGCCCCCCCCCCCCCCCCCCCCCCCCCCCCCCTCTTCCCCTGGTCTCCTGGGTAGTGAGATCGGATGCCTAGCCTTCTCGGATAAGGGCGAAAAAATAGGAGGTCCCGTGTGCAAGTTTTGCACGTTAAAAGTCCCACGGCAGTTGGAAATCGTAAATAGAAGGCCTATCAGGCAGCTGTCCTGGCACAATTTTAAAAATTAGAAACCCACCCACCACAAAAATATTTATAGAATGTGTGATTCCTATATACACACATTGGGATTCTCACCGCTGCTACAGAGTTCGTGCACTGTGTTGAGATTCTCCATGTGTGATCTAAAGGAGGAGATCAGAGCACTGATGGTGTTGTCCGTGTGCAGTGAAGATAGGGATTAAAACCAAACCAATCCTACAGTTGTCGTGTTTATTTGCCATGAGGAAGACCTTGTTAGCCGAGACAGTGGCAGGTTTCATCACGTAATTTCGTAGTGATAGGATACCAACAAAGACATGGTGAATGGAATTTGACACGGATATGACAGGGACGAAGAAGATATAAAAAGATCTTAAACGGATGGCTGGAATGCTTGGTGAGAATTTGAGAGGGCATGTGCTAAACATAGTAGGGTAAAGATAGAGGAATGGTACCTCATAGAGAATGACAGCCAGTTCCATAATGGATAGTCAGGATCCTATTTTGTTTCCCCTCTCTTTATCTAGCTCATGTATGGCTCCATGAATACCGCTTATGTACGGCGATGGTCACATGCCGGGGAACAGTCTTGGCTGACTGGCTAAACTGCATGAGTTAGGTAGGAGTAATCCTATTCAATGGAATGTCCATCCCTAGTACACAAAAATTGAGACGGTGAGTGAGGCGGAAGAATCTAAAGAAGATCAACGGCACATGAAGCGAAACAGTAAAGTACTTGGTGCACTAGAAGCGTATCGGACATGAAAAAAGATAAGGACTGGCCACCGTGAAAGAAACTGGGCCTTACGACGTATGTCCTAAAGAACGCCATGGAGACACAATAAAAAACGTGCAGGGAGAAGATAGCGCTATAAGTGTGAAGTTAACATCAATAGATGGACATCAAAGAGTCCTTCAGAGTGCACCATCAAGACAGGAGGCAGGTTATTTTCAGATCCAGTGGGTCCTAATGATGTCATACTCCCCCCTGATCTTCTGGGTAGTGAGATCTGGTGTCTAGCCTTCTCGGATAAGGGCGGAAAATAGGAGGTCCGTTGTGCAAGTTCTGCACGTTAAAAATACCCTCGGCAGTTGGAAATCGTAAACAGTATGCCATACGGCCGCTGCCTTGGCAAGATTTAAAAATTAGGAAACCTGACCACCACAAAGATATTTATAGAATGTGTGATTCCTATATCCACACAACCGTGATCCTTGCCGGTGCTACGGAGTTCGTGCACTGAGCTGAGATCATCCGTGTGTGATCTAAGGCAGGAGATCGGAGCACTGATTGAGTTGTCCGTGTGCAATGAAGGTAGTCCTTAAAACAAAACAAAACCAAACATAAACGCATAATTATAAATGTTCCATTTAAAATTTTGGGTTACGTACACGGACCCCATTGAATCCAGTCATGGTGTCACAGAATTGCCTCCCCTGCTTTGCAGTAGTGGTCCAACAGTGGCCCAAAACTAAGAGTATCTAATATGGGTCTTCAAAGGTGTCTACCTTCGCACAAGATTAATCTTGGCAGAGTTGTAGATAGAAGGATAATGATGCTTCTATCTCAAGGTAGTGTTCATAAGATTTTTCAGAAGTCAAGAACATTGCTGCATTGGCAGGGCGATTGTTAACTTATATCGGTCCGCCACCTTTTATGAAGAATTAAGCGATTATTAATGTTAGCTCGTTCAAGATCCCACCCTGATTTACTCAGTGGAATTCTTATTATTCTGGTATAGCTCTGTTTAGAGTGTATTTAGTAAATTGACTGAGACAAACATGCTGTACATTCAAAATGATTAAATCGACGTTAAATTTGTATATTTACAAATAACAGATTTAATAGTCATTTAGGTTTTAACAAGGTTTTAAAGAAATGAATAATTATTTATAAAAAAATGTTAATCATCACTGTTGTAATGGAATAGAAGTGTTTTAAGGAGGTCACTTGGCAGCTTTTAGAGGTTACTTAGCTGTCAGTGACTGTTCTGCTCTTTCTGATGGGTTGGTTCTTGGTAGACTGATCACGCTCGTCGCTGGTCAAGGTTGTAGGGCGCAAAACTTTCCCAGAAGTGTCAGGGAATGTCTGTGAAGTTGGTCCCTCGTCTTAAAGCTCATGCCACTTTTCCCTTCTTGTTCCAGATATAATACCCTCAAGCAATTCTTGGCTCACATACTGTTTGCTCAGAGAAGTAGATTTAAGGCATCTATTTTCACGTGTTCTTGCTGGTCGTTATTTTAACAATTAATGCCCACTATGACTCCGTGTTTCAGTTTCCTCAGATTCCGGTTCTTTATTAAAATGGTTTTTCTCGGCTCTTTAAGTCTTTCAAGATGTTCCAAAAAGTCTGGTCTGATAAATGGAATTCTGAATTCTAACTTCTGGCAGTCTGGTTTCGCCTTGGCAAGCGATCCATACAGTATCTTAACACTGAAACGTGTCAGGTTATATTGCCTGTCTTCCCCCGAATTTGTTTTGTTACGATGCTAAGAAAGCTCCAATAGTTTAAAACATGCGTGTTTAGTGGGGTAATTTCAAAATTATTTCCGCTTGAAATAATATGCGTGATGCAAAAGGTAACGTCTCCCATATATGGAATGAAAACATCCGATCCTCTCTCGGCAATGTTTACAGATAACTTATTATTACTTTTAATCTAAAGTAATGTCTTTGTAAAAAGGTGTGCCGGAAACGATGATGTCATGCATGTCTGTCCAAAATTTGTCGCACAGACGAGTAATCTCGTTATCTGTTGCTTGAGCACACAAAATCCGTCTCTTTACCATCTTGGCTGAGAACGCACCCTGGCCTTATCAGCGATTAAACAACTGCGCTGGGCGATTTTAATGTTACTCCGTAGCCTGATGTCGGGCACACCCGAAATTAACCAACATGGTTGTCGGCTAATATTATCTTATCAGTTCCTTCCCCAGCAGAGAGGAACAGGTAAGCAAACAGACATGATGACTTATCAGTGAGAGAAGTGTAAGAATGTTTGAAAATACAAACTATCTGCTACACAGCTGGTAAATAACAAGATGCCGACCATGGAAGAGCACGTAATAAAGTCAGTACAACAAATATAACTGATTACTGCCGGAGTGAAGCAGAGATCGACCCAAAATAATTATGTGACACATAGACCTCCGAGCGTCCCATGGACCACAGGTTGAGAAACCCTGATCTAGTGCATGACAACATCACTTGTTAATTCCAACACAATGCGCAGTGAGTCTCACTTTTCGTTCGTCTTCTATGAGATAATTCTCTCCATTCGCATCCATATATGAGATGAGAGGCGCAAAGCTCAATGGCTAATACCGTTCATTCTGTGCCTTCCTTCGTGCACCCATCCTACACAGAAATGTAATTAAGCACAGAATTAGGAAGAAAGATGGGATTACTGATCTTTTTTTTTTTTTTTTTTTTTAAACATCGTTTTAGCCTTGGTGTTTTTTTTTTTCTTTATCTCCTTCTTCTCTTCCTTACTTTTCTTTAACTTTTGTCCTCGCTGAACTTCTTAAATTACATTGTTCCTGGGGTCTCTGTGGAGGTAAGAAAGAGCAGCACTGCTATTACCTCAGGCATGTCGTAAAATGTGATAAATATGAAGTTTTGCAAAGGGCTTGTAGAACAAGTTGTTACAGAGACCACTGTTGCTGGGACATGTGCTTAGTTACAGGCTTCTTGCAATGTGGCAGCTTCTTGCTCTGTTAGAAAATTTAAAAAAAAAAAGATGAATAAATACATAACTTCTTAAATTTATTTTCATTTTCTTTTTCTTCTTCTTCTTATTATAATAATAATTATTATTATTATTACTATTATTACTATTATTATTATTATTATTAGATCTTGCAATACTCTCAGTTTTTTCTCTAATAAAATCTGACAAGATTTTAAATGAGGCCGAGGTTTTAATAGGACTGTTGCAAGTCTTAACAGGCAACTAATAGGAGATTGAACGCGGCGCTGGCAACCTCACCATTTCAAAGAAAATGCTAAATAAATCACCACTGCAAAAGCCCTTTTAAAAAAAAAAATTTTTTTTAATGTGCCTCGTTTTGGCGAGGCATGTCTCGTTCAACACTAGTCGGTTATATTAGAGCGCATGTCAAAATATAAAGAAACCTTTATAAGGAATGTTAGAATAGTTAATTGCACGAGCAACTCAATGCTTTGGTGTAAGCTTCCAGCAAGGGTATTAGTTTCAGTGGAGCTTTCATGCTCCATACCGATCTAACATGGGAAATAATTATGAATTAATGATGTTTGAAAATGACCTGCTAGATTTTTTTTAAAAATATTAACTATTAAAATGTTGCTTTCTAACTGATCAACGGTATCGACTCTCAGTTTATTGTCTTAGATGAAGAAAAATTATGGGATGCAGAAGAAAAATATGATGATATAAATTTTGACGAAAAAGATAGATAGATAGATAGATAGATAGATAGATAGATAGATAGATAGATAGATAGATAGATAGATAGATAGATAGATAGATAGATAGATAGATAGATAGATAGATAGATAGATAGATAGATAGATAGATAGATAGATAGATAGATAGATAGATAGATAGATAGATAGATAGATAGATAGATAGATAGAACTTTATTTTCAAAGGGTTGAGAATTGGGCAAACAGACCCGTCTAACATTCTGTCCTTCCTTTCGCTCACCTTTAATACTGAATTCATTTATTCTCATATGCATTTTACATATCAATTTCAAGGAATTCAACGTTGCAAAGTAAAATAATAATATAGCACACTCATATTAACATTAATTACTTATAAGCATGACATAACATATGTTGAAAAGTACAAACATCGTCATTAGAACCTACAGTTGATGTTATAAGAAAAGATAATCCGATTAGGGGGGCATGTAATCAGAATTCAGAAAAGTATTCAAAAAGTCTATGATTGTGTGAATAGGGACTGACGTTGTTTCTTAGGTTATGTAGAAGACAATTCCAAAGATGAGCAGCAGAGTACGCTAAGCTTTTCTTGAATAAGTCAAGCCTAGACTTGGGCACTTGCAATCTGTTAAAGCGTTGACTGCGTCTTTCATTGTAATTGAACATTGGCCACAGATATGCTGGAGCATTGTGTGACAGGATTTTGTGAACAAATTTAGCTTTGTTAAACAGAAGGCGCTTTCTTATGGGCAGCATTTGGAGATTTTTGTAGAAATCTACACACTGAGTTAGGCAGTTGTCAGAGACTAGACGCACTGCACGCTTTTGTAGTAAACGGAGTCTCTTTGTGCTGGACATTGAGCAACCATCCCAGATTGTGGAGCAATAGTCAAGGTTTGCTTGTATGTGAGATACATAGAACAATTTTTGAGCATCTTCATCTAGGAAATGTTTGATTTTAGCTAACTGGTAAACTTTTTGTGTCGTTTGCTTGGTCAGTGCATGTACATGTGAGTTCCAATTTAGATGCTGGTCAACGATTATACCTAGAGTTTTATGTTCATTAACGTTTTCAATTAGTGAGGTACCAATGTAGATCTGAAGTGTTGTTTTCTCTGAATTTTTTAATTTTTGTCTAGTTGATATTAACATGCATTTTGTTTTAATGATATTTATTAGCATGCGATTACCGTTGTTCCACCTATTTTATCTGTATCCTTTTGTAACGATAGTTCGAGTGTTTTACAACTTTTATCACTCTTGTAAACAGTACAGTCGTCCGCAAACAGATCACAGGATGAGTGCTTGATGTGAAGTGGAAAGTCATTAATGTATATGGTAAAAAGTAGAGGACCAATTATAGAACCCTGAGGAACGCCAGTATTTATTACTGCTGGGCTAGAAAAGGAGTTATTGTAAGAAACTACATGTTTTCTGTCTGACAGGAATGATGTAATTATTGTCATCAGTTGAAAGTTTACTTTTGATGTTTCTAGTTTTCTAATTAAAATAGCGTGATCTATCATATCAAATGCTTTTTTAAAGTCTACAAAGACTGCCCCACACATGTTATCGTTGTTAATATTTAGGTGTCAGTTGTCTATCATCTTAGTTAGAGCAGTGTGACATGAATGTTTAGGCCTAAACCCCGATTGACTATCAATTAGTAAGTCGTTGTTAACTAGGTGTTGTAGTGTTATTTTATGAATGTGTTTTTCCAGTGGTTTGGATAGCGATGATATTAGAGAGATTGGCCTATAGTTACCAAGGTTACGAGTATCAGAGGAACCAGGTTTGAAAAGAGGATATACCTTAGCGACTTTAAAGTGCAACGGAAAGTAACTCTTTGCGATACATAGATTGTATATGTATGTTAGTGAATCACTAATAACTGGCACAGCATAGCGCAGTATTCGATTACTGATTCCATCAAGTCCTGATGAGTTATTCTCTTTAAGGCCTAGAAGACAGTTATACACTTCATTAACTGTCATATACGGAATGTCGGATGGGACTATGTTCGTGCATTTTTTCTCACAGAATGCTGACAGTTGGCCTAGGTCACAAGGGGAATCTGATATCGTAGATTTAAGACTTGTTATTTCTGCCTGAACGTAATTGCTAAAGTCCGTACAAGTAAATGAGGTATTGGGGATTAATGAGTCTGGCGAATTTCGTTTGTTTGCTAGAGTGTTGATTGCTTTCCACACATCTTTACTGTTTGTTTTGTTCAGAATTAAGTTTTTAAAGTATGTTTTCTTTTCTCTACGTATTAAATATTGTGCCTTGTTTCTTTGTGCTCTGTATGTGTTAAAGTCCTTATTTCTGTGAGCTCGATCTCGCTGCCTCATGGCTTCTAGCACTGCTTGTGTGATCCGAGGAGATTTGATCTGTTGTTTCACACGAACTTCTTTAGCTGGTGCATAGTTATCAAACACACCATGAAAGATACGTGTCCAATGAGCTATGGCGTCATCGGGATCAGAAAGCTGGTAAACATTGGCCAGAGGGGCAGCTCGCAAATCATGTAAATAGTTCATGGTTGAAATTTTTGAAACTTCTAAATTTAATACTTATATGTTTATTTTTGGGAGCTTTTTATTTATTCTTTGACCACGTGCAACATATTGGATAGTGGTCACTCATTGCTACAATAGGATCAGAGCATTCTAGAATGTTTTCTTTACAGGTGACGTAGATGTGGTCAATTTCTGGGGATGATGATGTTGCTACCCTGGTAGGCTGGTTGACTTTGTTTTAAGTTGTAAGATAGTATGATGTTTTCCCACGTTTGGTTTGTGTTATGCATGTCAATGTTGAAGTCGCCCAAAAGAATAATTTCTTTGGCAGTGGTAAATACTGTGTCCATCAAAGTGGTGAAATTGTCTTACCAGATGGTTCCTGCACTGAGATTTCTATAAAGATACCCGATTAGAAATTGTCCCTGACTGGGTATTTTTATTTCTAACCATATGCACTCGGTCTCTGCTGTTTCTAAATCACTTCTGCGGCGATAACTAATGGAATTGGAAATATATACTACTATACCTGTTTCTAGCTTACTACTTGAGTCTCGTCGAACAGTTTTAAAGCCTTGTAGTGTAATATCATCATCTGATATTTTGTCATTTAAACGACTTTCCGAAAGTCCAAAAACATGCAAATTTTGATTCAGAATTCGTGTAAGTTCAGGAAGTTTGCCTAATAGATGGTATATGTTTAGATGACTCAGTCGTAGGCAATCCTTAATTAGCCATTGTGTCTGATTTGTATGTATTTAACTTTGGAGAGGGGGTTTACAAATATCAATTAAAAAAAAATCACGAATATTTAGACTAATTAACTTTAACAAGTAAGTGAAAGTAAAAATGTTAGTTCTTAATATTGAAAATAAGGCTGTTGAAAGTACAAATTTGGTAGATTAGGACGTGAAGGATAATGCATGAGGTAGAATGTGGATGCGGGATATTCATGTGTTCTTGTTGTGGGATCGGAGTATGCTGACCAGTATGATCTCCCGGCAGAAGGTAAATAGTCCAAGAGTCTTTGTTGTAGCGAGAAATTAGGAAAGGTTGGGTACAGATGTTGATACGTAGGAAGATGGTACAAATGCGGTGGCGGGGGGTAGGTTTCTTGTGTCTGTGACATTGATGGTTGGAGTGAGGATGTATCAGGACATGAAGACTGAGTTTGTTGAGTTGCTTCATTTGTACACTTTTGAGGATAGAGTCTATCACATCGTTCCTGTTGAGTAAGTGCAGAAAACATAGGTGGTTGTTGCTGTAGGGAGACATCACAAGCTGTTCCCTGCACTTCGCGATTTATAAGAACAGGTGTGATTTGATGTTCCTGATTGTCACGAAGTGGCTTTAATTGGAGTCTGTCAGAGACAAGACACTAGTTATGAGAAGGTCTGAGAAGATAGATTTAGATGAGAATGACAGGGAATGTGGAAGGATAAGACTTATAGCTTCGAGGGTGGGAACCGAGATTGACTCTCCTTCGCCACTTGTGACTTATGTAATAGCTACTGTCTCACCACCTCTGACTACCAGAAAGGAGATAAGGTTTCACTAAAGTCCACAGACACAACTATACAGACAACGAATATAAGTACAGTATAGTTAAAGATAAACTGATCCAGTGTACATTTTATAGTTTATTAAAACAACAAATCAATCCCACAGTAAATAAAATAAAGTGCAAGTTCGCACAACCTTAAAAAGAACAATTCAAATGAAAGACACAATATAAACGAAATTCCACACTCTCTTTCACACCTGCCTGAAAATAAAAACACAATTGATACTGTAATACTTGGTGGGGGTCCCTAAGTAACAGCCACCACTCATGTCTACACTATGGGTACTAACTAACACACTGTCCCACTGAAGATATAACTAAATAACTACTGTCTCAAAAAAGCGCTCTCGGCTGTCCTACACAATTGACTAATACACCACGAGCACTGCTACACATATTGACTTTCCAGCGCTAACTCAGAGGCTGTCCTCTAAGTAGTTCTGTATGACCCTACTGTTCCTCGCTAACTTCTCGCTCTCTCCTCTGTCTCGGGTCAGTGCCTCTCTGACGCTACCGTCTTCGTCTGAGGATCTGACGAAATGCTTCTCCGTCACGCCCCTCCTCTCGTTAGCATTTGGAAAAGTTATGTTTTCCCTTTCTCCTTTCCTGAATACTGATAAAGAGGGCCTTGTTAACTACCGCGATATGTTGTTGCCTAAGGCTGTAGTAGTTTTCACTGCTGACGACGCTTCGTCTAAATTGCTGAGTTAACTCGATTCGGGTTTAGGCCCACTGCATTATTATGGCAGTGTGTAACAACACCAGGCCCGTCGCCTGTTTCGATTGTGTTGGCCTTTGCGAGCTAAGAGCTCCTGATTTTGGAGACCAGTCCCCGCTGAGGTATGGGCCCACACTACAAGAGAACTTCTCCTTCCTTTCAGCGTTGCCGATGTAACTGGGCGCTGGTACAGTCGCGAACCCAAGCTTCTGCAAATTACGCCGATGTCTCGTGCCTCCTTCTCTCTAGAAGGCAAAGTCCGTGGTAGACTTAGGTCTATATATAATCTCCACCACCAACACCTCCACCACGCCGTGACTGCTGTAGAGACAAAAAAAATACAACAGCTATAGTACAATTCAAACTTACTTAATACCTAACCCATTAACACCCAAATTTCTTCTACACCCTGGTGTCCCCTAAATTAATAAATCTCCCCTACTCACAAGCTACGCACAAGAAATAAACAAATATTTCTGCCCAAGGGTCAGACGAATTTACCGTTCTCTCCTATCTCTCTCACCCGCACCAACTTAACTCGCTGTCTGTTATGTAAACCCCAGACACGGTCTGACCTGAATCTTTTGTGTGCGTGTCTCGCCCCTTTGGCGTCATAACATTCCCTTCGCTGAAGCTAAAATCCCCCGGTACAGAATAATTTCCCAGCCTTAGCTTCTTATTAAAGACTGACCCGGGAAGGTTATCAATTTAACACAATTATTAAACACACTTATTCTACACCATCTTTGTAATATTAAATCCACTTCACCCCTGTCTCCTGACTACCAGACCAAATAACACAACAAATTAATACACAACCACACCCGCGTATATACACTACAAATTATCAATAATCAAATGTGGTTACATGGACCTCATAATTATATTACACCAAGCTTAGTAATTAACCTTATACAGTTAAATTATCTCAAAACCGCTACACAAATCGTAGATACTGCTAACTTATTCATCGAAAAATTATAGACACAACTTACACTACACTCTATAGTTTTGTATAAATCAGCAATTGATGGCACTCCTGATTAATAAAAAATTAAATTAAATCCCAGAAGAAAGCTTACTCTAACGTGCTAAGCTCTTTAATTAATACAGTAATACATCACACTGATTATGAGATGATGTTGAGTGGGTGTTGTTAGAAGAGGTAAGTAATGGTGGAAAGTCAAGGTCATAATTACTATCTGAGAAGCAGGTATTCACTGTTGATAGATGAATGGTTGGATTTTGAGATTCTGGAGTGTGGCGGACTCCTTTGAAGGTGCGTTCTGGGTACCTGATGTTTCTTGCCAGTTTGCTGATTCCTTGAGCAGATAAGGCAATATCACCGCTGTAAAGATGTTTTTAGGGGCTCCTGATTTCGCAATGAAGTACGAGGAGTGATCAATGAATTTATAGTTGTGTCTGACACTACAGACAGACAGACAGACAGACAGACAGACAGACAGACAGACAGACAGACAGACAGACAGACAGACAGACAGACAGACAGACAGACAGACAGACAGACAGATAGATAGATAGATAGATAGATAGATAGATAGATAGATAGATAGATAGATAGATAGATAGATAGATAGATAGATAGATAGATAGATAGATAGATAGATAGATAGATAGATAGATAGATAGAAACTAGACCCAAAGATTGAGAATAAAAACATATTAAAATATATAATTGTGTCGTACTAATATGTGGTTGTGCTAACTGCTACAGAAACCACCTCTACAAGACCATATGAATGTTTGCCGGCTTCTAGCAGTGGGGCTAACTAAAGTGATGGTCTAACTGAAGTGATGGTCTAACTGAAGTGATGGTCTAACTGAAGTGATGGTTTAACTGAAATGATGGTCTAACTGAAGTGATGGTCTAACCGAAGTGATGAGCTAACTGAAGTGATGGTCTAACTGAAATGATGGTCTAACTGAAGTGATGGTCTAATTGAAAAGATGGTCTAACTGAAATGATGGTCTAACTGAAGTGATGGTCTAACTGAAATGATGGTATAACTGAAGTGATGGTCTAACTGAAGTGATGGTCTAACTGAAGTGATGGTCTAACTGAAGTGATGGTCAAACTGAAGTGATGGTTTAACTGAAATGATGGTCTAACTGAAGTCATGGTCTAACTGAAGTCATGGACTAACTGAAGTGATGGTCTAACTGAAATGATGGTCTAACTGAAGTGATGGTCTAATTGAAAAGATGGTCTAACTGAAATGATGGTCTAACTGAAATGATGGTCTAACTGAAGTGATGGTCTAACTGAAGTGATGGTCTAACTGAAGTGATGGTCTAACTGAAGTGATAGTCTAACTGAAGTAATGGTCTAACTGAAATGATGGTCTAACTGAAGTGATGGTCAAACTGAAGTGATGGTCTAACTGAAATGATGGTCTAACTGAAGTGATGGTCTAACTGAAGTGATGGTCTAACTGAAGTGATGGTCTAACTGAAGTGATGGTCTAACTAAAGTGATGGTCTAACTGAAGTGATGGTCTAACTAAAGTGATGGTCTAACTGAAGTGATGGTCTAACTGAAGTAATGGTCTAACTGAAGTTAGGAGCACAAAGGCAAATAATAATGATGATGATGATTTGAACGGAGAGGTAACAACAAAGTACCATTTTCTACAATCATCATCACAAAGTACTATGACAGGTGGCGTAGATGATCACGTCTCAGCACAAATTCTTGTTCCTTGTGCTGTTCGTTCATTTCAGTTGTTGATTCTTTCCACGCCGTGATGTCAAACTGTCGAGTTTGTTCTCTCTTTGTCGTTCCGTCTCATTTTCTTTTAATCCTAACTGTTATCACAAAATATTCCGCCCTTATAAGCCCAAAGAAATGTGAATGCTTTCTTCTAACATTAGTAAATATGTTTCCTTAGCTCAATGGTTTCTTTCAGGACACCCTCCTCACTCTTTTCATCTGTCTATAGTATTCTTAACATTCTAATGTAAAACTATTTCGCTCTAGCCTCCGCGGATTTTCTTGCTTTTTTTAAACTAATATTGTCCGTGACTCGCTTACGTATATAATGGCTGGTTCTAGATAACGCTGAAGAACTCTTTTCTTACTTCCGCTGACCAAGATTTTGTGCATAAAATACGTTTTCCTGAGGTTATGAGTTTGCTATTGCCGAGTTCTCTAATTGAAAATTATCACTTAATCTCTTCTTTGTAGGGGGTAGTAATCTGCTGTTTTATCGGGCTCTGGAAGTTCTGTACCATTTTCCTTTACAGCTATTTTTAGTTTCTCTTTTGTCTCTTCTTATGATGTTCTGTCCGTCCTCAGATTGAATTTTAATTCCTCCCTCTTTGGCAATACTACCCGGGTGTTCATCTCCATATATCAATATATATAAAATCCCAGCTTTTTCTGTCAGTGCGTAACGCTAAGGGATGCAACTTTGGTTGAAAGTTAGACATTAATTGTATTGTTTCCCTTATATGTACTCTCCCGAAAATAGTAACACTCGACAAAGAAAAGTGCGCAAATGACGGTGTGCACAACAATATTTATAGAACTGTGGTGATGCACAGTTGTTATTATTTTAATACTTTTGAATAAGTAAAATTGCCGTTAGGTATTGGTGCTTTTGAATTTAATTCTCGTCTTATGACGGGTTTTTACACTAGTAGAATAATATAATTTATAGCTGGGTAATGGCCCCGTGCAGTTATCGGGGAGGTCATTGATGAGACAAAGAAAGAATATGACTTCTGCTCCCTCAGGCATGTCGTACAAGACGACTAATATAAGGTTGGGCACATGGCTGGCTGCCCCATTGTGTGAAACAAGCTGCTACATGAACCACCCCTGTATGAACATGTCATTGCTTGGGGCAGGTTTCCTGCACGTGGACCAGCTGTAGTGTTGGCTCCATGCTTCGTACGGAGTTCAAAGGAAAATGATGGTTTATCATGATGATTCCATTAATGGCTTCTGAAAGGGCTAATTCATTGTTTTAATGGCTTCTGAAAGGGCTGTCTAATTCATTGTTTTAATAGCTTCTGAAAGGGCTGTCTAATTCATTGTCTTAGTGGCTTCTGAAAGAGCTGTCTAATTCATTGTTTTAATAGCTTCTGAAAGGGCTGTCTAATTCATTATCTTAGTGGCTTCTGAAAGGGCTGTCTAATTCATTGTTTTAATAGCTTCTGAAAGGGCTGTCCAATTCATTGTCTTAGTGGCTTCTGAAAGAGCTGTCTAATTCATTGTCTTAATGGCTTCTGAAAGGGCTATCCAATTCATTGTCTTAATGGCTTCTGAAAGGTCTGTCTAATTCATTATCTTAATGGCTTCTGAAAGGGCTGTCTAATTCATTGTCTTAATGGCTTCTGAAAGGGCTGTCTAATTCATTGTCTTAATGGCTTCTGAAAGGGCTGTCTAATTCATTGTCTTAATGGCTTCTGAAAGGGCTGTCTAATTCATTGTCTTAATGGCTTCTGAAAGGGCTGTCTAATTAGCAGCCACCACTGCTAAATACTAAAGAACATTAAATAATTTTTTTTTTTTTTAAAGCAAGAGACTCATGGAAGCAAACAACAGAAAATCTCAACCTAGATAAAGAAGGGAAAAAACTGTGCAAACTAGTTAAAGCTTTGAACAACGGAGAACCTTATAGCAATTATACAACAATCAAACAATGTGAAAATACTGTATGCTGTCAGGAAAAAACGCTACAAATGCACTCATGGAAGAGTGTGCTAGTGCAAACCACATTGATGTCCAGATAGACTGGAAAAGGACCATCACTGATGAACAAATGAGTCATGATAACAAAAATCTTGCTCCAGATGATCACATGATGGCAAAGTTAACAAAAGAAGAAATGGAAGAGGCGATGAGGTCGCTAAAGAAAAAGAAGTCACCTTGAAAAGATGGGATAAAAAATGAAATGATAACAGGCCTAGGCACAAAGGCGGAAAAAAAAACCTTCTGGCCATCCTAAACTGCAGCTGGAAAAGAGGAATAGTACCACAGTCATGGGTAGACGCCATACTGATTCCAATACCAAACAAAGACAAATGTCTGACAGAACTATCAGTCTAGTTAGTTGTGTAGGAAAATTGATCGAGCGCATAATTAATGCCCGACTGATGTGGCATCTGCAAGAAAAATTTCTTAGCCCCACAGCAAGCAGGATTCAGAAAACACAGATTCAATGAAGATTAGATCACATATAAAGCTAGGAAAATTGAGGACACCTTCCAAGAAAAAGCTGGTTGTTTGGGTGGCCTTAGAAAAAGCATGTGATCAAGTGTGGAAAGAGGGACTGAAAGTCAAGTTGCAAAGAAGTGAGGTGTGTGGGAGAATGTACAAATGGATCAACCACTACCTTAAGAATAGAACTGCCAGAGTAGAACCACAAGGACAGACAAGTAGGAATA
Organism: Oreohelix idahoensis; assembly: GCA_024509875.1. Classification (NCBI taxonomy): domain Eukaryota; kingdom Metazoa; phylum Mollusca; class Gastropoda; order Stylommatophora; family Oreohelicidae; genus Oreohelix; species Oreohelix idahoensis. Next base: position 241,639 of record JAMPIV010020938.1, read on the forward strand.
TGGTATTGGAGCAGGGTGTTCTCTAAGGGGGAGTTCTGTCGTCCACGTGGTTCCTTGCGTACATAAATGACATATCCCAGAATATTCAAAGAAGAACTCACAATGCCTCCTTTGCAGACGACTTAGTCCTGCGGAGCACAGAAGAATATATCACTACAGCAAGCATTCGGGTGCAGCAAGCCCTGACAACACTGGAGGAGTGGGTCAAAACATGGCTAGAGAAGATAAATGAAGAGAAAACAAAATACAGTGTTTTCCCTCGCTTATAAACCACAGAGCTCCAAATTAGTGCTAAATGTGGGAAATCTACATCTGGATGAAAACCCAAACTACCTAGGCATTACCTTTGATCGCTGCTTGACTTGGAAAACCCAGAATGAAAGAAACAGGACAAGAGCAAGGCAGAGAATGTCAATTATGAAAAAAACTTGCTGGCAGGTGTTGGGGAAGCGGACGAGAGAGTACTAAAGAAGCTTGGTCAACAGCAGCAACGTCAAACAAACTTTGAGAAAATAATCCAAAACCAAGCAATGAGAACTATAACGGTTAAGGAAATGGGTGGGAAAAGGGGGGGGGGGGGGGGGGAAGTCAACACCCATTGAAGAGTTGGAAACGATTACATACTTGCAACAAATGGAGAATAGAAGAGATAGCAGAGCCCAGCAACAAGCCGAGAAATTCAGGAGATTGATAGACCACCCAATGTAGAGTGTAAAATGACTTGGAAGGGGAAGACTGAAACGAAGCAACTTTGTAGAAACAATCAAAACTTTGCACAATATCGACAGCCTCAAGCTGACCGCTGCTTTCTTTGAACATATTCAAGCTGACGTCGGAGTGTGGACGAAGAAGAAGAACAACAAGAAGACCTCAATAGCAAATAAGTCTTCGACACTGTAAGCCAGGAGTCGCCACCGTCTTGCAAGAACATGTACTGCTGTAATGCCTATTATCTTGGACAATGAATAATCGACAAAAACATTTAGTTTCTGCGCATGTTATCGTCAGCAAGAAACTCAAATAAATAGACATTAGAATATATCAGTATTAAAAGATCATTACTAATGCCAGTTTTTAAAACAGCAGCGGACAGAATTCATTGGTCGCATACTTAATAAAGAGGATCTGGAAAATTGCGTGGTAGCTTGAAATATCAAAATTAAAAGCGTATAGGAAGATAAATATCATGTCTGAATGGTATAATCACAAAACTGATGTATTACATTACTTTTTTGCAATTCTGGAAAAACAAACAAAACAAAACAGTATTTTAACATTGATTGATAAAAATATCCTATTCAGTCCATAATGGGTTATAATTAGGATATATATTTTAGATAGCGCACTCGGCTGTCGCCATTTGCACATGAGATAAATTATCATCATTAGCTGCCGTCTTCACAACTACGGTCGGCTACACTAGATCTCCAACGTCTTCTGTCTCTTGTCATGATAGTGCACTCTCATTCCTGTCCATATTTTGTTGTTATCTTCCCATTTATAGCGCTGGCTTCCCCTTGCACGTTTGCCTTCAACTCTGCCTTCTATTATGGTCTTCAGCAAGGTGTTTTGCCTTTTTTTATACGGCCAAATTATTTTAGCTGTCTAACTCCGTTAATTCTCTTTTCATTCCTATGTTTTCTAAGACGTCTTTATTTGGTTTCTTCTCTTTCTTATGAGGTGTGCCCCATTCTTCTATATATCCATATCTCAACAGCCTTAATTATTTCTTCCAATTGCTTATTCATTGTTCATGTTTCTACACCATACAGTAATGATGAATATATATATATATATAGAAAGAGAGCATATGATGATTCTCATTGTTATTGTTGAACAGAATCGACACCATTGCACTCCGGGCAAACCCATAAGTACTCAGTCTCCCTCAGTATATGTCGAAGAGTGTGAATGCCAACTGTTCCTGTAGCTTTCTGGTTGTATACACGACAGATCCATCCTCTCATAACATCCGTCTCTGCTAGCCTTACATGATGATTCTCAAATATAGGATAAATAAAAATTGCATTTTGTATGGGTTTTTTTGTGTGTGCATTTTTTAAAACCTAAAATAGTAGATTTTTCAAACGTGATGTAATGTATATTTTTGTGGGTTTAAAAAAAAATCGAGGCAGTAGGGGGAAAAAAGAGAGAGATGAATTGAAAAATAACATTATGTGAGTTATCGAAATTCTTGAAGTCAATAAAAGGGGTCGTTCACAAATTACGTAAAGCGATTTTTGACATTTTCACCCTTCCCCACACCCTGCCCCCCCCCCCCCCCCCCCCCCCCCCACACCCCCCACCCCCACCCCCCCCCCCCCCCCCCCCCCCACCCCCCCCCCCCCCCCCCCCCCCCCCCATCCCACGCCCCCCCCCCCCCCCACCTCCCCCCCCCCCCCCCCCCCCCCCCCCTTTCACTTTCTCCACCCCCGTAACGTGTGCGTAAGAAAAACCCCCACAATATTTCAGACCCCCCCCCCCTTTTCTGCACCAAAACGTTACATCTCGGCAACCCCCCCCCCCACCCCCCGTTTTTTTCTCTTTGCGTTACATAATTTGTGAACGGCCCCCCAAAGACACAGTCTGGCACATGCAAGGCATCTTGAATTAATTATGATCTCATTTTAAACTTTTGCTGTATTAAAACTTTAAACAAAGTTTTTGTATAGGCCGACTAAAATCAGTGCCTGCTAGCGTCTCGCACCAGTCTCATCATCATTATTTTCTTGTTTTGCTCCCTATTGATCATGGAGCCTCTAATTCAGCTGGTTCCATTGCAGGAAGCCTGTACAAAGCATTAATATGCACCTGCAGATGTGGTTTCTGACTGTGCAATTTGTTTTGCATGCTTCAGTCTAACCAATCGTAAACGAGTACCCGGCTCTGCTCTTGAGTTAGGGGAGGCATAGACATCTCATAAAGCTGGAATTATTATAGTAAAGTATCTAGCACTTGCTTCCTCTACAGCAGTATATCTACTGTGGACTACACTTACATTTACCTTCAATTTAAATTAAGGTCTGTTTTGTTTCTTATCCGTCACAAATTTATTTTCCCATATGCACTTACAAAAAAAAAAAAAAATTATACGAAACGAAAGAAAACGAATCGGTCAGTCAGGATTGCCATATTGGCTTTTTTAAAGCCAGATTTCAGAAATCTGGCTTTTTTAAAAATGTGATTGGCGTTAGAAAATTCATTTGGCTTTTTGGCTTTTTCCTGGCTTATTTACATGCTAAAATTATCTGCATGAAAATTACAAACCATCCTTTTTCGAAATCATTTTCCTTTAAGAGAAATGTTTTTTGGTCATTGGCAATATTTCTGCCGCCAAGAATCTGGGCAAAAAGGCGCCAACCGGGGCTCTGATATAACCAAATAGGTTGAAAGGAACGAGCCTCGCCAGAAGAAGGCAAAAAATAAATAAAATAGCCAACCGTCGCTCCAGTTTGTCTGGTGTCTCGGACCTCCGAAGTGTTTGGATGTGATTTATATTTTTTTTTTTTTAATTTCTTTTTTTTTAAATAAAAACCTTTATTAGGTCATGATATGAAATACATCAATGTTATTTACAAAAAATTTTTAAATTATCACATGATATAGGATAAAAGATAAAGGATAACCCCCCCCCTCCCCTCCCAAACTAGCATTGCAACAAGTCAATATCCATAGCAAAAATTATACACCTAAATTCCAAACAATATCATAACATCAATCACATCAAAACATATCAAAGTTTACTAAATTATTAAACAATTTCACATAATAACATATGGAAGATACCCCCCCCCCCCCCCTCCCCCCAAAATAACTTTATTACAAGTTAATATCCGCAAAGGAAGATGCAAAAATACATATTATCCCAATTACAACAATATTTATACAAGATAAACCTACTTAACAAAGGAACATGGATGATGAATGGGGGAAATGAAATGATTAATGGTACAATGTTAATGGGTATTTACATTGTATAATTTATAAACAATGAAGTATTTACAAACAAGACCAAATGGGTCAAGGAATGCAGGGTGCATAACACACCAAGAAAATTTTAAAGTTGTTCTGTTGTATCTTTTGTCATGTGTTCATTTATTTGTGTAAATAATCCACTGTCGTAATGTCTACCATCGTATACAGCCCTATTCCTACATGTCCACACAAGATATGTAAAGTCAGTAGTTTAAGTTCTGTCCGTCTCGACATCTGTGGTAATGTATTAAGCATGACAGCTCTGTACAAATTAAGTGTTTGTTGTGTGTTGGAGGCTATTAATTTCCGTAATTTGTTTAAAGTAGGGACCACTGTCTTACATGTGTAAAACAAGTGGTCTTCTGTCTCTATAATGTTGTCACTGCATAGTTTACATGTTGGTGCTGTTCTGCCTGCCTTTGTTGATGATTTGTTAGCAAGCGGTGTTAAATTGTATAGTAGTCTGAAAGTGACTAATTATTTATAATCATACTAATCTGCCGTGAAGTGTACTTTCTATATGTAATAACGTTTTGTGGTGAAACTGTGACACCTTCGGCTGTTTTTATAAATCATTTATTATCAACAGTCATGGCCATGTTGTCAAATAAATGAAAAGCTTCTTACGATAGCAATCGTAAGTACAAAAGCAAATGGGAAGAAACATTTGTATGGGTCCAAAAGGCTGCTGATGGGTCGGATGCAGATTATTGTAAATTGTGCCACTGCAACATTTTACCAAGAATTAGCAACCTCTCAAATCATGAAAAATCGGAGAAACACAAGCGGAGAACTCCATTACAAGGCCAGACGCAACTTAATGTAAGAAAGACTCCTAGACAAGATACGGATAAAGTTAAGGCAGTAGAGCTGCAAATTGCTGTAAGCATGACGTGCCATTGTGCGATACATACAGTTGACCACCTGAGTGAAATCATAATAGCACATGGGCATGGGAGTACTCTGGAGCACATAAAGTTACACAGAAATAAATGTGCATGCTTAGTCAAAAACATCATTTCGCCTGCAGTGAAAACTGATCTCATTGATGACTTTCAGGAGAAAAGATATTGACGAGGAAATAAAAAGATGTGGCCAGAGTCATTTCAAATTGCATTGGTTTTGCAATGGATGGTGCATCAAACATGGTTGGGTGCAACAACTCTGTGTGGTCTAGACTAAAAGCTGTATCTCCTTTCAGTGTGCAACTCAAATGTATCTGTCATTCGTTGGCACTGTGCATTCAATATGCAGTATCCAAGCTACCATCAAATATTGGATTTTTACAGTCAGAAATACCCAATTGGTTTCGCCATAGTGAATTAAGACGAGAAGCATACAAAGAATTGTTTACTGTGATGAACACAGCTACAGAATTTGAGCCAACCCGAACCGCCCCCCCCCCCCCCCCTTCCCTTTGAAAAATCTTCATTTACGCGGTGGCTTGTGCGTGGAAAGGTTATGTTTCATATTTTGATGAACTGGGAAGAGCTAAAGGCTTATTTCACTTCTGCTGAACTAGCCCAATCACAGTTTGATACAAAATTCAAAGCAAGACTTCTAAAGGAAATGTTGTCAGACTACAAAAACTACTTGTTCTTTGAGTTTGCAACACCTCTTGTGCAGGAATTTGAAAGACTGAACAGCCTTTTTCAGCAAACCAAAGCTGATCCTCATGAATTGTACCAACAAATATTCTTACACCAGAAGAGTCTTCAGAACAGACTGTATGATGCCAAAAGACAGAAAAAAAATATTCATCAAGTTGATTTTGGTGTAAAATTCTTAGCAGCATGTAATAAGTTCCTACAGCAGAACAACAGTGCTGAGGCTGATCTAGAAATAAAAAAATGTCAAAGAAAGATGTATGTCTATGCTAGAAGAAGCTCTCAGTCAAGTTACATGTAGACTTCCGTCTGCGAGAGATACATTTGAAAGTTTATCAAAATTGAGCCCTGTGAAAATTTTAAATCAAATTTCAAGGCCTATGTTTTCCGAGTTACCCTTTATACACCATGCAGGAAGCAGCGTCAGCAAAATTGAAGAACAATACAGACAAATGCCTTTTGTCGATTGGAAAGAAGAAGCTCCATTTAAGAAAGATGGACTCCCTGTAGACACTGAACAGTTTTGGATTGGTGTACTTCAGCATCAGGCATTTAAAGAGCTCGACACCTTTGCCCTTAATTGCCTAATAACCCCTGTCAGCAATGCTGTAGTTGAGAGGATATTTTCTCTTGTATCCTCTGTTAAAACAAAGGCAAGAAACAGAATGCAGCTGAATCTTCTTGATGCAATTGGGAGAATCAGGGCAGAACAATTACTTTCAAGCAAATGTTGCAAAGACTTCACTGCATCTCCAGAAATGCTAAAAAAACTTCACATCGGACAAGGTTTATTCCGTGTGTTCCACTCATTCCAGTGGGGAGGATAGTAATGACCTGGATCTGGAGCTTTTCATGTGATGTGAGTATGAAAAATATATTAAAATGTGTTTGGCTTTTTTCTAGTATTGTTTGGCTTCAAATTAAAATTTTGATCTGGCAACCCTGAATTCGGTCTGGCTTTGGCGGCATCCAAAAGATTTATACCTCGCCTCTCTGTATTGTTGGCGAGGGAATTTACATCTACTGGAACACAGCTATCGCTCACGAAATCTGGTGGTCCTCATAGATGCGGTCTTATTAAGAGAAGTCATCTCATACTTCAAGTAAGCCACCTATGTCATATGATGGTATACAAAATGCGCCTTCTGCTTTGCTGTAGGCTATTGAACTTATGCTCTTCCATCAGAATAGTCGAGGGAGATGCCATGTTATGTAGGCCTACAGCATTTCTGTAGCAAAAAAATAGTCTCTAGCCTAATTATTTTATTTTTCAGAAAAACATGGTTGTAATGAAGAACAATGGGTCGTGTTCTTTGATATCAAACAAATAAATTCCCAACGTCGTTAGAGTTAGGGTTAGGATTCCTAACCCTTAGGCTACCCCATTTTACAGCGTCTCTGAATTCTTTTATAAGGCCCTATTGAACAGATGGTCCACTCTTCTTCATATCAACCGAAAAGATAAATAGACAGTAGAAGCAGCAAGAAACAGAGCTACGCATGTAAACATTACACATGAAAGGAGTAAACAATAGTCAAGCAGATCCAATGAAGATTGATCAGGTTGAAATGAAGAGCAATGGGCTGTGTGTTTGATACGCCCTCCTAAAATAAATTCAGAGATGTAGTAATAAGGGGTTATGGTTAGGAAACCTAACCGTAACCCTAATGATGTTGGTGACTTATTTGTATGACATTAAAGAACATGACCCACTATTGTTCATTTCAACTTATGGGTCATGAGGGCATGTGTACTGCCCATGGTTCTTTGATGAGGCCAAAAAAAACCCAAGAATATGACTACTGCTCCCTTGCATGTTTAAATGAAGGAAGGTATTCCATTCAACCTCTTACGGTTTATAATTAGGATGTAGGCCCAATGTGTCTCTGATTTCAGATAATATATTAATTTGATGGTGGCATCATTCCTCCTGTCCAGTTATTGTAAATGAAAATTTCCTAATTTTATGTTGTTTTTTCCTTTTAAAATGGTAGCCGTCATACTTGTTACGGTGCAGAAGAGGGGGTGGGGTGGGGCAGTCAGTAAAAGCTTGGGATGTTTGCGTTAATCTTTAATTTACTCTTTATTTGACATTAGTAATATGTATTAATATAGAAAAAAGCAAGATATTGGTGAATAGCCATAAGAAACATGTTCCGACCAACATTACGTTAAATGGGCAAACGTTAGAAGAAGTTAACACCTTTAAATATCTTGGGTCCACTATATGTAGTGATGGAAGATCAATTAAAGAAATCAAGACAAGACTTGAGATGGCCTCAGCTGCCATGACAAGGTTGAATGTGATCTGGAAAAGTAACATCAGTTTTCCTGTGAAGATCAAATTATACAAATCACTTGTATTATCTATTCACTTGTATGGGTGTGAGGGCTGGACACTCACTGCAGATACGGAGCGAAGGATTCAGGCTTTCGAGCATAAATGTTATAGAAGAATTTTGCGCATTTGCTATAAAGAGCACAAAAACAAATGTCTATGTTAGAGAGAAGATAAACACCTATGCAGGCCACCAAGAACCACTTTTGTCAATAGTGAAACGTCGAAAGCTTGCCTGGTTTGGGCATGTAACTCGTCATGACTCCCTTTCGAAAACGATCCTTCAGGGAACAGTCGAAGGTAAACGGAGAAGAGGAAGGCAGAGAAAATCCTGGGCTGATAACATCAAAGAATGGGCAGGACACGGTTTTTCCACACTTGTACGCATTGCTGAGGATAGAGAGCAGTGGAGGACCCTGTCTGCTGATGCTTCCACCATGGCACCCCTACGACCCATGACGGGTTACAGGCTGAGATGATGATGAATATGTATTACTAGAACCTCACAAGACCTTTAAATTCCCACCATACCCCCACTGACTATTATAGATTAATCTTCTTATTTAATACTGTTTGAATATATTGTGCATTTTCCTTATTTCTGTCTATTCTTAACTCCTGTTCTATAGTTATGGGCAAATTGCATCCTGTAAATAGCCTAATATTGGGATTCTATGCTGTTCATACCACTTACTTTTAGTAGGAAATGCTCAGTATTGTCTTGTAGACAGACATTCTGCACATATGGTTCTTCAATAACCCGTTCCCAGTTGCAGTCTGAGACATTTCTCATTGCTGGGAATTGTTAATTCCCTGGATACTTGATATGTTCTTGCTGGAGATTTGAATAGTTTATATGCATGTCTTCCTGTTAGATTTGCATCCCATGCAACTCTCCATTCATCTGTTGTTACTCTTTTCAATTAAGCTTTTGGGACCCAAAGATGCAGCAATAGAGAATGCAGTCAGCGATCCATAGCTTGACTGCTTGCATCAGGGTCAGCGAACGAGAGCTGACCAAGACCCTACTCCACCTCCACGTGGTGGTCCTGGAAACAGGCTGCATCACTGCAGTCTGGCTGAGAGAGTAGGGATTGCAGAGGGAAGGCAAACCCGGTCCCAAAAAATGCCGTGCTGAAGTCGGATGTGTCGACCGAAAGGTGCAGATATCACAGCTCCGGTGTAAACAGACACAACGCAACCAACGTCCTTTTCAGGACGAACGAGGAAGAAGAAGAAGAATTAAGCTTTTGATCTCTGTTCTGCTCATCCTTACATTTATTTGGTTCTTAACAAATGTACCTTTCTTAGCTTCTTTGTCTGCCTTTTCATTTCCTTCTATTCCAGCATGTAAAAGTACCCAAGCTATTAAAACTAAATATCCTGTGGCATATAGGGATGTATTAGCTAGAAATATCTGCTTCGCTGTAACTGGTCTGCTGTTTTCACATAAGTTTCTTAGAGTTTTAACTGCTGACAGTGAGTGTTGCCTATTTCTGGGGAGGGTTGTTAGAGAAGACTTCTAGTGCTTTTAGTATTTCTGCCACTTCTGCTACTTGTTCTGGAAATGTTCAAAGGACATGAATAAAGATGTTTATGACTTAGTTGAATATCTAGAAACTTTCACTGTTTTGTTTTTTCTCCTTTCTTGCAGACTTTAGTCAAGTGCCAGCTCTATTCCTGCACAACAATGCCACCTAAAGGAGTAAGATTAGCAGATACTTTGAGTATTCTTTTAACTGAATTTAATTGTGTGCATTGAGTTTACATTGTCAGTATGTATGTATTAGGTAATTACATTTCAATCAGAAATGAATCAAGTAAATTTGTTATTCTCTTAAAACTCTTATGGTAAGAAATACCATTCAACATATTCATATGTTTGAACTGTTGCACATACTTTTATTTGTCTTAGGTCCTTTGGTGCATGTGACACACTTTTTTTTCTGTTTAGGCCATTCAGTCCAGATTTTTTCTATCTTCTGTTCTTTCCTGACTATGGTTAACATTGCAAGTTTGTTGCATATAATATTTACCTTATTTTTATTCTTCTTCACTTAGCCGCTGACTGACAAAGCAGTTAGTGACCATTACACCTAGTGGTGTCTTGTAGGGCAGCAATAAACTGTCTCAACTTGTTCAGTCAGTGGCTATGCTTCATGCAGTGCCTCAGCTCTGGCTTGTGCTTTGCATTTTGGCCTCCACATTTTTCTGCTAAGCTTTTTTGGTTGGCCTCTCTTTCACCTTTCTTCTGGGGTCCATAGCATAGCAGTTCTTGTGATGGTGTTGAGGTCACTTCTGAAGACATGGTTTGCTATGATGGTGCACATTAGAGATGGCTACTGTGTGTATGTGTCAAAACAGTGCTTCGAAACAGCACAGAGTCCGAGCGATTCGACACTCCCAGCTTGTTTGTTTCGACACAGTTACAGTTTCAGTTCCGTCTGCCTCGCTGTTTTGCAGAGACACACTGTCTCATTGTCTCGCCTTCCGTGAGCCTTTGTAAAATTTGAATCAACCGTTCGGAACATTAGTATGGAATATCAAACATGTCATATTTTTCAGGGATGTGTTATGATGACTTGATTTTACAAGTGATATTATTTTTGCTGAGAAGTTATAGACACTGGAAATTGTGTCAGTGCTGCAGTTGTCAATGTTTTAGGCACTATGTTAAAGTTGAAAGTGTCCGTGTGTTCGTATAAATGTAATGGACACTTTATTAGCTCTGCTGATATCTGTGTACTCGGTGTGGATTTGAATCATTGTCTACCAAAACTAGCTTACTCTAGTTTGATATCATGTGTTATTATTACTGTTATTATTATTGTTGTTTTTTATTATTTTCACATATACTGCAGCTATCATCATATCTCCGTTTTATTTCATCATAATGAAGACTTGTGTAAAAATATTGAATTGTGGTCACACGAAATGCCATAGATTTTCACACATGACAGAAGCGCGCAAGTAAAAACAGTTCATGTATAGTAATGTATACGGTACTGTCTATTAGAGACTTCTTTCTCCCCGATGCGGGCAATTGTGCCGTTGTGTCGACACACTGTTTCGACACAGTTTAAATCAGTGAGCTGACTGTCTCGAAACAGCGAAGTGCGTCGATTTGCCCACCTCTAGTGCACATATCTTCATATATATAAATTAAAAAATAATATGGTATGAAATCAGTTTAACAAGTAAACGGTTCACATGAGACAAGGGACGTTTCGGGTTTTACCCTTCGTCAGCCACAGTTACGAACAGGTGACAAGGACAAGAACTACATATAGGTACTACAAAGGTCTATGATGATGAGGAAAACGTCAAATGAGTGATACAAGCAGATGAAACCACGCTGATGAGCGAAACAATAACAGTAATAATGCAAGAAAATCGTGAAACCAGAAAGACATGTCGAAACAAGAAAGTAAATAATTAACGAAACGAAGACAGAAATGAACAACAATATTAAAATGCGTAAAAAATCACTTAGCTGGATCAAAGAAAGGAACATTCAAAATGGCTGAAAAAATAAGGCGTCATGCGGAAGTGACGTAGGAGCTAGTGACGGCTAAGAACAGATAATTGAGGAAACGAAACGAACCAAAGCAAAAACAAGGATAGATAGGAAAATAACGACAGAAGCCACCAGAATTATGAAAAATGATACTGGACATTCATCCCAGCAGGAGCTAAAACGCCCATTTGAAAAATGAGATGATTCTCCAACGAAAAGCGAGTTCGGTCGTCGCTGATACATGAACGGAGGGCAGTGACATGAATGTCAGAGTTACCTGAATGGTCAGGGCTGTTGAAGTGAAGGGCCACCGGTAAATGTTTGCCATGATGGATGTCATTCAAGTGCTCCCGAAACCTGTCTGCCAAACGTCTGACAGTTTCACCAGTATAGGTCATGCCACACCTCTTGCAGATGATAGCATAAATCAGGTTTCTGGATTCGCACGTGAAAGACTCCCCAATGGCGAATTTACCGTTCGGAAAGGAGACTGACTGCGTTTGGAGTACAAAAGGACAGGTCTTACATATGCGGCGTTGGCACGGTTTAGTACCAAAGTGAGAAGGACTAGTTTGTCTCAAGCGACTATGCACAAGAATATCCCTAAAATTCTTATCCTTACGATATGCCAACAAAGGGGTATCACGAAACAACTCTCTGGTATCAGGATCAGAGTGGAGAATAGGCAGATGACGGAACAGAATTTTTTTCATCGCCAAACAGTGAGGGTGGAAAGTTAAGACAAGTTTGAGTCTGTCATATGTAGTAGTAGGTTTAGCAGTAAGTGCAACCTGACGAGTGACGGGACTAATGCGATTAAGGGCATCAGATAAGACTCTTTCAGGATAGTGACGTCGGCGAAAAATAATCGAGCATTTCTTGAGCTCGTTCACGGAAATCATCTTCATCGTGACATATCTGACGTAAGCGTAGAAGTTGAGAGTAGGGAATGGAATTTTTACAGCTGGGAGGGTGAGAAGAGGTGTAAAGAAGGAAACCATGAGCATCAGTAGGTTTATAAAAGACAGAGGTAATAAGGCCAGTAGGAGTAATATTGACAGTGAGGTCAAGGAAGTTAACTGAAGTGGTAGAAATCTGAGAAGTGAATTTGATTGCAGGATGGAAATTGCCAACATAGTCAATGAATCTACGGAGGTTGACTTCAGACATGTCTGTGACACCAATACCATCGTCGATATTGCGACGGTAAAACTCAGGTAATGGTCCATCGTAACTTTGAAGTACCAAATATTCAAAGTGACCCATGAAGAGGCAGGCATAACTCGGGCCCATTTTGGTGCCCATAGCAACGCCACTAATTTGATTAAAGAACTGGCCATTGAATTCAAAAGAGTTGAGAGTGAGGACCAATTCCGCAAGGCGAAGAAGAGAGCCGGTGCTAAAAGTAAGGTCAGTGCGTCTGTCGAGAAAAAATTGTAGTGCTTTAAGGCCATCAGAGTGTGGAATGGAAGTATAAAGCGAACAAACATCCAGAAGGAAAAGACGGTAAGTGTGGTCAGGTGTGAATTGGATGGAATCAAAAGTAGTGACAGCATGGGTGGTGTCCTTAAGATAGGAAGGTAGATTGGCCACTAATGGTTGCAAAATACTATCCAGGAAATCAGAGATATGTTCAGTGGGACAAGAGCAGGCTGAAACAATAGGTCGACCCGGAGTGTCAATTTTATGAACCTTAGGAAGCATGTAGAAGGAAGGTTTACCTAGACTACTATCAAGAATATGGAGAGACATGGCACTAGAAGGAAGGAGCTTATCTTGGATGAGATCACGAATAGTAGCATGAACAGTAAGATTATGGCGGACTGTGGCATCCCCAGAACTGGGTGAGTAAAAGGTGGAGTTGCCGAGCTGTGAGACTCCTTCTTGAATGTACAAGTCCTTTCGCCAAACTACCACTGCACCACCTTTATCAGCAGGTTTAATGATAATGTCATCCCGCTTTTTAAGGGATGACAAGGACCGCCACTCAGAAGTAGTCAGGCTAGTTCGACGTAGACAGGGTAGAGAAAGTTGATTAATGTCATGCAAAGTGTTAGCAATGTATAAATCAAGAGCAGCAGATTCACCTGGAGCCGGAGTCCAGTCTGACTTAGGTTTATTAAAATGATGAAAGATATCCCCGTCTGGCTCATAATCATATCTTCATGATTGCTCATAGTAAGCAGTTCTTGGTGGGTGAGTATCGCCTATTAAGCATGAACTTGTTTGCCTGAGCACACTATGAGGCTCAGAAACATTATCAGTGATCAGGACACGTTCAGTTTACTTCTGTAATGAGTAATGTATGGAAGTGTTATGCCAGTGTCTTCTGTTTTAGCCAGGGTTCACCAAATTTGTTTTTAGAAGCTATTGGTGTGTTATCACACTTTTTATTTTTGAATTAATAAGTTGATTTTGTTGCTGTTGTTATACATTATCTACTGAAGTTTATATATTCTCCGGGTCATGTATGCTATATATTCTCCTACAAGATATTGAAAGTAGAAGTAATCTTATTGTACAAAATGTTTCTATTCTTTTGATTTTATTGGCAGTCTAATTAAATTATTCAGTATCTCTTGCTTTGTGTGTTTGTTTTATATATATATATATGTATATATATATATATTTTTTTTTTTTTTGCAGGCTAAAAAAAGTAGTGGAAAGGGAGACACATCTGAGGTAGAAGGAAAAAAAGGCCAGGTACCAATTGATTTCTCATAAAGTTAATTCATAAACTATTGTATTCATATTGAATTGAATCTGCAAAATTCTGAAGAGAGCATTTAAAAAGGTATCAATAATTGACTTTCTCTGACATCATTCTGTTACAAAGAAGATTGAAGAATCTGAACATGATCTTCTTTATGAGAGGTCACTACATTACCATAATAAAATGAGATTACTGTAAAACAAGTGTAGAAATCTTTCTTTTTGTTATATCTTGGCAGGCAAATTTAATTACTCATTATCTCCAGCATTGTGTGTGTGTGTGTTTTTATTTATTTTATTTGCCTCTTTATTTTTACAGGCTAAAAAGGGTAGTAGAAAGGAAGACACAGCTGAGGTTGAAGAAAACAAGGACGAGGTACTTCTATAACGTTTATTCATAAACTATTTTGTTTATATTGAATTGGATCAGGAAAACCCTGAAGAGAGAATCCAAGGAGTATGAAAGAATAGACAGGAATGGAGAACTGTATTTTGTCACAGATAATTTTAAGGAGTTCATAATTCTCTCATTTAAGTGCCGTATATCCAGTTCTGCAGTCTTTGTACAACTTTTATGTGTACGAGCAAGTAACCCATCAAAACGGGACAGGACATACTTATGTTGTGCTCTATCTGCTGCATGTCCTGATGATGATGACACTCATTCTCCTGTGGTCCTTTCCACTCCATTTCAACTTCATTTCATCTTTGTAGTCAAATTTATCGTGACTTATTGTCATGGTCAGTGCACCATGAAAAAAATTGTAAAGTGTGTATGTTCTTTTAATGGGTGTTTAATCAAGCTTTCGTGTTGCAGTGTGCGCCAATTCTGTATTTTTCCAAAAATACACATCGAACGGACTGAAAGGCTTGTGCGCTGTTTTAATGGGTGTTCATTTTAGTTTTCACAGTACTGTGCGCACCTTTTCCGTATTTTCGTGAAAAGCTTATAGAACTTCTTCATTGTTGGTTACAAACTTTTCACTAAGACAGTTCTGTGTATCAGGGATGTTTCCTTGTATTTCTGTCCTTAGTTATTTTACTCAGTTTTTCTTTGTTTCTCTGGCATCATCCAGTTACAAAGAAGGCAGAAGAATCTAAACATAATCTTCTTTATGAGAAGGCCCAACACCTAGGATTAATGCTATGGGATTACTGTACTTGTATAAGAAATGTGGAAATTATTCTTGACAAATGAAAAGTGCTTCCAGTAGGAGGTACTGTCTGAATTTGCTTATATAGTGATATCGCCATAATGGGTTTTGTGTCGGGCCTTGTCGTATAGGAGGCCATGGTCTGAAATATAAAATAGGGTAGGGAGTAACTGGAGAAAACGATAATTTAGTGTTGAGGAGGACATTGATCAAAGTTAATGTTCTCTTTTGGTCTTGCCTTGCTGACTCGTGGTCTGTATTTTTTTGTCTTGCTGTATTTTTCCCTGCTTTGCTAACTAATGTTTTGGTTTTCTTTCTTGCCTAGATGAAATTATCATGCTCTGAGATTTTAATGCCAGAGTTGGAAATGACCATGCTAGATGGGGTGGAGTTATCGGAAGATATGGAGAAGATACTCTCAATGACAATGGAAAGCGACTCCTTAGATTCTGCAGTAAGCAGAATCTGATCATTACAAACACAAAGTTCCCCCATAAGCGCATACATGCATACACTAGATGTGAACCAACAAAGAATGAGAAGTCAGTGATCGACTATGCCATTGTTCGGAGAAGCTCATTCAAATATGTCCGAGATGCTAGAGTCTGGAGGGTGCCAGAGATTGGAAGTGATCACTACCTGCTAACAATCAAAAGAACAACTGAAAGAGTTGCTCAGCCTAATAACTGCCCAGCATCACGCAAGAAACCAAGTAAACGAGCAGGAGAAATGAGCATTAGGACCTACAAGCTGAGAGAGCCAGAAATTAAGACCAGATATCAGGGGCTTATTGCTGCAGCGGTGAGCAACACAGAAGAATGACCTGATGACTTGGAAACCCTCTGGATTAAATTCAAGGATATGATAAAGACAACTGCTGCAGAAGCATGCGGTGAAGTCTGACTTGGGAACAAGAGAAAGAGGACACCTTGGTGGACAGAGGAAGTCAAAGAGAAAATAAGAGAGAAGAAAATGGCATGGAAACAATACTTAGGAGCTAAAAACACAACAGGACAAATGGAAAAATATAGAGAATATGTGACACTCAGAACAGAAGCAAAAAACAAAGTGCTAGCAGCAAAACAGAAGTCCTGGGAAGAATTTGGAGAAAAGCTAGAAAAAGATGCACAAGAAAACCAGAAATTGTTCTCTAAGACCCTAAAGAACATGAGGAAGGAAAAACAACGCCCTCTCAAATTTATAAAGGACAAGCAAGGCAAATTGCTTACTGCCCCGAAGGAAGTAATGGAAAGAATATTTCTCAGAACTCCTGGATGGTGAAGCATCAGAAATGATAAACACTAGCACAGAAGAGAAAACCAATGATGGTGAAGATGACATAAAGATGGAAGAACTGAAGGCAGCACTGGAGAAAATCAAGATGGGCAAAGCAGCAGGGCATGATGGTATAACACCAGAAATGGTTAAGTTCATGGGAGCATCAGGCGACCTATTACTCTTAAGGGTTTTACAGGCAGCGTGGTACAACAAGACCATACCAAAGGATTGGGAGATTGCCATCATAACACCAATTTTCAAAAAGGGTGACAATCGACAGTGTGGAAACCATAGAGGCATATCCCTTCTCAGTGTCCCTGGTAAAATCTACTCTAGAATCCTAGAGCAGAGACTCCGACGCCTAGCTGAGCCACAATTGGATGAGGTCCAGTGCGGATTCCGAGCAAACCGAAGTACTCAAGACCTAATCTTCACACTCAGACAGCTGAGTGAAAAGGCCCTTGAGTATAAGAGTGAGATGCATCTTTGTTTCATAGATCTGGAAAAGGCGTTTAACAGAGTCCCCTGGAGCAAACTTTGGGACTGTTTGGCAAGGAAGAATATTCCAGCACCTCTGATTCATGCTATACAGAGCTTCTACAAGTCTTGCAGAAATTATGTGAGGACAGCAAACCATAAGTCAGAAGAGTTCAGGACCACCACTGGTGTAAGACAAGGTGATATCCTATCACCTTACCTCTTCATACTCCTTATGGACGATGTCATCAAGGCATGTAAGGAGAGAACAAGAAAGTATTCAGTGGGGTACTGGAAGATGAGACAGGTCTATATTTCGGAGCTGGCATTTGCTGATGATGTTGCCCTGATTGCTAAATCAGAGGCACATCTCCAATCCAACCTGCAAGTCTGGAAGGAAGAGCTGGAGAAGAGAGGGATGGTCATAAGCAGCTCTAAAACAAAATCCATGGTGATATCACGAGAAGAAAGAAGACATCAGATTAAGCTGTGAGAACAGGTCCTGGAGCAGGTCGACCACTTTAAATACCTCGGAGCTATTATAGACCAAAAGGGAGGCATCAAAGAAGAGTTGGCCACTCGAAAAGCAGCAGCTGGGAGACTTTTTCAGGCCATAAATCGAGGATTCGTCAGCACGAGAGAGGTTGGTAAGAAAACGAAGATGGCTGTATACCGCTCCACTGTGATGCCGCACTGTAATTCTGTCCTTCAACCGGCCCGATTCTGTCGTCTATTTTGTATTTCCGGGCCGATCCTGTTCTTTTATTTTGAATTTTCACCATTTTATTTCTTCTCATTTGAATATATCGTGTTTGGTATTTTTGAATTTCGCCCATAGTTAATTTCTTCGGGGACATTAATTCTTAAGTTCTAAACGATAGTGCCATCCATTATCATTTTTGAAGAACGACGTAAATGCAACAGTGTGCTTATTCTTTCTATGATTTTGGCTGTAGATAGGAACGTGTAAAGTTATACGTGTGCCCATATTTGTAGAATGTTATGTAAAACCACCATTTATTACTGTGTATTTACTAATGTAATTTTATGGGGAAATCCCTGGTGTGTTCGTTAATTTTACTGAGCCTTAAATGTAAGAAATGCCGTCGGAGAGTAACGATGTATGTTATAAGTGAATTATACTGCTTAGAGGAGGAAATTATTCCTGTAGCATGAGATTTAATTTAATGTTGGAGTAAGCCAGGAAACCGCATGTGTAAATGTTAAAAAGGAGGCCACGGGATTTCGACAAAGGAATTCCCTAGTCAAATGTTGACACGTGGGTAGCCATGTGTGACGGCCAAGTGGCCCATCAGACAGGTTTTGTTTATTTGGCTGGCGGATTTTAGTTGAGAGAGAGAGAGAGAGGAGGAGGGAGATTTAAGTGCCACGTGGGTAATATTATTTTTTTTGTATAGTTGTACATGACGAGTGGAGTATTGAGTAAGAGGAGTTAGGTTAGAGATGCGTTATGTTAGAGTGGTGTACATTAGACGCATTTCCTTTTAATTTCAGCGGGCGACGGCAGAATAGTAGGGGAGCGTAAATTTGCCCATGTGCAAAATTACCCACGGCAACCAGACATATCTTAAGGGGTCAGAGGACTCGAGTTATCGTCAGAAGCACAACAAAAATAACCTACGGTCTCTTGCAGTAAAGTGCCCATGCTTTAGCGGGAACGAGGTTTATTTATCGTACAGCCATAGCTTATCGCTATTATAGTCTCCAGCAACGGCAAGTGGCCCGGGAGATTGGTGTAATCTTAAACAGCCAGAAATCACGGCTGTGGTTTTCCTCTAGAGCTGGAGCGGGTTGAAAGGGGAACGTATAGAAGCCAGTCAGCAGCAGAGTAGTTCCTACAGTTTATCAAGCACCTCAGGCTTGATACCTGAACAGCATCGTCATCACCAAATTCAGGAACAGGTGACAGGGTTACCATACCTAGGTCCTGAAAGTAACGAGAGAAGAGCGTGACGGAGACGCCGCAACATCAGTCGTCGAGTGTTAGAGAGACACTGAGACCAAGAGAGAGAGAGAAGGAGGGAGAAAATAGACAGGACCAGTAGGGTCTGTTCAGTGTCCACTCGAAGGATAGACACTGAGCCTTTGGGTTACTCCAAGTCTATTATGTTAGCATCGCCAGTGGTGTTAGTTAGCGGCGCATATCGCCTACCAAGATGGAAGCTGTGTAGATGTTTTCGTTGAGGAAGAGTCAACCGGACTGAGACAGTAGAATCTTATTTGTATTAGAGAGTGGAGGCTAAAGTGGACAGCCCCCACAATAGTAGAGTTATTTAATCACTAATCATTTTATTGTTCCTCAGCAGGGTGACAGAAAGAGTGAATGTGATTTGGGGTTTTTTTTTTTCTAGTGTCTATCTAATCTAATTGGTACGTTGTTTTCAGGCCGTGCAACAGTGCACGCTATCGACTGACTTGATGACGTATGATGCCATTTTTATGTTTTTTCTTGTATGTAAATAAATATATACATATATTATTTACTGGATCAGCTTCTACTCCTTACTATACTTACTTTATGTCGTCTGTATAGTGGTGTCTGTGGTCGTTTTTATACACCTTATCTCCTTGTATTTAAAGGAAGTCAGAGGAGGGTAAGATTATAGCCAATTTGAAGTCACGAAGCGGCAAGGGCGAGTCAAAATCTGGTTCTATCCCTTGAGCCAATAGTCTCATCTGTCCACAGGCATGTCATTTTCCATCTAAATTCTATCTTCTCAGACTTTCTCATACTAGGGTCTTGTTTTCATTCAGGCAAACTCTATAAACTTAAATCCACTTCGTGACATCCACCTATGTCCCAGTCTTGACATATGGATGCGAGTCATGGGCAATGACTACAACCCATAAAAGCCAGATCCAAACCTCAGAAATGAGGTATCTGAGGAAGGTGGTTGAAGTAACATGAAGAGACATGGTACGCAACCAGACGATACGTCAAGGCCTTAAATCCTACCCCCTGCAGACCCAAGTAAACAGTCCCAATTAAGATGGTTTGGCCATGTCTGCAGAATGGGAGAAGATCGGATACCACGACAAGCATGGGAAACAAAGAGCCAAGGATCCAGACCCCGAGGACGACCCAGAGTCCGCTGGGAGGACAATATTAGACAATCTTTGAAGGACCGAGGACTAGAATGGAACCAGGCCAGGAGGAAGACAGCCGATAGGATAGTCTGGCGCGCTCTCTTCCAAACGTCTACACCTCACGGTAGAAGGGGAACAACTAAGTAAGGACACGTTCAATTTACTTCTGTAATGAGTAATGTATGGAAGTGTTATGCCAGTGTCTTCTGTTTTAGCCAGGGTTCACCAAATTTGTTTTTAGAAGCTATTGGTGTTTTATCACACTTTTTATTTTTGAATTACTAAGTTGATTTTGTTGCTGTTGTTATACATTATCTACTTAAGTTTATATATTCTCCGGGTCATGCATGCTATATATTCTCCTACAAGATATTGAAAGTAGAAGTAATCTTATTGTACAAAATGTTTCTATTCTTTTGATTTTATTGGCAGTCTAATTAAATTATTCAGTATCTCTTGCTTTGTGTGTTTGTTTTAGATATATATATATATATATATTTTTTTTGCAGGCTAAAAAATGTAGTGGAAAGGGAGACACATCTGAGGTAGAAGGAAAAAAAGGCCAGGTACCAATTGATTTCTCATAAAGTTAATTCATAAACTATTGTATTCATATCGAATTGAATCTGCAAAATTCTGAAGAGAGCATTTAAAAAGGTATCAATAATTGACTTTCTCTGACATCATTCTGTTACAAAGAAGATTGAAGAATCTGAACATGGTCTTCTTTATGAGAGGTCACTGTAAAACAAGTGTAGAAATCTTTCTTTTTGTTATATCTTGGCAGGCAAATTTAATTACTCATTATCTCCAGCATTGTGTGTGTGTGTTTTTATTTATTTTATTTGCCTCTTTATTTTTACAGGCTAAAAAGGGTAGTAGAAAGGAAGACACAGCTGAGGTTGAAGAAAATAAGGACGAGGTACTTCTATAACGTTTATTCATAAACTATTTTGTTTATATTGAATTGGACCGGGAAAACCCTGAAGAGAGAATCCAAGGAGTATGAAAGAATAGACAGGAATGGAGAACTGTATTTTGTCACAGATAATTTTAAGGAGTTCATAATTCTCTCATTTAAGTGCCGTATATCCAGTTCTGCAGTCTTTGTACAACTTTTATGTGTACGAGCAAGTAACCCATCAAAACGGGACAGGACATAACTTATGTTGTGCTCTATCTGCTGCATGTCCTGATGATGATGACACTCATTCTCCTGTGGTCCTTTCCACTCCATTTCAACTTCATTTCATCTTTGTAGTCAAATTTATCGTGACTTATTGTCATGGTCAGTGCACCATGAAAAAAATTGTAAAGTGTGCATGTTCTTTTAATGGGTGTTTAATCAAGCTTTCGTGTTGCAGTGTGCACCAATTCTGTATTTTTCCAAAAATACACATCGAACGGACTGAAAGGCATGTGCGCTGTTTTAATGGGTGTTCATTTTAGTTTTCACAGTACAGTGCGCACCTTTTCCGTATTTTCGTGAAAAGCTTATAGAACTTCTTCATTGTTGGTTACAAACTTTTCACTAAGACAGTTCTGTGTATCAGGGATGTTTCCTTGTATTTCTGTCCTTAGTTATTTTACTCAGTTTTTCTTTGTTTCTCTGGCATCATCCAGTTACAAAGAAGGCAGAAGAATCTAAACATAATCTTCTTTATGAGAAGGCCCAACACCTCGGATTAATGCTATGGGATTACTGTATAAGAAGTGTGGAAATTATGCTTGACAAATGAAAAGTGCTTCCAGTAGGAGGTACTGTCTGAATTTGCTTATATAGTGATATCACCATAATGGGTTTTGTGTCGGGCCTTGTTGTATAGGAGGCCATGGTCTGAAATATAAAATAGGGTAGGGAGTAACTGGAGAAAATGATAATTTAGTGTTGAGGAGGACATTGATCAAAGTTAATGTTCTCTTTTGGTCTTGCCTTGCTGACTCATGGTCTGTATTTGTTTTGTCTTGCTGTATTTTTTCCCCTTGCTTTGCTAACTAATGTTTTGGTTTTCTTTCTTGCCTTGTTAATTAATATTTTGTTTTTTGCTTGCCTTGCTAACAAATGTTCTGTTTTTTTCTTACTGTGCTAGCTGATGTTCCGTTTCTTTTCTTGTCTTACTTCTTCTTCTTTGATCCTTTGCCTCCGACTGTCAAAGCAGTCAGTGGCCATCACACCTGGTGGCGTCTTATAGGGCGGCAACAAACTGCTTCGACTTTGCTTGGTCGATGTCCATCCTTCGTGTAGTGCCCCCAGCTCTGGTTCATTCTTTGCATTTCGACCTTTTGCTTGCCTTGCTAACAAATTTTCTGTTTTTTTTTTACCTACTAATGGTCTGTATTTTTCTTGCCGTGCTAACTGATGTTCCTGTTTTTTTTCTCATGTCTTACTAAGTAATAGTCTGTATTTTTCTAGTCTTGCTAACTTATGTTTTTTTATCCTTTGCCTTGCTAACTATGCAGTTGAACCATTCATTATTTCCAACATTAAATAATTTTTTTTTTTTTACAGACTGAAAAAGTCAATGGAAAAGGAAACACCACCAAAGTAGAAGAAAAGAAAGAGACGGTAATGATTACTTTCTCTTACAACTAATCCAGTGTTAATTTTTATCAGTGTGCTATTTATTAACTGACATTTACTTACTTAGTCGTTCCCCTTCTTCCGTGAGTTGTAGATGTTTGGAAGCAAGAGAGAGCGCCAGATTACCCTATCGGCTGTCTTCCTCCTGGCCTGGTTCCATTCTAGTCCTCGATCCTTCAAAGATTGTATTAACTGACATTACATGAATAAATGCCCCCTTTCCTCCTCCTCCCCCCCCCCCTTTTTTTAATAGCTTTGCTTAAGAAGCATATGATCACTCTGCACTTGATGCCGATGAAAGAAGCCTCCAATGAAGTACATGATTATATAGATCTGTAAATTATATTAACTCTTTGAGTCTGAAATCCCACAGAAGCAGAATGGTAAGACTTCCTTCATCCCTGCTGTACTGCTAAAAGGGAATCAAAGGCATTGACATATCCCCAAGATTCTTTCATTATATTATAATGACCTACTGCAGTTGCATTTTCATTGTTGTTTGTTTGCGTTCGCTGTCAGCCATTTCTCTCTCCTACAATACTGGCCTTTAGTTTTGAGCAATATGTACGTTGTATCGTAGTTTACAGCTAGGCTGCGATATCTGCACCCTTTGGAAAGGACGGGCTGAAAGCGACACCAGCTTACTGTTTGCCGGTCAGCAACTCATTTCGAGAGCGGGGCTTTTTTCTAGACTGACTGCGTTTGGAGTACAAAAGAACAGGTCTTACATATGCGGCGTTGGCACGGTTTAGTACCAAAGTGAGAAGGACTAGTTTGTCTCAAGCGACTATGCACAAGAATATCCCTAAAATTTTTATCCTTACGATATGCCAACAAAGGGGTATCACGAAACAACTCTCTGGTATCAGGATCGGAGTGGAGAATAGGCAGATGACGGAACAGAATTTTTTTCACCGCCAAACAGTGAGGGTGGAAAGTTAAGACAAGTTTTAGTCTGTCAGATGTAGTAGTAGGTTTAGGAGTAAGTGCAACCTGACGAGTGACAGGACTAATGCGATTAAGGGCATCAGATAAGACTCTTTCAGGATAGTGACGTCGGTGAAAAAACTCGAGCATTTCTTGAGCTCGTTCACGGAAATCATCTTCATCGTGACATATCCGACGTAAGCGTAGAAGTTGAGAGTAGGGAATGGAATTTTTACAGCTGGGAGGGTGAGAAGAGGTGTAAAGAAGGAAACCATGAGCATCAGTAGGTTTATAAAAGACAGAGGTAATAAGGCCAGTAGGAGTAATATTGACAGTGAGGTCAAGGAAGTTAACTGAAGTGGTAGAAATCTGAGAAGTGAATTTGATTGCAGGATGGAAATTGCAAACATAGTCAATGAATCTACGGAGGTTGACTTCAGACATGTCGGTGACACCAATACCATCGTCGATATAGCGACGGTAAAACTCAGGTAATGGTCCATCGTAACTTTGAAGCACCAAATATTCAAAGTGACCCATGAAGAGGCAGGCATAACTCGGGCCCATTTTGGTGCCCATAGCAACGCCACTAATTTGATTAAAGAACTGGCCATTGAATTCAAAAGAGTTGAGAGTGAGGACCAATTCCGCAAGGCGAAGAAGAGAGCCGGTGCTAAAAGTAAGGTACAAAATATGGAAATCACTAGAAGGAAGGAGGTTATCTTGGATGAGATCACGAATAGTAGCATGAACAGTAAGATTATGGCGGACTGTGGCATCCCCAGAACTGGGTGAGTAAAAGGTGGAGTTGCCGAGCTGTGAGACTCCTTCTTGAATGTACAAGTCCTTTCGCCAAACTACCACTGCACCACCTTTATCGGCAGGTTTGATGATAATGTCATCCCGCTTTTTAAGGGATGACAAGGACCGCCACTCAGAAGTAGTCAGGTTAGATCGACGTAGACAGGGTAGAGAAAGTTGATTAATGTCATGCAAAGTGTTAGCAATGTATAAATCAAGAGCAGCAGATTCACCTGGAGCCGGAGTCCAGTCTGACTTAGGTTTATTAAAATGATGAAAGATATCCCCGTCTGGCTCATAATCATATCTTCATGATTGCTCAGAGTAAGCAGTTCTTGGTGAGTATCGCCTATTAAGCATGAACTTGTTTGCCTGAGCACACTATGAGGCTCAGAAACATTATCAGTGATCAGGACACGTTTAGTTTACTTCTGTAATGAGTAATGTATGGAAGTGTTATGCCAGTGTCTTCTGTTTTAGCCAGGGTTCACCAAATTTGTTTTTAGAAGCTATTGGTGTGTTATCACACTTTTTATTTTTGAATTAATAAGTTGATTTTGTTGCTGTTGTTATACATTATCAACTGAAGTTTATATATTCTCCGGGTCATGTATGCTATATATTCTCCTACAAGATATTGAAAGTAGAAGTAATCTTATTGTACAAAATGTTTCTATTCTTTTGATTTTATTGGCAGTCTAATTAAATTATTCAGTATCTCTTGCTTTGTGTGTTTGTTTTATATATATATACATATTTTTTTTTTTTGCAGGCTAAAAAAAGTAGTGGAAAGGGAGACACATCTGAGGTAGAAGGAAAAAAAGGCCAGGTACCAATTGATTTCTCATAAAGTTAATTCATAAACTATTGTATTCATATTGAATTGAATCTGCAAAATTCTGAAGAGAGCATTTAAAAAGGTATCAATAATTGACTTTCTCTGACATCATTCTGTTACAAAGAAGATTGAAGAATCTGAACATGATCTTCTTTATGAGAGGTCACTACATTACCATAATAAAATGAGATTACTGTAAAACAAGTGTAGAAATCTTTCTTTTTGTTATATCTTGGCAGGCAAATTTAATTACTCATTATCTCCAGCATTGTGTGTGTGTGTGTTTTTATTTATTTTATTTGCCTCTTTATCTTTACAGGCTAAAAAGGGTAGTAGAAAGGAAGACACAGCTGAGGTTGAAGAAAATAAGGACGAGGTACTTCTATAACGTTTATTCATAAACTATTTTGTTTATATTGAATTGGACCGGGAAAACCCTGAAGAGAGAATCCAAGGAGTATGAAAGAATAGACAGGAATGGAGAACTGTATTTTGTCACAGATAATTTTAAGGAGTTCATAATTCTCTCATTTAAGTGCCGTATATCCAGTTGTGCAGTCTTTGTACAACTTTTATGTGTACGAGCAAGTAACCCATCAAAACGGGACAGGACATACCTTATGTTGTACTCTATCTGCTGCATGTCCTGATGATGATGACACTCATTCTCCTGTGGTCCTTTCCACTCCATTTCAACTTCATTTCATCTTTGTAGTCAAATTTATCATGACTTATTGTCATTGTCAGTGCACCATGAAAAAAATTGTGCATGTTCTTTTAATGGGTGTTTAATCAAGCTTTCGTGTTGCAGTGTGCGCCAATTCTGTATTTTTCCAAAAATACACATCGAACGGACTGAAAGGCATGTGCGCTGTTTTAATGGGTGTTCATTTTCCGTATTTTCGTGAAAAGCTTATAGAACTTCTTCATTGTTGGTTACAAACTTTTTGTTAGTTTTTATCAGTGTGTTATTTATTAACTGACATTTACTTACTTAGTCGTTCCCCTTCTTCCGTGAGTTGTAGATGTTTGGAAGCAAGAGAGAGCGCCAGACTATCCTATCGGCTGTCTTCCTCCTGGCCTGGTTCCATTCTAGTCCTCGATCCTTCAAAGATTGTATTAACTGACATTACATGAATAAATGCCCCCCTTCCTCTCCCCCCCCCCCCCCCCCCCCTTTTTTTTTTAAGCTTTGCTTAACTCTTGCAGGCCGGAATTTTTTCATCAGTTTTGCCAGAATTATTTTTGTACCTTAAAGCAGTACCTTTATAAATTCTAAAGTTACTGAGTTATTACACAACAAAGACACACATATTATACATCACAGTAAAGATAAATGAATGTAAAATTAGAATATGAAAGATTTTTAGTGATATTCTACATATAGTATTCAGTTATGAGTCATAATATAGACCACTTTCAAGAAAAGACTCATTTTAGTGAATGAAAAATGTACTCACCAACCCATGCATAAACACTAAAATATTATCCAGAGAGCTCCAGCATCTTTTAAAATGTAACTAATCCATATATGAATATTATTTACAAGTGTCAGCTTCTTGTGATATTTTGTTACTGTTTTACAGACCATCCAGCGAACCATATAAACATTATAGACATTTGGAAAGAAAAAGGACATTAGAGGCCGCGTGAAGCTTTTAAATTAAATCATACTGAAAAATGTACCCACCAATCCATGCATAAAGACTGAAATATTGTTATTATACAACAAAGACACACATATTATACATCACAGTAAAGATAAATGAATGTAGAGTTAGTATATGAAGGACTTTTAGTGATATTCTACATATAGTAATCAGTGATGAGTAATAATATAGACCACTTTCAAGAAAAAAATAATTTTAGTCTATTAAAAATGTATTTACCAACCCATGCAATAGACTGAAATATTATCCAGAGTGCTCTAGGGTCTTTTAAAATATCACTAATCCATATATGAATATTAATTACAAGTGTCAGCTTCCTGTGATATTTTGTTAATGTTTTACAGACCATCCAGCGAACCATATAAACATTATAGACATTTGGAAAGAAAAAGGACATAAGAGGCCGCGTCAAGCTTTTAAGGACTTTTAGTGATCATACATATAGTAATCAAATAAAACTAATCCATATATGAATATTAATTACAAGTGTCAGCTTCCTGTGATATTTTGAAGAAAAAAATAATTTTAGTCTATTAAAAATGTATTTACCAACCCATGCAATAGACTGAAATATTATCCAGAGTGCTCTAGGGTCTTTTAAAATATCACTAATCCATATATGAATATTAATTACAAGTGTCAGCTTCCTGTGATATTTTGTTAATGTTTTACAGACCATCCAGCGAACCATATAAACATTATAGACATTTGGAAAGAAAAAGGACATAAGAGGCCGCGTCAAGCTTTTAAATTAAATCATACATTGTATTGTTATTATACAACAAAGACACACATATTATACATCACAGTAAAGATAAATGAATGTAGAGTTAGTATATGAAGGACTTTTAGTGATATTCTACATATAGTAATCAGTTATGAGTAATAATATAGACCACTTTCAAGAAAAAAATAATTTTAGTCTATCAAAAATGTATTTACCAACCCATGCAATGGACTGAAATATTATCCAGAGTGCTCTAGGGTCTTTTAAAATATCACTAATCCATACATGAATATTATTTACAAGTGTCAACTTCCTGTGATATTTTGTTAATGTTTTACAGACCATCCAGCGAACCATAAAAACATAGACATTTGGAAAGAAATAGGACGTTATAGGCCGCGTGAAGCTTTTAAATTAAATCATATATTGTATTGTTTTTATACAACAAAGACACACATATTATACATCACAGTAAAGATAAATGAATGTAGAATTAGAATATGAAGGATGTTAGTGATATTCTACATATTTTCTAGACTACTTTTTAATAAAAACTCATTTTAGTGAATGAAAAATGTACTCACCAACCCATGCATAAAAACTGAAACATTATCCAGAGTGCTCCAGCATCTTTTAGAATAACACTAATCCATATATGAATATTACCAACGGGCTGATCACCCGTTTGCCGGTCACTTCGATTACGGAAACAGCAGCAGATGGATTGATTTGCCGTTGCCCTAAAGACGCCAATAGGCGTGATGGGAAACAATGGCGAAGAAAACCTATCTGCTGTTGCCCTAAGACGCCACTAGGCGTAATGGCCACTGACTGCTTTGACGGTCGGTGGCTAAGGACGGAAGAAGAAGAAGAAGAAGATATATGAATATTATTTACAAGTGTCAGCTTCCTGTGATATTTTGTTAATGTTTTACAGACCATCCAGCAGACCGTACCATCATCATTAAAATAAAAAAGAAGATATTCAAAGCCGCGTGAACTTTTAAATTAAATCATATATTGTGTTGAGATTACACAACAAAAGACACACAAATTATGTTTCACAGTAAAGATAAATATATTTAGAATTATAATATTGGGGCTTTTAAGTGCTATTCTTCATATTATATTCAATTATCAGTAATAATGTAAACAATTTTTTTTTAAATTCATTTTAGTGAATGAAAAATGTACCCACCAACCCATGCATAAAGACTGAAATATTATCCAAAGTGCTCCATAGTTTTTTTTAAATAACACTAATCCATATATGAATATTAATTACAAGTTTCAGCTTTCTGTGATATTTTGTTAATGTTTTGCAGACCGTACCATCATCATTAAAATAAAAAAGAAGATATTCAAGGCCGCGTGAACTTTTAAATTAAATCATATATTGTGTTGATATTACACAACAAAAGACACACAAATTATGTTTCACAGTAAAGATAAATATATTTAGAATTATAATATTGGGGCTTTTAAGTGCTATTCTTCATATTATATTCAATTATCAATAATAATGTAAAAATTATTTTTTTAAATTCATTTTAGTGAATGAAAAATGTACCCACCAACCCATGCATAAAGACTGAAATATTATCCAAAGTGCTCCATGGTTTTTTTTAAATAACACTAATCCATATATGAATATTAATTACAAGTTTCAGCTTTCTGTGATGTTTTGTTAATGTTTAAGAGACTCTCCAGCGGACCATACAGAGATATTTTGAACTGTTTTAATGTCATTTTTCTACTGCCTGTGAGCCTATAGAGGATGAAAGCATTGGTACAAGTAATTTCCATTATCCAGTAGAATATTTTTTTCCACCACTTGTTGCTGCGTCGTTTGTGAATGCCATAATACCCAAGCATTTGATCAGCACGGTCGCATCCATTCATGCTCTGATTATAGTCATGGACTGTTATTGGCTTTGGTTTTGTCGTGGTAGTCATTCCTGTATTTGTTTTGGTGGAAACAATGATTACTGGCTTTTTTGCTTTCTTATCCCTCCATCCAATACAAAGCAAAGATGAATCTTTAGTTTGCCAGCATTTCCGTTCCATGTGTGGTATGGAAAGTGCTTTTATTTCTAATGGAAAGCCAATTCGGTTTGACTGGAGGGTGCCAGTATAGTATTGCTTTTGCTGAAGCAAAAAGTCAATGAGTGCCCTGGTGGTGTAGAACCTGTCTGCAAATATATGATAACCAGTTCCAATTTGCTGTAATAGAGTTCCAAAGACTTTTATTGCCATCCCACTATTGGTGTCTGTGCTTGGATCATATGAGGTATTCGCTCCATAATACGTAAGCAGGGATAAAACATACCCAGTGATACTGTCAACAAGACCAAAACTCTTTATATGATACTTACTAGGCTTAGTTGCATTAAATTGCTTGTATTTCCATCTCCCTTTAAATCCTACAATCATTTCATCAACCGAAACATTTTCAAAGGGCGTAAAGGCATTATTGAAATTTTCAATCAAAGAGTTGATGAATGGCTCCACTTTACTTTTTCCCTCAGCATCAGGCTGTCCCACATGCAACATTGTTTGATAGATAGACAAAAATCTATCTCTTTCAAAGTTTTTGTGATAAAATGGAGCATAAAGGCAATCATAATAATAATAATAATAGCCCCTTCAGTCATAACTGACTATGGGAATGCGCCCCTGAGGTGACAGCCCTCAACTGCTTATTTTCCTGGTGCTCCTTTCGACGTTTTCTCCTCACCTCTGCTTCTTGTGTGAGCCTCTCTTCGCCCAATCTGAGGTGGTGCCGTAAATAGCATCGCCACTTTGTGCGATCGGCAGCTTCATCCTCCCATGTTGCTGGATCCATGTCCAGTGCCCTCATATCTCTCTTGCACACATCTTTGAACCTCAGCTGTGGTCGCCCAACTGTTCTCTTGCCATCTGCTAAAGGCAATCAGTTTCTGATGAATAATAGTCTCTAATAGAAGGTCTGGGATCAATGCCCATAGCATTTATTGTAGCCATAAATTTTAACAACTCATAGTTTGATAGTGCTGTCCAGCTGGAAAATCTAGATCTTTTTAGGGATGGATTATTTTTAAGAACTTTAAGTTTTGCATACTCATTTACAGAATGTACTATTGAATTTGCAATGTCATCAGTAAACAATGTCCTATAGCAGTCAAAAGGAGTTGATGCCTCACTAAGACCTAAGTCATCGTGTACTCCTGGTTTGCGACCATATTTGGGAAGAAATCTGAATGCGTTTTGGGTCTCTGTAACTGATGTTTGGTACTGAAATCCATTCATTACTAATTGCCCCTTGTTGCTCCTTGGTACTAATGCTTTTCCCCCTTTTTGTCGATGATTTTGTCAAAACTTTTTGTCGTTTTGTAGCACTAGGGCCTGGCTGGGACCACGCCCCCTCCTCATTAGAACTAGCTTCTTCGTTAAGTTCAAATTCGAAATCATCATTTTGACTTTCGAAATCATCATTATCGCTAAACTCGTCAAAGATACACAGTTCCCTAGCTTTTTCTACAGATAAAAAAGACCAACGTTTTGATAAACATGATGTGGTTGGTTCACTAGACATTGTATAAAAAACAATAATCGCCGATCGAAAGCTGACAGATTTACCGTTTTTTCACAGTGAAATTAGCTAGAACAAGCGTGTTTCCGAATCACAACTCAAAGATAGCGCTCTTCTGAATAAAAAAATAGTAACTTCCGTTATGTTAAAATACCAAATTACTAAAATACGGAACACATTTCACGGAACACAAAAACGACGTTGGGATCGTCGTTTTGGCTTCTAGGGGTTTTGCGGATGTACGTTGGTAGCGTCGTTCCGGCCTCTAAGAGTTAAGAAGCATATGATCACTCTGCACTTGATGCCGATGAAAGAAGCCTCCAATGAAGTACATGATTATATAGATCTGTAAATTATATTAACTCTTTGAGTCTGAAATCCCACAGAAGCAGAATGGTAAGACTTCCTTCATCCCTGCTGTACTGCTAAAAGGGAATCAAAGGCATTGACATATCCCCAAGATTCTTTTATTATATTATAATGACCTACTGCAGTTGCATTTTCATTGTTGTTTGTTTGCGTTCGCTGTCAGCCATTTCTCTCTCTTACAATACTGGCCTTTAGTTTTGAGCAATATGTACGTTGTATCGTAGTTTACAGCTAGGCTGCGATATCTGCACCTTTTGGAAAGGACAGGCTGAAAGTGACACCAGCTTACTGTTTGCTGGTCAACAACTCATTTCGAGAGCAGGGCTTTTTTCTAGACCTTTGTCGAGCCACTATAAGAAGATGTGATGTCTTGCTCACATCACGACCGGGACTGCGCTTTATGGACACATGAGTGAAACACACGAAACCACTGCCTCGCTACCTGATGAACTGGGAGGGCCCGTTACTGGAACATCACAAATGTTAGTGAACAAATATTGCAGCAGGCATTTACGTAATCTTTTCCTAGATCTCTTTGTGAACAAATATTCTACTCCAGTTCAGATATCTTTGTATACAGCTTTTTTTGAAAGCTCTTATTTTGTAATTTTTAATGAATTTTTGTGTCACCATATTCATATTTTCCTTGACTTTGTTATGAAATATATTTTACTGCGTTTATGTGAAAGAAATTTCTATTTTTATGTTTCTCAAATTTTAGGTAAGATGTTTAACTTAGATAATATAACGTTTTTATTTAACTCTCTGTTCATACTGGTTTCAACGCATCCTCATCTTGTGGGTGTTACTCAGTGAGTCCAGCCTAGCACTTGCATGGCAGTAGAAAGACTAAAATGAAGCATGCTGAATTACCATCAACCATGTAGCCACGTCAAGTGAAAGCAGACAAAGATGGCATTGTGGGAGCTGCATTTCCCAGTAGCCACACACTGAACAACCAACTTTTTCGTTTTACTGTATAATCCTAAAGATGAAGCCGTAGTGACACAAATGGGCTGTGTCATCACAACAAGAAAAATGAAATCGCCAAGAACAAGTAAACAAAAGGACTTTATCTTAAATGTTACTAGAGTCATGAAAGAGAAAGTAAAACTCTGAAAGTCCAGCACAACAAGAACAAGAAAGCAAAAGGACTACACCTTAACACATTAACTACCGCAAGCCGCTCTGACCGTCTTATGAATCTCACCACACTATTGCCGCTGGGAGCGTCAATCTCTATTTAGTAATAAATCGAATTAAAAATGTACCAAAACACTTTCTGAACTGGTTCGAGATTTTAAGTTAGCACCGTAAAACAAATTCCCAAAGCATGGTTGTTGTCAAACACTTGAAAATTGATATCATGTTCATATTTTTCAACTTTTCAGGCTAGTTACCAAATCATGTAAAACTGTTTACCATGGCAGCTAGTGATAAAGCCACAAAAAACACTCGTACACCTCATCTAACTGCTGAACAGGCTAGAAACTTGTCTCAACAATTAATTGATAGATCTAGCGATGAAGACGAGAGTGAAAATGGTGTAAACATTGATTCAGATAGTGATTTTGATAGCAGTGATAACAGTAGTAGTGACGGTGCAAGCAGTGATAATAGTGAAGATATTGTGAGTCCTCAGCCACCGTAAAAGAGCAAAGACCTGGGTAAGAATTTTAAATGGTGCAGGCAACAATGTAACGAAAGAAAACAACGGCAGCAAGTTAGTGAGGGTGAAACAACAAATAGTTTTTGTTTCCTACCAACTAGTGAACCAGGTCTGCATGCAAATCGTGAGATTTTTTGGAAGTGGTGTAGGTGTGATTATGTAAGTTACAAATAGTGTAAATATTAGTCAGTATGTGTGTTCTTGGGCTTGTTTTTCTTGTCATTGAATATACCACATGATAATCACCAAGAGAAAGGCATTAACTGCTTTAGGAACAAGCAATATGTTGATAAGTTTTAAAAATTGTGGAACTTCTTTTGTGTCTGTCAGTCATTTTATATTATTAATAATATTTACCATACCATGTAAACATAAATTTGTTCAGCTTGTTGTACTAGTACATTCAGTTATCTTTCAAATGACATATAATTCAAAAGAATCTGAAAACAAGACAACTACAGCTTAATTTCTGCATTCACCTACGAGGTAAAAATGGGAACAAAATTTAATTACGCCACAGCATGTTTTTCAATTCGGAAGTTAATGTGTTAAATGTTGTGAAAGAGAAAGCAAAACTCCAGCTCCAACGTCAGTAAGTACCATCGCCCTTCAGCTCCTGAAGGAGCATAGGCCTTCAACAAAATTATGCCAAGTCTTCCTGTCCTGTGCCATAAGTTCAAGGTCTTTCCATGTTTTCCTCATTCTTTTCATGTCTGTCTCAAGTTCTCTTCTCCAAGTGTTCTTTGGTCTCCTCCACCAGAACCTACCCTGGGGATTCTTGAACAAGGACTACCTTGGGATACTGTCAACAGGTTTCCTCAGTGTGTGTCCTGTCCATTGTGTTCCATTGGCACTTGTAGAAAGACCAAAAAATACACGGAGAAGAACATTAGACACACACATGAAATGGATGAAAAAGACATGGACAGACCTTAAATGGGTGGTATAGAACAGGAGGGTTTGGTATGCATCTGATGTTTGCCTGTGCTCAAGAGGGAGCAGAAAAGTAATGAATGCAGTGAAGCATCAATAATCCAAACTAATTTGGGTCACGGTTCGTTCGGCTAATCAAATAATTGTCTAAATTAAATTATTGTATGCAATGTTATTACTCCTGTAATTTGAAATATGGAGTATTTGTTTGTTTTTTTTTTAAATTATTTATTTAGAAAATCGTTTGTAAATAATAACCAAAAAGTTTTGAAGAAACAATGTATATTATTTTTATTTTGAACTTACGTGATTGTTTTACATGGTTTCAACTATAAATTACACTTTTTTTAAAAAAATGAACGTGGTTCGGATAATTGACGTTCAGATAATTGATGTTCTGCTGTATTTAGATCTAATTGAGAGCCAATGCTTTACTTAGAGCTGAAAGGTCAAATAGTAATAATACATGATTTTGTATTCATACTATTTTGCTTCATACTATTTTACGCAAACATAAATTAATGTGTTCATATTTACTTACTTAGTCGTTCCTCTTCCACCATGAGGTGTAGAGGCTTGGAAGAGAGAACCATACTATCCTATTTGCTGTCTTCCTCCTGGCCTGGTTCCATTCTAGTCCTCGGTCCTTCAGAGATTGTCTAATGTTGTCCTCCCAGCTGACTCTGGGTCATCCTGGAAGTCTGGATCCCTGGCTCTTAGTTTCCCATACTTGTCGTGGTAGCTGATCTTCTCCCATTCTGCAATTAGTTGGGACTGTTCTACTTGGGTCTGCGGGGTTGGGTTTTCAGGCCATGACATACCGTCTGGTTGCGGACCATGTCTCTTCTTGTTGCTTCAACCATCTTCCTCAGATACCTCATTTCTGAGGTTTGGATCTGGCTTTTGTGGGTTGTAGTCATTGCCCATGACGCACATTCATATGTCAAGACTGAGACATAGGTGGAGCGGTACACAACCATCTTCGTCTTCTTGCCAACTTCTCTTTTACTGAGAAAAATGCATTTATTTGATGTTAAAAAATTATAGCTTATCTTCGTATTTGAGGTTTTCTGTATGGATTTCTACAAACATTTCTTCTGTAACCAGGCTCCTGCCAAACGACAAGCCAGAAAAAAGAAGCTGGAACCTGATGCTGTCAGTGGAGATAACGCTGAACCAAAGGCTAAAATTAGGATCAAGAATTCCATTTCTGAGAGTTTTGCTGGCATTGACTTTTCTGCTAAGGCTAAAACCAAAGATGGAAGGGTGACCAACTTCAAAATAGCTTCGTGGAATGTGAATGGTCTCAGGGCTTGGCTTGAAGTAAGTATTTTGGAAGTAGAGTAATTTTGTGAGATTAGTTTTTTTTTCTTTGGTTCGTGCAATCAGGTGTCATGGGAAGGTGCAGTTTTTTTTTTTCTTGTGCGTGTTTCTTCAGCATTTCTTCGACACTACCTGTGTGTATTGCTCTTGGTTATTGCCTATATACGAAGTCAAGGACTGAATCACAGCTTAGTAGACAGGCTTGACGATGTCTCTATTTTGGCTCTCAATATGTCATGGGAATGTTGGTTTAGAGTGATTAGAAAATATATTGTTGTTGAATCAGAGAATAGGGAACATGAATTGGAGAATACTAGACACAAAGCAGTGTGTGCAGTTGCTTGTGCTTTGTCATCTGTGATTATTTGTGCTCTCATGCTGCATGTCTTAATTCTCTGGTGCATTTATTTTGCTGGGAACCACGATAGTGTACAGTTGTTTGAATGAGGACAGTTTCAAACACAACAGTAAATCATGCTGTCACTCTTAAAAAAAATGCCATGAGTAAATCGCTTCAGTCAAAAGGTTGTGGAGCGCTATAAAAAGAGAGCTGAGTGCACAAGGGCATCATCATTGTACAGACCAGTTTTCGTTATTGTCTGCAGAATTTGGTGAAGAAAATTGCATGTGGTATGTTTTGAGTTTTTTTACCAGGCTTAAAAAGGTATACCTACCTTAAGTACTGTTAGGTACTGTATGTGTTTATCAGGATTATTGACAAAGGTGGAAACAGGATTAGTAACAGTTAGCGGGTATTTATGCAAGAGATATAGCTGATCGATTGTTGGCCAGTTGAGTGACATTTGGATAAATGGGTACTGACCTGTAGTCAAATGGCAGCTATTACTCTGCATTTTGACATTTGTTTCACTTATATACGTGAGGGTATAAACATTTTAAAATGAGCAACTTTTCTATCCCCCTGTATACAGCATCATCCAACAATTACTGATCACTCACCTTGACATTGGTTACGAAAGAGCAGTAAGCTCAGCAACTTACGTTACATAACAACAACATATCTGTGTTGAAGATAGTGATACTTAAAGCCCCTTCTGTTAATTTTTGTCGACAGAAAGATGGTTTATCCTACATCAGAGCAGAAAATCCAGATGTTGCATGTCTCCAGGAGCTGAAGTGTGATGTTTCAAAAATCCCGGATGAAGCTAAGCTTGAGGGATATACCAGTTACTGGTTGTCAGGAGACAAGGAGGGTTACTCGGGAGTTGGATTGTACTATAGGATTAAACCAATCAAGATCACAGAAGGCATAGGTAAATATTAATTTTATTCTTGATGATTAATTTGGTTATTGCATTTGGTAAATATGATAACATTTTCTCTACCTTATTTCCTTCCCTCTTTCATTTCATACCTCTCTTTTACTTCTAATGTCTTTTCAGATTTCAAATTCTGCTTTGGCTTTCTAGTTTTCCTTTCGCTGTTGCACTATTGATGCGTTCATTTTCTTTCTGTGCACTTTTCTTTGTTTCCACCATATTACCACTAATGTGCTATATTTATTACTGGAGATTTATATTTCTATCTGGCCACATTTTAAAAGACCCTGACACCATCACCAGAACTGCCATGCTATGGACTCCAGGCGGAAAGCGAAAGCAATGCCGGCCAAAAGCTCCACCTGGTGGAGAACTATGGAAGCAGAGATGCTATGCATTAACCAGAGCTGGGGCACCACATGAAGGATGACAGCCAACCAAGCTTAGTGGAGACAGTTTGTTGCTGCCCTACAAGACACCACCAGGCATGATAGTCACTTATTACTTTGTCAGTCAGCGGCCAAGGACCAAAGTAGAGACAGTTTATTGCTGCCCTACAAGACACCACCAGGCATGATGGTCACTTATTACTTTGTCAGTCAGCGGCCAAGGACCAAAGTGGAGACAGTTTATTGCTGCCCTACAAGACACCACCAGGCATGATAGTCACTTATTACTTTGTCAGTCAGCGGCCAAGGACCGAAGTTGAGACAGTTTGTTGCTACCCTACAAGACACCACCAGACATGATAGTTGCTGATTGCTTTGTCAGTCAGCGGCCAAGGACCAGAGAAGAAGAAGAGACATTTTAAGTACTTTTCATTCATTACCCTTCTGCTCCCTAAGGAGCATATGCCTCCTACAAATTCATGTTTCAGAGCCATACAGTAGGAATGCCCCTTGACATTTTAGTCGAAGGTTCTGATTTTTGTGTTAAACTTGATTTCCTTTTTTTTTTTTTTTTTTTTTTTTTTGCGTACGCCAGCTGTTACTCAAGGCGAAATCTCAGGTTAGTATGTCTAACCTGAGACTGATTTTTACGTGAGTATCCCTTTTTTTCTTGTACGGAGACAGGTATCCCTTGCCATTCAGGCAGATACTCGCCGATTTCGGAGGTACCCATTAGAGCTTGGTCGGCTAAGGACCCGCCAGTCCCTGGTCGACGACACTCCTTCAAATGTTTTCGCCAGGGCTCGAGTTAATCCAGTCCAAATCCCGGTCGACGAAAAATCTTCAAATGTCCTCACCCGGGTTTCATCCTGGGTCACCCGGTCACCAGCGCAGTTTGGTAACCACTACACCAGCACGGCTATATTTCCTTA
Source organism: Oreohelix idahoensis (assembly GCA_024509875.1). NCBI lineage: Eukaryota > Metazoa > Mollusca > Gastropoda > Stylommatophora > Oreohelicidae > Oreohelix > Oreohelix idahoensis. Next base: position 279,816 of record JAMPIV010020938.1, read on the forward strand.
TAATCCTCAGTGCAGTGAAAGCTCTACTTGCCTGTTTTATTATTTTGATATCACCCTCTGTTCTTCCAAATTTTTCTATGTAACGGTCAAGATATATGTACAAGTCCACATCTTGAAGGGAAACATTTATTATTACATATCTTGTAGGGATGTTTTCCAAAGTGCAATCTTGCTATCATTTGCTGCATCTGTTCTCATTGTCTTGTCTTCTCCTTGTGTATTTCAGACACAATTAGTGTGACCTGTCATTAAGTATTTTCACTTTATCTTGCATCTGGTTATGGATGCATTACAAAAGTGCCAAGTCGTCAGCAAAATCTAGATTGTAAAGCTATTAGAGTCCACTAATTCCATTTCTGTTGGCTGATGTCATCATTTTCATAACCCAGTTTAAGAAAAGATATGGTGACAATAGGCATCCCTGTTCTTATCTCAAATAGTTCTATAAGTTGTCCTTCATGAAGAATTCTGCATTTCATGTTTTTGTATTTTTTTTTTTTTTTTTGATATGGGTTCTTTAGGGCTACTTCATGATGCCTCATCAGTATCTAAAGCAGGGGTGGACAACCAGTCGATCCTGATCTACCGGTAGTTCCCAGTGGATGATTTGGTAGATCTTTATTCTTTATGCAACATTTCAAACCAGACCTCTTCCACCGGCATTTAAAATCGTGGTGTCCCAGAGAACAAAGGTACTTTTTCCACATCTCCAATGTAAATTCTCAAGCTGACTACTAAGGTATATCAGTGAACTTCTTTTCTTTGTAATGTTCAGCGACACACACACACACACACACCCCCCCTGCTTAAAATTATACACACATATATATATATATGGTAGATCTTTAGAGGGCTCAGTGTTACTAATGTAGATCCCAAAAGCTCCTGGGTTGCCGATCCCTGTTCTAAAGTGATTCTATGTCTTAACTGTCAAATGCTTTTTCATAGTCCATGTACTCGATGTAACGAGGTGAGTTCAGTTCCAAACTTTGTTCAACTATTATACACTCTGTGCCTGTCTGGTCTGTATAGGATCTGTATTGTCGAAAACCTACTTGTTCATCTCTTAGTCATTGTTTGCCACTGTTAATATCTCCAAGTGTAGGTAATTTATTTGTTTCATATTTTCTTTCTTGTTCCAAACTTTCATTATTAATTAATTTTGCTCCGCTCGTCTGCCCAGCTGAAAAAAATGGGTTCTTGACTGCTCTTGAGTCAGGAAAGGAAGCTCATCACCCCATCTAAATAATGCTGAGACCTAGTATAGTGAAGTCTCTAACACTTCACTACCCTATGGAAGTATCAGCTGCGGGACAACCGTTACCCTTTTAAACCCAAAACAATAGAAAATAAATAGAACTGTACCTAATACAATGTTCAAGAAGAGTTATGGAGAAAAACTACTGCGATGAAGTTATAGAACTGATTGTGTCTTTTAAGTGAATGTCCTGTTCATGTTTTTTCCCCCAGGCATGAACAAACATGACGAAGAAGGAAGAGTCATAACTGCCGAATTTGAAAAGTTCTTCCTTGTCAACACCTGTAAGTAACCCATGTATTTATATTCTGAAGTATTGTTTTCTTCATATTCATTCATAACCCTCCACTCCCAAAGGAGCATAGGCCTTCAACAAACACATGCCAAGTCCTCCTGTCACGTGCCATCATCTCAAGTTCTTTCCACGTTCTCATCATTTTCACCTCTGTTTCCAGCTCTCTTCTCCATGTGCTTCTTGGTCTACCTCTGCCTCTCTTGCCCTGGGGGTTCCAGAACAAGGAGTGCCTTGTAATGCTATCAACAGGTTTCCTCAGTGTATGTCCTATCCATCGCCATCATCTTCTTCTCATCTCTTGTTCCACTGGCACTTGTCTAGTTCTTGTCCTCAGTTCCACGTTGGTAACCTTGTCATACCATTTTAATCCCTCTATTCTACGCAAGCACCCATTTATGGAAGTGTGTAGCTTTTTGGTTGTTGTCTTTGTTGTTCTCCATGTCTCAGAGCCATACAATAGGACTGAAGTATTGTTTTCTTGCTTTTCTTTTAACACTGAAAGGTTACGTTTAACAGAATTGTTTAACCCTCTCCACTTTTTTTGGGCAAATGTGAAGAGGAAAGTTGGCATATATCGTAACAACAGGTATGGTTGAATGAAATAGAGACAGAGGAAGACAAAGAGAGCAAATTCTGGACAGTTTGACATCGTGGCATGGAAAGAAGTCAACAGCAGAATTGATTAATTGTACTGGAGACAGGAAGTTGTGGAGAGACATAGTCTCCTAACGTCACGAGGCATGGTACTTGAAGAAGAAGAATGTGCAGGGGTTTTCACAGAGTTCTGTTTGGACATTGCCCATTAGAAATGTCACATTTATATTTGACATTTAAAAACTCCTTTTGCGCTCCTTACGAAGCATGGAACAACCACTACAGCTGGTTCCCTCGTTCGAAGCCTGCCCTAAACATTCACATGCTGTTGCAGCAGTGGTTTCTGTGACAATTTTTTTTACATGACGAGGGTTGCCAACCCCTTGCACAAACTCAAATAATTCGCCCTACATGACACGCCTGAGAGTTTAGTAGTCACTATTCTGTCATTGTCTCTTCAGTAAATGCATGACTGCACGAACAGTTGAGAGGAACAAAGACAAATAATAACTGTAATATATTTTTATCTGTAAACGTACAATTTCTCCAGTATTGTTAACTTATCCTGACCTGTGCCATCCCCATAAGGTCGTTCCATGTTTTCTTTATCCCGGTCATTTCTGTCACCAGTTCTCCTTTCCATGTGTTTTATTGGTCTCCCTGTACATCTGGACCTTGAGGATTCCAGAGCAAGGACTACCTTGTAATGCTATCAACAGGTTTCCTCAACGTGTGTCCTACCCATCGTCAATGCCTTCTTCTCATCTCTTGTTCCACTGGTTCTTGTCATCAGTTCCACATTGGTGATCTTGTCATCAGTTCCACATTGGTGATCTTGTCATCAGTTCCACATTGGTGATCTTGTCATCAGTTCCACATTGGTGATCTTGTCATCAGTTCCACATTGGTGATCTTGTCATACCATTTTAATTCTTCTATTCTACACAAGCAACCATTTTGTGAAAGTCTATAACTTGTTATTGTTTCTGTTCTTCATGTTTCAGAGCTGTACGTTAAGAATGACTCAGGAATTGCATATTTCACTCAGCCTTCAGCGCAGATGTTTTTTTTATATTTTTTTTTTTATTACAGATATTCCCAATTCTGGTCGGGGCCTCCCTAGACTGGATTATCGCACAAAAGAATGGGATGTTGACTTCAGAAACTACCTGAAGTCCCTGGATAAGAAGAAACCAGTGATTTGGTGTGGTGACCTCAATGTTGCTCATCATGAAATTGGTATGAATTTTCACTAAATGTTGTGCTTAGTTTTAGTTTATTTGCTTATTTCTTATGTTTAGAGTTACTGTTAGATTGTTTTGTATGTAAGTGTTGGATGCTAGTTTTTGCTGATTTTATTTGTGTGAGGAACCCGTTACACGCCCATTGAGGCATATTGGGAATATGGTGTTAGGCTCATATTATCTTGACCGTCGGCACATGAGGGGTGATGTGGTCGGCATCACGCCGGCCGCCTTAACCTTCCCAGAGTTGCTCTGGTACCCATTTGGGGCTGGGTCGACCCAGGAGCCGTTTGTGGCCTAAAAAATTCCCGCCTCATCTGGGGATCGAACCATAGACCAGTGCTAGTTTTTGCTGATTTTATTTGTGTGAGGGCTAAATTTATATTGTGTGTGTTGATGGTGGTTGGGGTGATCCTGTTACATGCCCATTGAGGCATATTGGGAATATGGTGTTAGGCCCATATTTTCTTGACCATCGGCACACTAGGGGTGATGTGGTCAGCATCATGCCGGCCGCCTTAACCTTCCTAAAAGTTGCTCTGGTACCCAATTGGGGCTGGGTCGACCCAGGAGCAGTTTGCGGCCTAAAAAAATCCCACCTCATCTGGGGATCAAACCATAGACCACTGAGCTACCACGACTCCCTTGATGATGGTTAGTATTAAGTTATTTTATTTGTTTTAGAATTGATTGTAGATTTTTTTTGTTTCCTATTCCTTGTTTGCTATCTGTTGAGGATTACTGTATATACTCAAGCATAAATCGAGAAATTTTTTCCCTTTTTGGACCTTAGAAACGAGTATAAGTCAAGAATTGTTTTCCCTTTTTGGACCTTAAAAAACGTACCTTCAGAAAAACAGAAACCTTTCAATGTAACGGAAATCTATTTATAACACGGGTCTCGCTAAATACCGAGATCTCGTTGCTACTTAGCCACGACCGACAACAGTAATCAGCCTTTCCTTGGGAACAAACTTTATTTTCAAACACTTCACTCCCCTAAGGCAGTATCTGCTGTGGGACTGCCTTGACCTTAATTTGTTTAATAATTCAAACATGGACAACTTCATCAGTGCCCCAGTCTCCTCCCTTAGAGGAGGATCTCAGCACAGTGCACGAACTCCATAGTACCGGCGAGAATCCCAGTGTGTGTATATAGGAATGACACATTCTATAAATATTTTTGTGGTGGGTAGGTTTCTAATTTTTTAATTTTGCCAGGGCAGTGACCTTACATCCTACTCTTTACAATTTCAAGCTGCCATGGGATTTTTAACGTGCTCAACTTGCAACAAGACCTCCTATTTTTTTGCCCGTATCCGAAAAGGCTAGCCATCCGATCTCACTACCCAGGAGACCGGAGGGAGTATGACATCCTTAGGACCACTGGTTCTCAAAAAACATTTCCATAAATTATATTCCCTCTACTGGGAATTGAACCAGATACCTTAAGATTTCAAGGTGAGCGCCATATCTCTTAGCCACTCCAACAATATACTGTGCACAAAACCTGTCTTAACATATTTTTTTAATCCATAAATATTCTTTATCATGTGCAGATCTAAGGAATCCTAAGGGAAACAAAAAGACAGCAGGCTTCACAATAGAAGAAAGGGAATCCTTCACAGTCACTCTCAGGGATGGTTTTATTGATTCTTTCCGGTACTTGTATCCACATCAGGAGAATGCGTATACGTTTTGGACGCACATGATGAATGCAAGGGCAAAGAATGCAGGATGGTTAGTATGCAGATTTATAGCTAGCTCCAGTTGGCTGGAATAAGGTCTTCTAACTTGTACATTATGATGTTATCTTCTTCTTTGTACACTCCCAGACGTCTACTTGAATATTTTCTAAGAAAGCAATGGTCGGCTTGAAATTTTGTGAGGACGGCAAACCATAAGTCAGAAGAATTCAGGACCACCACTGGTGTAAGACAAGGTGATATCCTGTCACCTTATCTTTTCATACTCCTCATGGACGATGTCATCAAGGCATGTAAGGAGAGGACAGGAAAGTATTCAGTGGGGTACTGGAAGATGAGACAGGTCTGTATTTCAGAGCTGGCATGTGCTGATTATGTTGCCCTGATTGCTAAATCAGAGGCACATCTTCAATCCAACCTGCAAGTCAGGAAGGAAGAGAGGGATGATCATAAGCAGCTCAAAAACAAAAACCATGTTTTCAAAAACAAAAACCATGGTGATATCACGAGAGGAAAGAAGACATCAGATTAAGCTGGGAGAACGTCCTGGAGCAGGTCGACCACTTTAAATACCTTGGAGCTGTCATAGACCGGAAGGGAGGCATCAAAGAAGAGTTGGCTACCCGAAGAGCAGCAGCTGGGAGACTTTTTCAAGCCATAAATCAAGGATTCCTCAGCAAAAGAGAAGTTGGTAAGAAGACGAAGATGGCTGTATACCGCTCCACCTAAGTCCCAGTCTTGACGTATGGATTCGAGTCATGGGCAATGACTACAACCCACAAAAGCCAGATCCAAACCTCAGAAATTAGGTATCTGAGGAAGGTGGTTGAAGTAACAAGAAGAGACATGGTCCGCAACCAGACGATACATCAAGGCCTAAAAACCCAACCCCTGCAGACCCAAGTAGAACAGTCCCAACTGAGATGGTTTCTCCATGTCTGCAGAATGGGAGATCGGCTACCGCGACAACTATGAGAAACTAAGAGCCAGGGATCCAGACCTCCAGGACGAAACAGAGTCCGCTGAGAGGACAACATTAGACAATCTTTGAAGGACCAAGGACTAGAATGGAACCAAGCCAGGAGGAAGACAGCTGATAGAATAGTATGGCGCTCTCTCTTACAAACCTCTACACCTCACGGTAGAAGAGGATTGAATAAGTAAGTAAGCAATGGTCGGCTTAGGTTATTTGTATCTCCATAGAGTTTTTCCAGGAATGGTACTGGTGACGGCCATATGTGCTTTCTCTGTTCCTCAAATGTTGGGCATCTTTGAAGCAGATGTTCAGCAGTCATTTTATCAGTGCCACAGTTATGCACATCGGTAGTTCCTATCTTTCGCGTGTTGAATAGTTGCTATCCCAGTCTGTTGTGGCCTGTGCTGAAGATTACCACTTGTTCTCTTCTGCTGAGCTGGTAATATGCATCATTTTAAAGGTGGCCGGATGCTCTGCATCCCATTAGTTCCTGTATCTGCTTCTGATAAAACTCTTTGCCTCTTCAAAAGTTACACTTGTATCAGGCTGAGGTAACTTTTCACCTTCTTTTGCCAATCTGTCCGCCTCTTCACTGCTAGGGATGTCGCAGTAAGATGGGATCCATTGTATCACAACTCTTTTGAATCGCTGACATAGTTTGTGGAGTATTAGTCTTAGGCCATCCAGGTCTGCATTATTCTGGCTATTCAGCGTTGCAATTACTGACAGTGCATCTGTGAACCAAACAACTTGTCTCTCAGTGCTTTCCTCTGTCATTATAACCTCTGCTACAGTTTTCAAAACCTCTGCCTCTGCTATGAAATTACTTGAGAATTTTCCTGTTGCCACTGACAGCCTTTTTTTTTTGTGTGTACCAATGCTTTAGCTTAGAAAGACTCCTCTTCCTCTTGATTTTATTGCATTTGTTGCTGATCCTGTTGTGTATACGTGGGTCCAGATGTTGCTTGTGTAATGTTTCTCTATGTATTTTGTCGTTATAAAAACTATGATGTTATAAAGCTTGTACCAAAAAAAAACAAATATAGTTCAGGGGTTTCACAGTTACCCTGTGTGATTTATGGGGATCTCTGAGGAGAATAAGATGGAATTAAACCATTGCTCCCTCAGGCTTGTAATAAGAGGCTATCTTTGTGAAGTTATGCATTGTGCTGGCAACCTTACCACGTAAAACAAATAATAATTAGTATAATATAGACATGGAAAAATTGAGAAAAGTATATTTAAGAAATGAAAGTAATGTAAACATAAGAATAGTTTTTACTTTAATCTCCGAAATAACCCAGATGCAACAGACGGTCACATCTGCTGTTGTTAATTATAGTTTCTAGGTGTCTTGTGTGTGTTGACAGGCTTACTTGCTCGGTGAAAAACACATCATGTAGAGCAGAATTGCCAGTGTGTTTGCTGAGGCCTGAAAGGGAAGCAAAGAATAGTAGCACCATATGCTACCACAGGCATGTTGGAAAAGGCAACTGCTGGACTACTTTGTTAACATTGTTATTTCATCAGACATCTGGATTACCTTGTTTAACATTTTTATTCCATCAGGCATCTGAACTACTTTGTTAACATTTTTATCCCATCAGGCATCTGAACTACTTTGATAACATATCCCATCATGCGTCTGGACTACTTTGTTAACATTATGATAATATTGTTATCCCAACAGGCGTCTGGACTATTTTGTGCTGTCTGAACGGCTTAAAGAGAATCTATGTGACTGCATCATTCGTAGCCAGGTCCTAGGTAGTGATCACTGCCCCATTGTCTTGCAGCTTGCACTTTAGCCTGAAGATGAACAACGCCCAGAACTGTTGATTGTTGAACGTTCAGATGGCACAAGTAATGGTTGACAGTATTTTTTTCAGATTGGGCTTTTTTTTTTAAAAATGTTTGTCATAACAAAACTTCTGTTTAAATTAAACTAATTTTTTTTCAAGCACAAAAACGTGTGTTTTATTTCTAAAAATGGAAAGAAAGAAAAAATCTTTAAGAAGTGCCCAAGCAAACCTGTGCTAAAATACTTAGCATGTATGTCCTATGACATGACTAGTAGAATGATGTCATAATTTTCAGTATAATACATAAATACATTTTCTATTCTAGGCATTTGGTTCTGCAAGTTTGGTTTTTTTAAAATCCATGTTGTATCTTGTCCTCATGACTGTTTCATTTTTTTAAACCTTTTTGTGTATCTTCCTTTGTTTCCTATACCCTGAGTGTAAAGAGCGAGGGTGTACATACATAATTGTGCAAAATGTGTGCGATGTCAGAAATAAAAGTACAACTGACTCTTGGGATTAAACAAAATATGGACGGGAATAGAATGTAAAAAACTTAACACAGGAGAAATTGTGTTTTACTCAGGCCATGAGCAATGTTGTCAAAGGAAGTGTGGAAGACACTTTTAGAATGGGGAGCAAAAGTAACCAGACTAACATCTGTGACATTCAAAAATGCAAACAAAAAAATAAAAATGATCACCATCTAGTGTTATGCACCAACAAATAACAAAGAAAAATCTGTGACGGAAGAATTTTACACCACAATTCAAAATATAATAGATGGAAAGAGGTGTAAAGACACTACAGTCCTTAATAAAAGGATAACAGAAAACAGCGGCTTCAAAGAGATCATGGGCAAACATGGGAACTTGGATTCTTGATAGGAACTAGCTGTTGGAGGAAGCATGTTTCCACATAAAAGAATACATACCATCATGGATATCACCAAACCACAGAACAGAATCAGAATGATATGTGTAAACAAGAAGTTTAGATCATTATTCCATGTCGTAAAAGTATATAAAATAGTATGCTTTACATTTTGCAGTAAGGCTTCCCTTCTTAGGTTTTGGAGAAATTTTTGTTAGAAATGATTAGTAGTAGTAGTTTTAGCCCCCCTTCAGTCATAACTGACTATAGGAATGTGCCTCAGAGGTGATAGGTCTCAGCGGTTTTTTCCCCTGATGTTCCTTTCGTCGTTTTCTTTTCCCTTCTGCTTGTTGTGAGAGGTTCTTTTCGCCCAATCTGCTGAAGTGGCACAGTAGGGAGCATCGCCACTTGGTGTGATCGGCTGCTTCTTCCTCCCAGGTTGCTGGATTTATGTCCAGTGCCTTCATGTCTCTCTTGGACATATCTTTGAATCTCCGCTGTGGTCGCCCAATTGTTCTTTTGCCATCTGCCAGATGTCCGTAGAAGATATCTTTAGAGATGAGACCATCTTCCATGCAGCAGAAATGAGCAAGCCAGCGTAGTCTATGCTATTTAAGCAATGTACACATGCTTTGAAGGCCAGCATGTGACAGCACCTCTAAATGATTACAGCAACATTTATCATTGTATTTGTGTACAGACAAAGAAAGAATATGCCTACTGTTACTTGGGTGCATTCGTTGCTAGAGGTTACTAAAATGAGGTTGCACCAGGGTGTGGAGCTAAAGTCCTGGTCACGCAGGAGTACATGGCACTAAGAGAGCTGACAAACTGGCCTTGAGAGCACCCAAAGTGAGGACATTAGATATGGATAAAGGACATATACTAAGGGCAATTAACGGTCGCCTGTAAGAGAATGACACTGCAGTCGATAAATCAACACGATTCATACAGCTCAGCAGAAGAGAACAAGTGATAATCTTCAGACTTCGCACTGGCCACAACAGATTGGGATATCTAGTCAACAAGCTAAAGATAGGAACTACCGATGAGTGTAACTGTGGCACCGATAAAATGACTGCTAAACATTTGCTTTAAAGATGCCCAACTTAATGATAAAATATGGCCGTCACCAGTACCATTCCTGGAAAAACTCTTTGGATATAAAAACAGCCTCAAGCTGACCACTGCAAGTAGACTTCTGAGAGTGTATGAATGTGACAAAACGGGGTGGCCCCTATCGATCTTTATTTCACTCCGGCAGTATCGGTACATTTGTGGTACTGATTTTTATTATTTGCTCTCAATTGTCGCACTTTTCTTTCTTTCTTTCTTCGTTATTTTTCTGCTAATTAGCAGATACTTGATTTTATCAAATCATTTGACACTCCTCTCTGTGATGTCACCTGTTTGTTACCTGGTCATCCTGGCTTGCGGTGAGCAACTGAGATAAAATAGTCACCAGTGTGTTTAGATTAAACTGCTGATAAGACGACTCGTTTGGTAACCCAGATGGGCAGACACGAAGTTTTTGCGTACTCATGCGACAGATAACAAAATTACTGTCTGTGTGACACATGTGGGCAGACAAGTGTGACATAATCGCTTCCGGTCACTTGTTTAAAAGTAATCATGGATTTATTACATTTGAGACAATATGAGTCTACAAATGTGTTTAGTGAGAGTGTATGCAAGGCATCAGATGTCCATATATGGTAATATGTGACCTTTGCAGGCACGCAACTTATTTCACGTGGGTCTATTTTGAAAATATCACACCCTATCTGCATGATTTGAAATGATTGGATCTTTCTGATTAGATTCATAACAAAAATGCGTGGGAAGATAGGAATATAGTCTGACCATTTCACAGTTTTATTTCACTGAATTTCACGCTCGCCAAGACAACATCAGACCTCGCCAGAGTGAAGATTAGATTCATAATTCCTTTTTTTAACGGACCTTTTATTGGAGAACCAAATAAGACTTACAAAGCACAGGAAATCTCTATATTTTAACAAGGAACACTGGGACTAGGAAACTGAAGAATTCATGGAGTCAGAGGGAATTGAAGTTAAAATTAACGACACCCCAGACGCATGTAGGAGATCGATTCAAGTCTCTTTTATTCATCTGAGCAAAAAGTCTGTGAGTCGGGATTGGCGTAAGTTGTGATTTACATTTCATATTTATTACTAACATGCGAACTAACATATATATATATATGTATATATTACCCTGTGAAGTTTAATGTGTGAAACTCGCTAATGGATGTCAAAGTCATTTGAGGCTGGCAACCTCAGCGTATAGAATGATGATTCATGAACCACCACTGCACGGGCTGGGGATGGCTTTATTGATAGTATCATAAAGAGAACTAAAAGCATAAAGTAGTTCCAGGTTCCCTATGGAGCAGGGAGTTAAAGATGAAAGAAATGATATACATTCTAAGTATAATACTTACATTTTCAAAGCAGTGTAAATGTACCTATAAACATATTCACTTTAAAATTAATGTAAGTTTTCAAGCTTTAAACCATTGTAAATGTCTATGTGAAAATATTCATTTTTAAAGTAATGGAAGTTTCAAACTTTTCAATCAGTGCAAAACATAAATGAAAACATATTCAATTTATATTGTGAACACTTTTCAATCCGTGGACGGTCCTTTTGAGTGACCAACTCTTCTTTGATGCCTCCCTTTCAGTCTATAATAGCTCTGAGGTATTTAAAGTGGTCAACCTGCTCCAGGACCTGTTCTCCCAGCTTAATCTGATGTCTTCTTTCTTCTCGTGATATCACCATGGATTTTGTTTTAGAGCTGCTTATGACCATCCCTCTCTTCTCCAGCTCTTCCTTCCAGACTTGCAGGTTGGATTGGAGATGTGTCTCTGATTTAGCAATCAGGGCAACATCATCAGCAAATGCCAGCTCTGAAATACAGACCTGTCTCATCTTCCAGTACCCCACTGAATACTTTCTTGTTCTCTCCTTACATGCCTTGATGACATCGTCCATGAGAAGTATGAAAAGATAAGGTGACAGGATATCACCTTGCCTTACACCAGTGGTGGTCCTGAACTCTTCTGACTTATGGTTTGCCGTCAACACATAATTTCTGCAAGACTTGTAGAAGCTCTGTATAGCATGAATCAGAGGTGCTGGAATGTTCTTCCTTGCCAAACAGTCCCAAAGTTTGCTCCAGGGGACCCTATCAAACGCCTTTTCCAGATCTATGAAACAAAGATGGATCTCACTCTTATACTCAAGGGCCTTTTCACTCAGCTGTCTGAGTGTGAAGATTAGGTCTTGAGTACTTCGGTTTGCTTGGAATCCGCACTGGACCTCATCCAATTGTGGCTCAGCTAGATGTCGGAGTCTCTGCTCTAGGATTCTAGAGTAGATTTTACCAGGGACACTGAGAAGGGATATGCCTCTATGGTTTCCACATTGTCGATTGTCACCCTTTTTGAAAATTGGTGTTATGATGGCAATCTTCCAATCCTTTGGTATGGTTTTGTTGCACCACGCTGCCTGTAGGACCCTTAAGAGTAATAGGTCGCCTGATGCTCCCATGTACTTAACCATTTCTGGTGTTATACCATCATGCCCTGCTGCTTTGCCCATCTTGATTTTCTCCAGTGCTGCCTTCAGTTTTTCCATCTTTACGTCATCTTCACCATCATTGGTTTTCTCTTCTGTGCTAGTGGTTATCGTTGTCTGATGCTTGACCTTGCTCACCATCCAGGAACTCTGAGAAATATTCTTTCCATTACTTCCTTCGGGGCAGTAAGCAATTTGCCTTGCTTGTCCTTTATAAATTTGAGAGGGCATTGTTTTTCCTTCCTCGTGTTCTTTAGGTCTTATAGAACAATTTCTGGTTTTCTTGCACATCTTTTTCTAGCTTTTCTCCAAATTCTTCCCAGGACTTCTGTTTTGCTGCTAGCACCTTGTTCTTTGCTTCTGTTCTGTGTCACATATTCTCTATATTTCTCCATTTGTCCTGTTGTGTTTTTAGCTCCTAAGTATTGTTTCCATGCCATTTTCTTCTCTCTTATTTTCTCTGTGACTCCCTCTGTCCACCAAGGTGTCCTCTTTCTCTTGTTCCCAAGTCGGACTTCACCACATGCTTCTGCAGCAGCTGTCTTTATGATGTCCTTGAATTTAAGCCAGATGGTTTCCAAGTCATCAGGTTATTCTTCTGTGTTGCTCACCGCTGCAGCAATAAGCCCCTGATATTTCTGGCTCTCTCAGCTTGTAGGTCTTAATGCTCATTTCTACCGTTCGTTTACTTAGTTTCTTGCGTGATGTTGGGCAGTTCCTAGGCTGAGCAACTCTTTCAGTTGTTCTTTTGATTGTAAGCAGGTAGTGATCACTTCCAATCTCTGGCCCCCTCCAGACTCTAGCATCCCAGACATATTTGAATGAGCTCCTCCTAACAATGGCATAATCAATCACTGACTTCTCATTCTTTGTTGGTTCACATCTAGTGTATGTATGTATGCGCTTATGGGGGAACTTTGTGTTTGTAATTATCAGATTCTTCTCACTGCAGAATCTAAGGAGTCGCTTTCCATTGTCATTGAGAGTATCTTCTCCATATCTTCCGATAACTCCACCCCATCTAGCATGGTCATTTCCAACTCTGGCATTGAAATCTCAGAGCATGATAATTTCATCTAGGCAGTCATCCACTGTCCTTTGAAGCAGCTCAAAGAATTCCTCCTTGACCTCTACTCTCTCATCCTCATTTGGCCCATACACTATGACCAGGTTGACTATGGCTTCTCCTTCTTTTAGTTTTACAACCATAATGCGCTCCGAGACAAAGTTCCATTCCTTGATACTATCTTTTTGGCCACAATGCAACCCACGCCCCCTTTAGCTATTTCAGATGTGGGTACACCACTGTAGAGCAGCGTGTTGCCATCGAGATCCATGACTCCTTGTCCTTTTTTCTTTGTTTCTGTTATAGCCAGGATTTCTAGTTTTGCTTTCCTCATCTCGTCCACCAGCTCCTCTTCTTTCCCATTTATACTTGTGTTCCAAGTTCCATAAGTCGTAGTCCGTTCCAGTTCGTCGCCTTTAGAATCAATCCGGTTTTCTCTCTTGTAGTTCTCGTAATCAAAAGTGTAAAGCAAACAAGTGATTGGCCTGTTGTGCCTTTGCATGGTGGAGGGGCTGCCTCCTTACGGCCTCCATGCAGGTCGCCGTCCTCCTTTTTCAGCCGGGCTTGGGACCGGCCTAGGAGGAGTTCTATTTAAATGTAAAGGACGTTTTATCCCGAGGGATTAAATTTAATTCTCATTGAGGGTAAAATCTGATTAATTGGGATGGTGGTATGGGAAGATCGGAACCCATAACTATGGTGTGGAAAACGCCATACTCAGAGGAGCATTTCATTCTATTCTTTTACCATAGTTATTGGTGGTACCAGCAGAAAGTACTATCTCTGGAACAAGAAGGGAACCGTGGCCTAAGCTTTAAGACGAAGGACGCACGTGGTAGACTCTTCTTGACGTTTCTGGGAAACGAGCTACCCCCGACAACCTTGATCAGAGACGAGCGTGAGCAGAGTGAAAAGAACCAACCCATAAGAAGGAGCAGAACTGTCATTGGCAGCTAAGTTCAAATCTATGCTGCCACTTTAACTTCTTGTAATATCTCACATTCCCTAAAGGCTGTGATGATAACTTTTCTTGATCCATAACTATCCAAATTATTTCTAACTGTTAAAACCTAAAGTGATTATTAAATTTTGTTATTTGCAATGTTACAAATTTAACTTCGATTTTATCATTTTAAAGTTACTGCATGTTTGTCTCAGTCAAATTACTACTCACACTCTAACAGAGCTATACTAAAATAGAATTCCACTGAGTAAATCAGGGGTGGGGGCTTAAACGAGCTGAAAGTAAAAAGTGCTTAAATCCTTCACAAAAGCGTCGGTAGAATTACAGAGTTAACATACTCAGCCAAAGCAGTATTGTTCTCGCTTATTCTGAATAACTGGTGGACCACTACTGCAAAGCAGGGGAGGCAATACCGTCACAATGAAGTAGAAAAAGATACTGCTGGCATTTGGTGTCAAACTTAACACCAGCAGGAATGGACATATGAAAGGATGTGTCGGGCATTTATACAACCAGTACATTACTGGAACAGTCGGCATTCATACCCTTTTTATATTTGCTGAGGGCGACTGAGCACCTATGGGTTTGCCCGGGGTTAAATGATGTCGATTCTGTAACACAATAAACAGGCTCGAGCAATTAGTGACTGAAGTTTGATCAACCAGCAGCACAGACATTTAGCATCAGAATATAAGAAACCATATGAAGAGAATGGTCTTTTTAAAAAAACAAAAGAAGCAGAAAATAAAATCTGGAAAAATCAGCACACTTATGCATTTTAACAAGATAACAATAGTATAAAAACACAAAGACATTTATCATCTAATCTTTATAAGTGGTTCTATTTATTAAAACAATATTGTTTAAAAAAATAAGCTTATCAGCTGGTGAACATAAATTGACAAGAATTGTGGAGAGAATATAATTATAAAAAATAAATTTTAATATGCCAAGACATTTTTATCCATTGGTGGTTGTTAACTTGTGCACAAAATTGTAAGAAACTGTTAATACAGCAACAAAGGTGCAAGTAATTAATAAAACTTCACAGAATGTGGGGTCAACAAAATAAGGCAAGCATCAATACTCAAACAAAAGGTTGTCCCATAGCAGATACGGGCATAGAGGAGTGAAGTGTTACAGACTTCACTATGCTAGGTCCAGCTTTATGAGGTGGTGTGACCAGTTACCTTCCTCTCAGCCTTTGCCTTCCTTAACTTGAGAAGAGTCAAGTACCCATTTACAGCTGGGTAGACCAAAATATGCGCTAACAGGTGTCGAACCTGGTAAATTTGCCATGAGAGGGAAGTGCTTGAACACTCGCATCTGTACTAAGACTAACACTTTTTTATTTTTTGGGTTTGTGCCCCTGGTGCCTTAAGGAAGTGCGTAATGTGCCTAATGGACAATCTGGCCCTGGGAGCCTGTCACCGATCTTTTGTGTTTGTACATGATAAAATCTCACTAAATTGGTTAATTTGTCAAAATTTTGAGATACTAATGTCATAGTAATTATCTTTCAGAGACTTTGAACATGGTGACAAAATATTACAAAAAATGAAAGTTTAGTGAAAAGCTGTGTGCATTGAAGACAATGTACACAAAATTGTTCTCAAACTGTCATGTACGAGAAAAGGCATACAAGGCCAACTAGAAATGCCATTTTACCACAAATTTCACCAAACTTTTAGAGCTACGAAATATGAATTCATTTGACATCATCATGTGGCATATTAGGCACTTTTAAAAAACAATGAAGTGATATTGTTTTAAATCGAAGTCTTTCCAAAATTGTTAAATTCTGAATCCATAAAATAAAAAGTGCGTGGTATATAAAAGTAACAACAAATATAAATGGTAAAAATGAAGGTGAGTACATCATAATGTATATATTTCAGAGTATCTGAGATTATTGAGAGCAATATGCCTTTAGGAACATTTTAGAAACATTAGTGGATTACTTCACAAATGACAGTGTTAAACATCAGAAGAGATTTAGTGAGGCCATATAAAGATGTATAGCTATGGGAATATTTATCCAGCTACCCAGTATTTAGAATGCTCTGACACAGGCACATTTTTTCCTTGAGCAATTAGACATAACAACACCCTGTGAGTCTATATCAGAACTACTTATGAAAATAAAGACGAAAATATATAAAACAATTTCATTTAAAAGATATGCTTCAGAATCTGGCTTCCAAGCTGTAATGTTTTTATTCTTCTTTTAACAAACTGACACAAAACACTTGTGATACTTGACAGTGATTACATACGTCTGCTATTCTTCTGGACGCCATCACCAAGGGCTTTAGCTCCCCTTCACAATACTTAAACACCTATTTAAAATGTTGGATCGGACACCTCACAATGTGAACCTCCTCAGGAACATATATATTATCTACACATGATCTCCAGCCTTCAACTTTTGGCTTATCTTTGACATCAACTACATCTTCCCCAAACTGTTAAGATATTTCATCTGATGGATGATGATGCCATGTATCAATATATATGAATCAACTCAGGTCAATAAATATTTAGTTCTATTTTCTTGTAATATACTGTGTTTGTATTTTTTTGTTTTTAGTACAATATCATTTATTACTTTTTCTACTTCCTTTACTGTAATTTCAGAGTTTAAACATGATCTCTCCCCTACATCAATTATCTCATTTCTGTTTAGCTCTTGTTATGAGTTTTACTTTTCTATCTATTTATTTCTGTCCCAAGTCTTTTAGAATAGGCTACCCAATGTCTGGTGGGAAATAAGCCTTGTCTGACAACCCTCAGGTCCCTAGCATGCTGGATAAATGGTCCCATACCTGTACTAACAATTGTAAAAACAAGCAAATATAGTATTGTCCTGTATAAAGAATAAATTATTGCCATAGACAATTCTTAAAGGACGGTCCCTGAAAATAAAGGAGCAGACCAATGACTTTCTGGCAGTCAATGAACAGGAAAAGATCTCTGCTGAGGCACAATTACTGGCAAATGACAGATAAGTCAGTAAATAAATAATAAAGCACTCAACTGCAATTCATACCCAAGTGACCATCTTGGTGACGGAGGGAAGGAAGGATATGAGCTTATTGAAGCCTGCAATGTTTTAAGCTTATTAACTATTTTTGTCCCACATACCCTTTAGGCTTTACCCTAGCAATTAAATGTTTGCCAGTTTTTTTCACATGACATTTTAAATCAAGCAGTAAACATATTTATTATTGTCAAAATATCTTACAGTGTTTGTGTAAAATTGTTATATATTTACTAAAAAAGTATATTGAATTGCTGCAAGTCTTATATGGAGCACACAAAAAGATGCTTGTGTTATATCATAAAGCGATGACATTAATATATCTGATTATAATAAAATGGACATACGAAGCTGCCTGTACTTGGGGAGAACAATATACCCAGTCTTGGCACACCATACGGGTTGTGGGGGTGGAAAGAGTTAATAAATATGTGTGTATATATATATATATACACACACATACACAGTCAATCCTCACTATTCGCGTGTTCCATGTTCACGGATTGGCTCATTTGCGCAAGATAAAGCGTGAACCAGTTTTTGCTATTCACGACCATGTGCAGTAGGCACAAAATTCCGAGACGCCTACCTGATTCAACTCATCGAGGAAAAAGACTACCTCCCTGAGTAATGGTACACCAAAAGATTGTACATACTGTACTATTACAAAGAAAACAGTGTGTAAAACACATTTATAAAATGCACAGTCAAATAATCTGTTTTTTTACAAGAAGTGTAGACGAAATGATGAGTTAATGGTGATCGGTAGCAAAAGTGTATGATGGACAGGGTCCCACAGGAACCTAACCCACTTTTTCCTATAGGATCAATGATTCCGAATTCATGGATTTCTGTATTGACGGGGTTTTCAAGGAACCTAACCCCTGCAAATAGCGAGGATTGGCTGTATAAGTACAGTAACCATTGTGTGTCACTGTTCAGCTTACAGCTGTTACAGAAAACATCACAGCAATATTAGAATGTTACAAAATTAGTTTGGAATGTGACAGTTAAGGCATGTAAGTTCAGATTAATCCTATGATCTTCTATGTTTCCAATATGAAAATGTTGAAACATGTTCAAGAATATTACAGCTGATAATTTATGTTTGCTTTTTAAACATTTAAGGCATGTAAGTTTGAATTATTCCTCTGATTTTCTGTGTTTCCAGTATTAGAATGTTACAAACTTATTCTTGAATGTGACATGTAAATTTGAGTAACAGTATTCCTGTTATCTTATATTTTCTCAATATGAGAATGTTACTAACATATTCTAGAATGTGACCATTGGTAATTTATGTTTTTTTTTTCAAACACTTAGGGTGTTTTAAGTTCAAATCATTTCTCTGATCTTCTATATTCTCAGTATTAGAAAGTTACAAACTTATACTTGAGTAGGGCATGTAAATTAGAATTAGTTTTCTTCTCATCTTCTATATTCTCAATATTAGAATGTTACAAACTTATACTTGAATGTGACATGTAAGGTACTGGTATCTTAAATAGAATTATGGTATCCTCTATTCTTCTATATTATCAGTATTAGAATGTTACAAACATATTCTAGAATGTGACAGTTGGTAATTCATGTTTTCTTTTCAAACATTTAAGCCATTTAATTTCAGCTCGTCCCTCTGACCTTCTGTATTTTCAATATTATAATTTTACATATACTCGTATATTCTAGAATATGACAGCTAGTAATTTATGTTTTCTTTGCAAACATGTAAGATGTGTAAGTTTGAAGAATTCCTCTGATCTTCTATGTTTCATATACAAGAAAGTTACAAAAATATGACAGGTGGTAATATTATGTTCTCTCTCTGACCATTTAAGGTAGTGGTTCTCAAAATGGACCATATGCCCCCCCAGGGGGATCAACCATATTTCTACGGGGGGCCGCAGTAAGATGGTAAAGCACCTTTTTTCCAGCTAACAGCCACAATGGGGAGACCACAGAGATAAATGCGGATCAGGAGGGGGGACCATAGGCACACAAAAAAATGTTGAGAACCCCTGATTTAAGGCATGTAAATTCAAATCTTTCCTCTAATCTTCTATATTCTCAATATTAGAATGTTCCAAACATATTCTAGAATATGACAGCTGGTAATGTAAGTTTTCCTTTCGAACATTTAAGGCATGTAAGTTCGAATAAATCATCTATATTCTCAATATTAGAATGTTCCAAACATATTCTAGAATATGACAGCTGGTAATGTAAGTTTTCCTTTCGAACATTTAAGGCATGTAAGTTCGAATAAATCCTCTGATCTTTGCACGGCAGATAGGACATAGCTTAAGGGCGGGTGCACAGGTTGAACATACTAAATGTCCACAAGGTATAAAGGCCACACATGCCTCTTCATCCAGGCAGACTTTGCATTGTTTCTGTTCTTTCAGAAGTCGGTTCTCTTCAACCAACCACAAGAAGTCTGAAAGAAATGAATTTTTTTTTTTTTTCAAGTTAAAATCTTGCTGAGTAATATTTTTATGCTAAAAAAGTTGAAACTGCACATTTGGGTGATTCAAGGAAACTGCACATTTAGATGATTCAATGAAACTGCACATTTGGATGATTCAATGAAACTGCACATTTGGATGATTCAAGGAAACTGCACATTTGGATGATTCAAGGAAATTGTACATTTGGATGATTCAAGGAAATTGTACATTTGGATGATTCAAGGAAATTGTACATTTGGATGATTCAAGAAAACTGCACATTTGGATGATTCAAGAAAACTGCACATTTGGATGATTCAAGAAAACTGCACATTTGGATGATTCAAGAAAACTACATTTGGATGATTCAAGAAAATTGTACATTTGGATGATTCAAGAAAACTGTACATTTGGATGATTCAAGAAAACTGCACATTTGGATGATTCAAGAAAACTGTACCTTTTGATGATTCAAGAAAATTGTACATTTGGATGATTCAAGAAAACTGTACATTTGGATGATTCAAGAAAACTGCACATTTTGATGATTCAAGAAAATTGTACATTTTGATGATTTAAGAAAACTGTACATTTGGATGTTTCAGGGAAACTGCACATTTGGATGATTCAAGGAAACTGCATTTTTCATCATCATTATCATCATCACCCATCAGCTCTTCAAGGAGCATAAGCCTACAACAAATTCATGTCATGCTCTTCTGTCCTGTGCCATTCACTCAAGGTCTTTCCATGTCTTCTTAATCCCTTTCAAGTCTTTATCCAGTTCTCTTCTCTCTGTGTGTTTTTTCTCTTTCTCCATGTCTTTATCCAGTTCTCTTCTTTCTGTGTTTTTTCTATCTCCATCTCTTTCTCTTACCTTGGAGATTCAAGAACAAGGTTTGCCTTGTAAAGCTATCAACAGGTTTTCTCAAAGTGTGTCTTATTCACTGCTAGTGTCTTCTCATCTCCTGCTCCACTGGTAGCTGTCTTGTTCTTGTCATCACTTCCACGGTGATGATCTTGCCATACAGTTTCAAACCTTTTATTTTATGCAAACACCAATTTGTAAAAGTCTGTAGCTTTTTGGTTGCCATTTTTGTTGTTTTTCATGTTACAGAGCCATACAATAGGACTGACTTCACATTTGAGTTGAAGATTTTGATTTTTGTGCTGGACTTGATTTCTCTTGTTCTCCATATGTTTCCCAATGCAATGAAAGCTCCTCCTGTCTTTTTTATTCTTATTTTGATATCATTGTCTGTCCTTCCAAGTTTGTTTTACAAGTGTAAAAAGAAAACTTATGCAGAGGTACTCAATCCTTGTTGCATGTAGAGCACAGTTCTGCAACTTTCTCACCACGATTTCTGTTGTGGGCCGCCTTCTTCAGCCCTGCCAATGAGCACCCAGTTGCCCTCTGTTCTCCAGCTTCTCTTTGGCCACCTCACTCTCCTCTTCCCTTGTGGGTTCTTAGTCAAGGGCATGTCTGGCTATACTGGTTGATTGTCTCCTGAGGGTACATAGAGTCCACCTGCATGTTTTCTGTTTAATCTCCAGCTGTATTTGATTGTCGTCACGTAAAACAGATTGCTACAGTAAATCATCACTGTAGGAGCACATAAATACTTTGCTGCACTTCTGCTGGAGACCTGCGTTGATCTGAAGAATATACACAAACGTATATATTTATATATGCCATGTAGTTCCCAGGAGTGGGAAACTGATGACAAGGTCACTAATGGGAAACTGATGACAAGGTCAATAATGGGAAACTGATGACAAGATCACAAATGGGAAACTGATGGCAAGAACACTAATTGAAAACTGATGACAAGGTCACTAATGGGAAACTGATGACAAGGTCAATAATGGGAAACTGATGACAAGATCACTAATGGGAAACTGATGGCAAGGTCACTAATGGGAAACTGATGACAAGGTCAATAATGGGAAACTGGTGACAAGAACACTAATGGAAAACTGATGGCAAAGTCACTAATGGGAAACTGATGACAAGATCAATAATGGAAAACTGATGACAAGATCAAAAATGGAAAACTGATGACAAGATCAATAATGGGAAACTGATGACAAGATCAATAATGGGAAATGGATGACAAGGTCAATCGTGGGAAACTGATGACAAGGTCAATCATGGGAAACTGATGACAAGGTCAATAAATGGGAAACTGATGACAAGGTCAATAAATGGGAAACTGATGACAAGAACACTAATGGAAAACTGATGACAAGAACCAGACAAGTGCCAGTGAAACAAGAGATGACAAGAACCAGACGAGTGCCAGTGAAACAAGACATGACAAGAACTGAACGAGTGCCAGTGAAACGAGATGACAAGTGCCAGTGGAACAAGACATGACAAGAACCAGACGAGTGCCAGTTCTTCTTTCATTCACTTGAAATATATTTTCTATATCTGCAATGTTGTTTCTTGTATAAACTTCACTGTCTTTTGTAGTTCATACAGATGAAGTATAGTTTTGCTTCCAGTGTTGTTTCTCTGGGCCAGTGGATTTGCCTCAGTATATCCTATTCGGGGCAGTCTTGAAGTATGTGCTGTGCAGTCTGGGGTGCCCGTACACATGGCTGAATTGCCAATCTTACATTTTTTTTTTATACATAAGGCTGCGGAGTCGGTTGTGTCCTGTTCTGAGATGCAGAATGACGATTAGTTCTGATCTGTTCATGAGTGCCAGTGAAAGAAGAGATGACAAGAACCAGACAAGTGCCAGTGAAACAAGAGATGAGAAGACGATGCTGGAAATTGATAGGACACACGTTGAGGAAATTTCTTGATAGCATTATCAGCCACTCCTTGTTCCGAAATCCAAAGAGTAAGAGAGGCAGAGGGAGACCAAAAACACAAGGAGAAGCAAACTGGAGACAGAAATGACCACAGCCTGTAGAAACTTTCAGCCCAAAAAAACTTGAGCAAATATTGATAACGAGGTAGTCCCATAGCAAATACTGCCATAGGGGAGTGAGGTGTTAGAGACTTCACCATACTAGGTCCAGCATCGAGAGGTGGGGTGACCAGCTCTCTTCCTCGCTGCCTTTTCCTTCCCTAACTCATTGTTAAGTCACCAATAATTTTAATAATTCTAAACTTGGTCATCCAACACAGCCATGATCCTCAATTCTTAAAGAGATCCTTAAGGAATGCCCAGGGTAAGAGATATAGGGGAAGTCAACAAACAAAAGATGCATGGAAAAGAAAACTGGAGACAGATATGACAGGAATGGAAAGACCTTGAATGGATAGCACAGGTCGAGAAGCTTGGAAGGTCATTGTTGATGACTAAAGCTTGGAAGGTATATGTTGATGACTAAAGGTTTATGTTGATGACCAAAGCTTGGAAGGTATATGTTGATGACCAATGCTGTATGGGGAGCTGGAATGTAATGATTGAAATTGACGTGACAGATAATGTATTTGAACTGAACTATAGTAAATTATCCGAAGGTCATCAACCATTGCCCTTCAGTGATAACCCTCCCATTCTGGAAATGAGAGAGCCGATGCTTTATCTAGAAGTGGCAGTAAAATTGAACAATTCAGCCGCCCATTGTCCTATCAAGAAGCCAAAACCATCATCCACAACAAGTACAGTACAAATACCAGAGGAAGAGGAAGGTGATATATATACAATAGATATGACCCAATCCACAGCTTAACAGACACCAGCAGACCATCATTTTCCATCTTAGAACTGGTCACTGCAGATTACTAGGCCACCCTATCGCCTCAGGATATCTCATACAAATGAATGTCCATCTGGAACCAGAATCCAGACCCTTGAACACATTCTCCAAAATTGCCAAGCGCACAATGACCTATGACGCCTGACCTGGCCATAGGATGCCAAGCTCAGGCAGAAATTATGGGGCTATCATGCTGACCTGGAAAAGACTCTGGACCTGTCCTAGCGACAGGCCTGCAGATTTAGCATGACTACAAACTTAATGAAGAAGAAGTTATATGTGCAAGCACAAAGCTAGCAGCTTACATTACAAACGCAAATGAGAAAAAAAAGTATGCAGCACAACAGACACTTAATAATTTTTGTTTCTGAGAAATTTTTATTACGGTACAAGAGACTATATGAACAAACATATTTCTTTATCTTACCATTGTCTGCCAGTCTCTTTCTCATTGCCTTCACAACCATTTTCTTGGGAACACCAAAGTTCAGAACCGCTGTGACAACAGGACTGTCCATCAGTGCCATGACCCCATCATCAGCAACCTTTCTGACTAGAAATTAAAAACAATAGATAAATGATATTAATAAACATATCCCCACATATTTTATGTGATAATGTCAACTGCAGTAAAAAAAAAATAAATGATACAATAGAACAGAATCTACAAACCCCTCAAAATGTAACAGGGTATAGAGAGATTAGCTTAAGAACAAGGAGGAGAACACACCGTCAACAATACAGACATTAGCCAATGACACAACAGATAGCAGAGAAATTTTAGCCTCTGGTCTGAGGAGATGAAAGAACCTGCTTCCTCAGGTATGTCGTAGAAGGTGACGTTTGTTAGGTTGTTCTTGGGGCTGGCAACCTCATGTAAAAACAGGCTTCGTGCTAAAGCGGCTCGATGCTCTCTAAGCAATGAATAATCAACACCCTTTAGCTCCCCAAGGAGCATAGGCCTTCAACAAACACATGCCAAGTCTTCCTGTCCTGTGCCATCCGCTCAAGTTCTTTCCATTGTATTTTTATTTTGATATCACTGTCTGTCTCTCCATCTTTGTCTATATTACTTCCAAGATATGTGTACATAGTCCCAACTAAGATGGTTTGGCCATGTCTGCAGAATTGGGAGAAGATTGGCTACAACGACAAGCATGGGAAACAGGGATCCAGAGTCCACTGGGAGGACAACATTAGACAATCTTTGAAGGACCGAGGACTAGAATGGAACCAGGCCAGGAGGAAGACAGCCGATAGGATAGTCTGGCGCTCTCTCTTCCAAACCTCTACACCTCACGGTAGAAGGGGAACGACTAAGTAAGATATGTGTACGATTCTACATCTTTTAGTGGTGTTTCTTCAAGTTCAACCTTGTTATTATGTCTAAGCAATGAATAAACATCACATTGTTGCATTTTCCTTGTAGTGCTCTCTTGTCAATGATTCAGTAACATCCACAGATAAAATTCCAAGTATTTCTCATAATGCCTTATCATGTGTCATTAAATGACATTTTAGTTGACATTAAATGTTTCTAATCTGTGGGTTCAAATCTACAGCAGGAAAGATGAAACACATTTAGATGAGTATAGAGAACAAGACATCTTCTCTGTGTTTGTTCATCTCCCTCTATTTCTATTACCCTAGGTATTCCAGAATAAGACTGCCTTGTAATGCTTTTAACAGGTTTTCTCAGTGTGTGTCTTATCTACCGTCAGCACCATCTTCTTATCTGTTGTATTTCATATATTTGTGTCACTGATCCACCTCCAGTTTGTTTCACTTTATTCTGAGAATGTTATCCTTTCTTCCTGCCTACATTTGTGGATTTCTACCCAAGAAAGTTCCAGTATTCGTCTTCAAGTTTTGTTCTCAAAATCCTCAAAGGAAACAATTTTCTTATCAATTTTTGATGTTTCTACTCCGTACAAGAGAAATGTCGACCCAGAGTCCTCTGGGAGGACAACATTAGACAATCTTTGAAGGACCGAGGACTAGAATGGAACCAGGCCAGGAGGAAGACAGCCGATAGGATAGTCTGGCACTCTCTCTTCCAAACCTCTACACCTCACGGTAGAAGGGGAACAACTAAGTAAGTAAGTACAAGAGACATGCTCTGGTACAGTTTTGATCATCACATTAGAATGTAGCCTGATCAGTTACCATTAAGTGTCTTCAACAGCAAAAAAAATATGGCTTTAGTGATGAAGAAGGTCAACAGGCACATTCATTTATACATTACCCTAAAGTTTTCCAGAGAGCATGGGCTTACAACAAACTCATGCTAATCCTCCTGTTCCATGCCATCAGCTCATGTCTTTCATTTCTGTCTCCAGTTCTCTTCTCCATGTGTTTATCAGTCTCTCTGTACCACTACTCTCTCTGTACCACTAGTCTCTCTGTACCACTAGTATCTCTGTACCACTAGTCTCTCTGTACCACTCTGTTTGATTTTATTTGTTGTCCATGCACAGTAAAACTGGTATTTTGTCTTAACATGGGATACTCTGTTCAACCACATTTGATTTATAATTTGGGTATATAGTTTTCGTTATTCTATATAGCATATTACATTGAATTTTTTTTCTGTGTTGGTTCTTCCAGGCTAAAATGTCTCTGCTATCTGTTGTGTCATTGCCTAATGTCTGTATTGTTAACGGTGTGTGTCCCCCCCCCCCCCCCTTGTTCTTAAGCTAATCTCTCTATACCCTGTTGCATTTTGAGGGGTTTGTAGATTTTGTTCTATTGTATCATTTTTTTTTTTACTGCAGTTGACATTATCTTAAATATATCTACTGGATACCTGTTGATTGTTAGTGTTAGTTTTATTTTACTTCTCATACGGGGGGGGGAAAGAATGTGTGTGTGAGTTTTATTTTGAGTTCTTTGTTCATACTTTATCATTGCCATTTGGTCTGGTAGATATATGTTAATTCTTGTTTTGGTAATATAACATTTTATTAACAACTCGCATCCGCCAATGTCACACAGTTGGCACAAGAACAAAAAACTTCAACTTCCCACAATGCTTTACGGCAAGAGCAGACCAAGCAAGAAACAGAAAAATGATAGCCACGGTCTGCCTGTGGCCAGACAAGACAAGATAGTTTTCATTTTGTTGTAGGAATGAAACAGTATACTGCAACCATTCTACCAGGAACCCCCCCGGCCCCCCCCCCCCCCCCCCCCCCCCCCCCCCCCCCCCCCCCCCCCCCCCCCCCTCTTCCAGGCCTATGGGATCTCTGATGAAAGAAACACAGAATATAACTATAAGAGATGACTAATAAAAGTTTATGTATGGTACTGTCAACCTCATCTTTTAAAACATACTGGTACAGAATCCATCATCGCACGAGCATATGAATGTAAGGGAGCCAGCTACAGTGGTGGCTCCTATGCTCCATAACAAGCTAAATGAACAAGAATGATGATGATGAATAATTCTGCCAGGAAAACTATGAACAAATGCATAAACTTATTATGTCTAAGATCTGAGAAAATAATATGTGGAAACCAGACTTTACTGCTACTAACTTGGGACTCCATAAGAACATTATACAAAAAGCAAAAAAGGATATTCCACACACACGCAAAAAGAGGGAGAAAAAATCAAAAGTGGATTTAGTCAAACTAGAAAATGGGAAGTCATGGAAATGTTGACTTATGACAGATAATTATGTTTACTGTTGACATATTAAGGGCGATTGAGAAGTTACTTCCTATTTTTAAATTATTTCTTTACGTCTATCCCACTAATTTATATGAAACAAACGTCAAAATAAATAGAATTAACTGCCGTTTTATTAAATACTATGCGATGTCACATTAACATAGCAGTTCAGTGTCAGATCCAGTGTGTTTACCACATGAATTTAAAATATAAACTTATCAGTATACATTTATTCTTGTTCTGGAATCCACAGGGAAAAAGAGGCAGAGGTAGACCAAAAAATACACGGAGAAGAGAACTGGATACAGAGGTGAAAATGATGAGGAAAACATGGAAAGAACTTGAGCGGACGGCACAGGACAGGAAGACTTGGCTTGTGTTTGTTGAAGGCCTATGCTCCTCGGGGAGCTAACGGGTATTGATTGATTGATTGATACATTTATTAGCCTTCAGCACACATCCCTTGGTTCACTGGCTGTCAACAAATTCACCCCAAACCTTCATGTCTTACCACACCTTCTTTATCCTAATTGTGCCTATCTTCGTTTCTCTTCATGTTTTT
Organism: Oreohelix idahoensis; assembly: GCA_024509875.1. Classification (NCBI taxonomy): domain Eukaryota; kingdom Metazoa; phylum Mollusca; class Gastropoda; order Stylommatophora; family Oreohelicidae; genus Oreohelix; species Oreohelix idahoensis. The sequence continues at coordinate 307,639 of JAMPIV010020938.1, forward strand.
TTTTTCTCGCTCAATGTCTCTTACCCTGGAGACTCTAGACCAAGGACTGCCTTGTAATGCTATTAGCTTGTTATCTCAGTGTTATTAGCTATTAGCTTGTTATCTCAGTGTTATTAGCTTGTTATGTCAGTGTTATTAGCTTGTTATCTCGGTGTTATTAGCTATTAGCTTGTCATCTCAGTGTTATTAGCTATTAGCTTGTCATCTCAGTGTCATTAGTTTCAGGGTTCTACAGGATAGCGTGGGCAATTCCATGCCCAACCCTCCTTAATAGCCTTCTTCAACATGCCTCAACGGTTACAGCGTTGCTATTCGTTGCTCCCTTTTTAGGCCCCAGAAACGCAAAGGCATTACCAAAATAAATCACGTTTTTATTCAAGACAGCTGTTTCTCACTCTAATAATGCAAGACAATGCTGCATAAACGGTAATGGAAAAGGTAGTCCGATAGCAGATACTGCCATAAGGAAGTGATGTGTTAAAGATTTCACTATAATAGGTCCAGCTTTATGATGTGGTGACCAGTTCACTTCTTCGTTACCTTTGCCTTCCCTAACGTAAGAGCAGTGTCAGGTACATATTTACAACTGATATACTGGAGCATGATGCTACCTGGTTTTGAAATCAGAACGCGGTAATTTTTCCGTGAGAGGCAAATTTGAATTTTCATAGCCTTACAGGTTTAATTTTTAAGAGTCCAAGTCTGTTTTTTTTGTTTTTTTTATGACGAGTAATTTTTCTTAAGTGGAAAATGAAATGGAGTCAGTTTAAAAAAAAAGATTGATAAACTGGAAACACATGACCTTTTGGGTAATACCCTTCGTCAGCCACAGTTAAGAATTAAAGACAATAATAAGAAACACAACTAGGTCATGAGAAAAGGTCATAATGAACACGAGGGAAAACAAACACAAGAAAGAAATATCAACACACAGAACTTTTAAACAATAATATAATTGAATAGATAAGCTTAGGGGTCAGTGAAAATGTGGATATGATGGCCAACTAGTAATATTTCCAATAGATAATACATACTGCGTTCCTTCCCAACAAGTCTTTGATCTGTATTGTTTATTGAAGCTGTCCGATAGTTCTGGGGGGAGGAAACAACAATGAGTGAAAGAATGTGATAAGATATTGAATGGTGCAAATGTATAAATAAACCAATCAATGCGTTATTAAACTAACCTTCCCTATTTTGAGTAACTCACAGGATTCTAATCATTCAAAACATAATTATAGTTCCAAATAAATCCTGAACTGCAGTCTAAAATTCAACATCCCAAAAATTTTGGAATGATTGTCCAGTAGTTGGTAACTCTTTGTGGTTTCGGGGGGTCTCTGAGGAGAATATGATCACTTCTTCTGCAAGCATGTCGTAAGAGACGATGTGTAAATGGTTGACAACCTCATCATGTAAAACAAATTGCCACAGAAGCTACCACCGAAGGAGCACGTGACAAACCACTCTGCATGCTTCCTGCAAGGGCTGCTACCCCACCCAACTTGCATATACAATGCACGCGACATCAGCCACAGTTTTCTACTTTGTTCTCGCTTTCTTTTCCTTCTGTCTTGTATCCTTTCGTCCCTGATAAAGACCTTGTAGCTGTAACGTAGGTAACTTTCTGTGTCCTTTGTTCTAGTAAGAAAATATTACCTATTTTTTAAGAAAAAAATAAGGTGAAAACTCTTAACCTAGAGCAGTGGTCCGCGGCACATTGGTGTGGCGTAGATGTCTACTCGGTGTCTCGTGACAGCAGGCAGAATATCTCATATAATGGTGTACAAAATCGTAAGTCATGGTTAAATATTACGAAAGAATCTCGTACCATTTTAAAAGTAATAAGATAAGTTATGATTATCCACAAAGCAAAAAAAAAAAAAAATTAATTATGTAGCGTTATCTTATGATTGTAGCGAATTTTTAAATATTTACCACCTACTTAAATATTATAGCGTGCCATGGAGTTTTGAAGGATACTTAAATGTACTGTGAAGTTAAAAAAAAAGGGTGCATACATACAGGATCAGAAAAATCAGTTACCTATTTTTGTTTACTCCGCTTTTTTAAAAATCTTATTAGAGTCCTCCTCATGTTCTTATTTTACTTTACTGTTATCCCTCTTATTAATATTTCTCAGGAGAAAAGATAGAATTGGACTAATGCTCCCTCTGGAATGTCATAAAAAACAATTAATATGAGGTTCTGTATGTGGCTGGCATCATCATCATGTAACAAATTACTAAACGAACCACAACTGTAAGAGCACGTGAATACTTTGGTTCAGTCTTCCTGCAAGGGGCCCGGTTTTAGAGGTGGGCCCATGGGTAGCGAAAAGGAAAACAGTTTTAATACTTCACTTCTATTATTCTTCACTGTTCTCACGAATTGTGCTGTTTTATTGCTACTTTCTCGCCATCTTTACTAGTGTCCTAATATGAGTATTATTGATGGATTATAGGAAAGGAGTATAAAAAGAAGAAGAATAATTAGAAATAACAGATGAGACTTTGGTAAATGGAGACTTTTTACACAACTATTTACCAAGGCCCCTCCTTTTCTTGCACCCGGATAAATTAACATCTCTGAAATAAATCTCGCCCAACCTAAATTTCAAAGACGTTCTTCGCTCACTCTTCTGGGAAAGAGTCATCAAAATGTCTGGATTTCCCCTTCATTGACTAGGTCACATTGACATCCGCGTGATTGGAAATCCCCCTGATGAGGTCACACTGACTCATTAAATCTATTTGCATCTTTTTGGTCACGCATAAATCGCTCACTATGATATCACTTAACTTCCAGTTTTTCCCACCTGCAGGTGCGCACACTAGCATGGAAACTACAATTTTGTGACACATTTCTCACTTGATTAGTAAAAAATAAAACTGAACGCAGAAATTGAATATTAAAAGCCACATTATTTGACAATTTAGTCATGAGACGTTACACTTTTTACTCTCATCTCCTTTCATTGCTTTCTTTACGTATATTGACCTTGAAGTTTGAGGTTTTTAAAGACGGATTTTGAAATAAACCCCCAGATAACGCTACTGATAACACACGCACATTGTGGAGGCTGCAAACTCATTGTGAGATCTGTATGACGAACTTGGTCTACTCACATCATGAGTCACTTTTGATTGGATAACATTTTTTACCACGTGATTTTATAGTGTACAAGCCTTCAATTTTATCGAAATGCTTTCTGGACTTTTCTTTTTTCACCCTTCCGTCGCCTTTTAGTCCCCGTGCACAGTGGCGTCACTAGGGAGGTACGGACCGCACCGGGTGACACCATCAGAGGGGGTGACACCAAATTGACTGTCTATAAAATTTGTGTGCAGTGTTTCTAACGAAATTTATTATCTTTTATAAAAATAATTTATTTCATTTATGAGTATATTTCCATATGCATTTGTCTACAACTTCTACATTATTTGGACCGTTATTGATTATGCAAACCTAAGCCATTAATGTATCTCACGTAACGGTAAAGTTTAACGTTAAAATGAACATAATTTTAATGTAGTTCTTAAAAGTTTTTTCTTCGAATTCTATTGTTTTCTAACCCAATTTTCACGTTAACCACATGAAGCTATGTAAATGTAAATACATTTAGGCTGTGCGTATGATATTGTAATTTAAAGGTATAATTTTAATTTTGCTAGTTGTTTATGTCACAACAATTTCCACTACATTCAGTGATATACGGGAATTACGATTTACGAGTAAATATTAGCACAAAAAACATTACTAAGGTCTGGTACGAGAGGAGGTCCATGGGGGTGACACCAACCCTAGTGACGCCACTGCCTGTGCAGTTCCCTCTCAGGAGGTAAAGAAAGAATAGAACTACTGCTCCCTCAGACAGTCAGAGGCGTATAACACGAGATTGTGCGTGGGGCTGGTAGCTTCATCATGTAAAATAATGGGCTACATAAACCACCATTATAAGAATACACGCATACTTTTGGTTCAGGCTTCCTACAAAAGGTTCAGCTACAGAGGAGGTTCCATACTTCATACGGAAATGGCGGTGATGATAAAGGTATTACGACCGAAATAGCTATTGTATCAGGGTACCGAAATAGGTATTATTGCCTTTTTACATTTGTGCCCTGCAATAATATAATTGTAAAAGTCTTTTCAAATTAAAATCTTTTTAACCGTTACAGTAAATACTAAATAGTTAATATTACCATTGCATTCACTAATATAACACACATAACGAGACACGCACATATAGAGGACGGCCACTTTAAGCAGGTATGTGCTAAGAAACAAAGTTACATTCTCTGCCACCATCATCTTCAGTGATGACCAACTCTGATGGCTACTACCTCAACATCTTCTCATCCTCCCCACAATGTCGTAAGCGTGTCACATTCAGTGGTTAGAGCAATGCAAGTCTTATTACAAAGACATGAGTCTTAAGTGGAGTTGCATAGATAAATTCCTGGGGTACTGGTGTCCCAGATATATGTTCACTAATAATACGGGAAAGGGATCCAGATTATCGAGTTGTTGAAAAAAAGTGAAAAGGGGGGGGGGGGCATATATATTATCCCTGCTACTTTTTAAGTGGTTTTTTAAAATAGATTTTATACTTTAAGCTTCTGTCCTGCCTACATTTTAGTGTTTTCTTTACGATGAAGGGTGGGTATTGAAAAATACAAGAAAACACGAACTGAGATCACAAAGATGGGAATCACAGAGATGTAAGCTTACCGAAAAACACAGAGAATCACATAGTTACAAAGAAAATTAAGACGATTACGTTGAAAATTATTGGCTGTGAAATACTAATTGCTTACGGCTATAAAGAAAAGAGAAACATTATATTTTGACATGGGTACAATGAGAGAATAAATTAGTAAATAAATAAATAAAGGTAATTAATAACAGGTATTCATTGGACATAAGGATGACATAGAATAACGTAGCAGACGGCATTCAAAAATAGGGGAGACAATGTTTAAAAAGTGATGTACATACTGTCAAATTGGTGCCTTTCAAAACTCCATCAATGAAGTCTTGTCCCTTTGATTGCTTGACATAGGGGCATTCTGGAAACCAGCGGGCATGTTCAATCCATGGGTCATCACGTGGCTCCCACTCGTGCAAAGCCCCGTTACAAAAGAAGCATCTCACACGATCCTCGCGACCTATTTTAAGTACCAGATACATATACATATTAGACGGCAAAAAAAAACGGCCATATTCAAGATGTATCATAACTTATGTAAACCTCGCCCCCGAGTAGTCCCCGGGAATTTTTTTGAAGAAGTAAAGAAATAATAGGACACGTCGTACAAGGCGACTAATATGTGGTCGTGTCTGTGGCTGGCAACCTCATCATATAAAAAGACTTGTCACATAAACCACCGCTGAAAGAGCACGTGACTGCTTGGTGCAGGGTGCCCTTCAAGAGGACCAGCTGCAGGGGTAGTTCCATGCTCTGTAAGAAGCATAAAGGAACATAATAATGTTGACGTAATGTGGTTTTGTTTTGTTTTGTTCTGTTTTATTGTATCTTTCATTTAATCTTTACACTTCAGTACCCCTAGGAGTATAGGTCTTCAACAATCTTTACACTTCATTACCCTCTATGAGTATAGGTCTTCAACAATCTTTACACTTCATTACCCTCTTTGAGTATAGGTCTTCAACAATCTTTACACTTCATTACCCTCTATGAGTATAGGTCTTCAACAATCTTTACACTTCATTACCCTCTATGAGTATAGGTCTTCAACAATCTTTACACTTCATTACCCTCTATGAGTATAGGTCTTCAACAATCTTTACACTTCATTACCCCCTATGAAATTGCATGCTGACGAAAAGATCAGAGAAGAACAAGCGGGTTTCAGGCCGAAACGATCATGTATTGATCAAATATTCACACTAAGAACAATTATAGAAGAATCAGTGGAAAGGCAATCGTCACTTATTATCACCTTCGTCGATTTTCAAAAAGCCTTTGATAGTCTACACCGCCCATCATTGTGGAAGATACTTACAATCTATGGTTTTCCAACAAAATATGTGAATATAATCAAAGCGCTATATGACAATGCAAGATGTTGTGTTAGAACAAATAAAGGGAATACAGAATGGTTTACAGTAGAAACAGGGGTGAAACAAGGCTGTATTATGTCACCACTACTTTTTGGAATAGCTATTGATTGGGTTATGAGAAACTATACGCACAATGAACAATTGGGTATAAAATGGACAAATGGAAAATTCCTGGGGGACCTGGATTTCGCAGATGATGTAGCATTCTTAAGTTCAACACCAAGACAATCCCAAGAAGCAATAAATAATTTGTGTCAGCTCTCGGTTAAAATAGGTCTCCAAATAAATGCCTCTAAAACTAAAGCTATGAACTTTTCTAACGAGACCTTTGATATCATCTTGAACGGGGAAAAACTACAGAAAGTTGAAAGTTTCAATTATTTAGGCAGTAAAATGACTCAGGATGGTGACACATCAAGAGAAATCCATACTAGAATTGCTTTGGCAGCTAGCGCCTTCAATAGATTATCTAACATTTGGAAATTACGATCATTGAATATACATACCAAGCTTCGTCTGTTTAATTCAAATGTTATCTCAGTGTTAACATACGGCTGTGTGAGTTGGAAAATAACAAAATCATTGGAGAACAAGCTGAATACATTCGAGAACAAATGTCTTAGAAAACTCATGAACATCAGTTGGAAAGAATTCAAGACTAATCGACAAATAAGAGAAGATTCTAGGCAGAAATATGTCTCCGACTATATAAGGAAAAGACGATGGTCATATATCGGTCATGTCCTACGAATGCAAAACAACAGAATACCACTACAGGCGCTCACTTGGGTTCCTGAGGGTAAGAGGAAAAAAGGAAGACCAAAAGAAACACTCAGAAGAACAATAATAAGAGAAGGAAGAACGTTGGGCCTAAATAATGTGCAAGAGCTAAGAGGAGTGGCGTCACAACGAACAACCTGGAGAGCACTGGTTTCTGCCTTATGCGCCGTGTTTGGTGCTTAAAGAATTTATTATTATTATTATTATTATGAGTATAGGTCTTCAACAATCTTTACACTTCAGTACCCTCTATGAGTATAGGTCTTCAACAATCTTTACACTTCAGTGCCCTCTATGAGTATAGGTCTTCAACAATCTTTACACTTCAGTGCCCCCTATGAGTATAGGTCTTCAACAATCTTTACACTTCAGTGCCCCCTAGGAGTATAGGTCCTCAACAATCTTTACACTTCAGTGACCCCTATGAGTATAGGTGTTCAACAATCTTTACACTTCAGTGCCCCCTAGGAGTATAGGTCTTCAACAATCTTTACACTTCAGTGCTCCCTAGGAGTATAGGTCTTCAACAATCTTTACACTTCAGTGTTCCCTAGGAGTATAGGTCTTCAACAATCTTTACACTTCAGTGCCCCCTAGGAGTATAGGTCTTCAACAATCTTTACACTTCAGTGCCCCCTAGGAGTATAGGTCTTCAACAATCTTTACACTTCAGTGCCCCCTAGGAGTATAGGTCTTCAACAATCTTTACACTTCAGTGCTCCCTAGGAGTATAGGTCTTCAACAATCTTTACACTTCAGTGCCCCCTATGAGTATAGGTCTTCAACAATCTTTACACTTCAGTACCCTCTATGAATATAGGTCTTCAACAGTCTTTACACTTCATTACCCTCTATGAGTATAGGTCTTCTACAATCTTTACACTTCATTACCCTCTATGAGTATAGGTCTTCAACAATCTTTACACTTCATTACCCTCTATGAGTATAGGTCTTCAACAATCTTTACACTTCATTACCCTCTATGAGTATAGGTCTTCAACAATCTTTACACTTCATTACCCTCTATGAGTATAGGTCTTCAACAATCTTTACACTTCAGTACCCTCTATGAGTATAGGTCTTCAACAATCTTTACACTTCAGTACCCCCTAGGAGTATAGGTCTTCAACAATCTTTACACTTCAGTGCCCTCTATGAGTATAGGTCTTCAACAATCTTTACACTTCAGTACCCCCTAGGAGTATAGGTCTTCAACAATCTTTACACTTCAGTGCCCCCTAGGAGTATAGGTCTTCAACAATCTTTACACTTCATTACCCTCTATGAGTACAGGTCTTCAACAATCTTTACACTTCATTACCCTCTATGAGTATAGGTCTTCAACAATCTTTACACTTCATTACCCTCTATGAGTATAGGTCTTCAACATTATTTACACTTCATTACCCTCTTTGAGTATAGGTCTTCAACAATCTTTACACTTGTAGTGGGTTTGATGGTATTGTATGATGGTGATGTTACTAAATGTAATGTATGAGGCCAGCTGTGAAGGCTCCTGAGATAAAATGTAGTTGTGAATTGTCAGAAGGCCTTTCTTGCTACCACTACGACCTCACACTTAATTTTTTTTTCTTAATGAATGTGGCTACGTAAAGTGTCTAGGGTAATGATATGTAGTGTGGTGTGATAGTTTATAAATACACCCACAGATATTTAAGAAGACTAATAATATTAACAAATGTTAAAATACACTGAACTAACTCACGTGTGTAAAATTTTTTGATAGAATTATATTACATTTATTTGTTCTGGATCAAGTTTTATGTTGACCAGAACTTTTTTTAGGAAAAGGATTTAAAATTAATGAAAAAAATGCATGGAATGTTACATAATAAATGCAAGAGTGTACATATATAAGTACTAGACTAGTTAGTTTTATTAAAATGTTCTAGTAGTCATCTACTTGGGAGGATAGTTAATGCTTGTGCTGTTGGGGTGACCTCATCACACCTGTCTATATTGACTACACAGTGTCCAGTAAATTGCAGGAATTTTATGGGGTATTAGCAACTAAAAGGCGTTGGTGAACTTCCAGCAGACCAGAGGCTCACTCATCTTGAAGAAGTAGCTCTGGTGCTGAAATCTGGTGGTCCCACCTCTCCGTGCTGGCGGGCAATAATAGTGGTCTCTGTCACAACGTACTGCACGGATACACTCGAGTAAAATCACCAACTGGATAGACACCGCCTTGTTGACAGCTGAAACTCACAGCTCAGATTATGAATAAAGAACACAGAAATGCTAGCAAAACTCAGCTGAGCTGCTGGCTATAGTATGGCGTCCCTGAACTTATTTCACTTTATTTCATTTGGAAATCACCACACTTGCGTTTTCTGTGTCTATCACTGAACAACTATTGAGAAATGACCCCAAATCCGCGTCTGAGCGCCGATAAAATGATTGTCTGTGGCCAATCACTGCCTAGGTTTTTTTGAATTTCAAATTTCCTACACTAAAGTCATTTCAGTCATGCTTCAGTCAAGTATGGATGTTTATCTGTTAGTCTGTCCGTCTCTACTTGCGTTTTTTACAAAAATGTACTTGATTTTTGAACCAACCTTTCTCTCCCCTCCAAAATTTTGTCGTTAAAAGTTATATTTAGACACAGCTCCCACCAATGTCCCTTCGCTTCCCTACTAAGTTGATTTGAACACCTGCTTCTCAAGGTCGTGTTTTTTTGTGCAAATAGCGACACTTTTTATTCCATACAGTCTGTCGTTGATGTGAACAACACTGTCTTTTGTCATTATCTTCAATATTATCTATCCGTCTGTAAAATTAAGAACATATTAGTTCACTGCTCAGAATGGGCCATCCGGCCAGCTAATTTTTATATTCCTAACATTAATATTATGAAAAAGTTACTTTTTAAATTTTGTAATATTTCAACATCTGCGTTTAGCCGCTGAATTCAAATCAAGGGCTTGGTATCGCAAAAGCGTCCATTTCCGTACCTCGTGTCAATTTGGGGACGTGAATTTTTACTTTCCTCCACCCCCCCCCAATTGCGTCTCCTTAGCCTTTCTAGTCTCACGCAATCTTTCCAGTCATATTTTTTCCTTTTTATCCGCCGTTCCCCTCCTGTCTAGCAAGTCAATTTTTATGGAGGGTGATGACCCGCGGTCTGGGCGATCATGTACTATCAGCAGCCTACGCATTATGTTTTTATCCTTACATGTTATCTTTGGAGGTATTTTACCGTTGTATCTCTGTCAATTTCTCTACAACACTTCATTACCCTCTATGAGTATAGGTCTTCAACAATCTTTACACTTCATTACCCCCTATGAGTATAGGTCTTCAACAAAAACACATGTCATCAGATCCGGGTATTTAGACGCCATCCTCGTCATTATCATTTCTGTCTCCAGAGTTCAATTCTTCCTGTATTTTCCCGTCTACGTCTACCTACCTGACCCTGGGGATTCCAGGACTGACTGAGTGGTAATGCTATCAACATGTTTCCCCATTGTGTGCCCTGTCCGTTACCCAGCGTCTTCGCATCTCTTGTTCCCCTTGGTCTTGTCTGGTTCTTAGAGTTCCGTTCCACTTGTACATGTCTGGTTCTTGGTATGAGTTCCGCTCCTCTTGTACATGTCTTGTTCTTCTTATCTGTTCCGCTCCACTTGTACATGTCTGGTTCTTAGTATCAGTTGCGCTCAACTTGTACATGTCTGGTTCTTCGTATCAGTTCCGCTCCACTTGTACATGTCTGGTTCTTTGTATCAGTTCCGTTCCACTTGTACATGTCTGGTTCTTTGTATCAGTTCCGCTCCACTTGTACATGTCTGGTTCTTGGTATCAGTTCTTGTTCCTGTCTGGTTCTTGGTATCAGTTCTTGTTCCCCTTGTACTTGTCTGGTTCTTGGTATCAGTTCTTGTTCCTGTCTGGTTCTTGGTATCAGTTCTTGTTCCTGTCTGGTTCTTGGTCTCATTTCTTGTTCCCCTTGTACTTGTCTGGTTCTTGATATCAGTTCCGTTCCACTTGTTCTTGTCTGGTTCTTGGTACCAGTTCCTCTTCCTGTCTTGTTCTTGGTATCAGTTTTTGTTCCCCTTGTACTTGTCTGTTCCCTGGCATCATTCCGTTACACTTGTACTTGTCTGTTCCTTGGTATCAGTTCCGTTCCAAGTTTATTTATTAATCTTTTTCGTGTACATTTTCTCGGAAAATAATTTCTAACTTTTTAATGACAAAACAAATTTGCACACAGACCAGCTTGGTCTATACTCAAAATATCAACATCGCTGCATTATTTAAATATTGGCAACACTGGAGTTCTCTAAATGATAAATTTCATTTTGATCTGTATTTTGAATGCTTTGTTCTAGATAGCACTACTCTAGGTAGCACTATAGCTGACAAAGAGTCCAATGCTCAAAAAAAAAAAAAAACACACACACACACACACACACACACACAAAGCTGTCAAAGTTTATTTGTTTTTATCAGTTTGTTTTTATCAAGTTTCAAGTTTAAATATATTAATTAACAAAGAATAATTAATTAATTAATCAGTCCTAAGCGGTAAATCATAGTGATGCTACTTATAACTGCGTCCGATTGACAGAGTGGTTAGAAAATGTCTTATTGAAAAAGGGAAGAAAAAGGCGGCCGGGAAAAAAAACTAGTCACCCCCACCTCTCGATGTTGGTTTGGTGAAGTCTCTAACGCTCATTTTTTTAATGTAGTATGGGCTAACTTTTACTTTTTTTCATGTTCGATATGAAAAGAAATACAGTACTTTTTAAATATTACTTTTTGAATGCCATAACAAGAAACAGTTGATTGCGGTAACAATAATCAAATACAGCCGTGGCATCAGTAACAAATTAATTTCTGCTGATAGCCGATATATACGGATACATACGGTACTTAAATGATTTCGTTACATTTGAATTTGAAATGCCTACTTTTTTTTTTTTTTTTTTTTTTTTTTGGAAAAGCAAAAAAGAAATCGAAGATGGAGAAGAAAGTGACGATGAGCTCAAACAATGTAGCTTCAAGATGAGTTAAAGCAAGTGCTGGAGAAAATCAGGTTCCTATGCTCCATATGGGGTGAAATGTCACTGATGATGAATTGTTCAGAAGATGGTGACTAAGGAAAACAATGGATAATCCAGAAAGATACCGGCGATTCATAAATTGCAAGGAAACATTATTCGAGAGAACGTTTACTTGGTTGCTAAAAGTTGTCTGTGTATGTATTTGTGTGTGTGTGTGTTTTTTTTAGGCCAGTTTCAGCTGCCCACGTGAGATTTAAGCTACGGAGTTGCTTCGAGTACGCCAAAAACTCAAGCTGTTTGTATACGGCTTTTTTTTTTTTTCATCAGCTTTAAAGTTACTTTTCAATAATTTGCGTCAGGCTACGAAAGACGATTTGACTGGGAGTAGTAATTTTTTTCTTTTTAAACATCTGGCTGGGAGAGTAGGGATCTAAGATGGAAGGCAAACCTGGTCCTAAAAAATGCCATGCTGAAGTCGGATGTGTCTGCCGAAAGGCGCAAATATGGCAGCTTCCCTGTAAACGGACACAACGCAACTAACGTCCTGTTCAGGACGAACGAAGAAGAAAAAAAAAAAGAACTATGAATATTATAATGCTTGAATAGTTTTAGTTTAACAGACAGTTACATTGTTTGAGAATGTTTGAATAAATAAACTTAGTTTTTAAGTAACGCTGCGCAATTTTTTAAAACTTAAAAGTAAAATAGAATAGATAAAGGCGGAGCAGAGTCGTTACTATCTATATTTTTATCTTAGTATTTATTTTTCTTTTATAAACATACAATATTACATAACACATACCAGTGTAGTAGAATCCTGCTTTTGCTAATGCTGCTGGTTTAGGGCTCCTAATTGGATCCCAATCACGAAAAGTGCTAAGACGAGTCGGTTCTGATCTGTATTTTGAATGCTTTGGTCTAGGTAACACTATAGCTGACAAAGATTCTACCACAAAGCTGCAATGAGGAAAATGCTTGTCGTGTTCCTCAAAAGGCAAATCATTTATGTTCCATTGTCGCAAGATTCCACCGCAAAAGACACACTTCACTCGATCTGCAGGACCAATATAAATGAAGCCAGCCTGGGCGAATTCTCTTGCTCTGGTCTCACTAATACCATTCCACTTACTAAATGTTTGAATTCGCGCCTCTTCAGATTCTTGGAACTTGATACAATTACAACCTGGACTAGAATGTTGTCTTTTAGCAATTATACTTAAGTTCTTTCCAGTATAAACGTCAGCAACATTTGATCTAGTTTGTTGTATACGTGGTCTACAGTTGGTTTTGTGGGCTTCAGTGAAATTGAATGAACTGCTTCTTCTAGACGCTGAAGTATCGGCTGCAGACAACTGGCATATGGAGGCACAGACTTCTGTGGTTGCTGTTGAAGAATGCTGGCAATCAGGTGGGATATTCCTTTGGAACGCGTTCAAACAAGACCCACTCACAGACGTGAGGCACGGACTATTTGCCTGCACAGCTGGACTTGCACTTTCTTCCTGAATGGATTGTGATAATATGGCAAGTGATGATGCATCTGATGCTGCATGGTTACCAAAATCTGGATCAGACATAACTGTATAACGTTCTCTTGGAAGAGAAATATACCCTTGCCTGGTTCCACTGTCAGTATTCATTAAAAAAGCACAGTGGGGGTTTTTAGTTGTGTGTACAATAAATGGGTCGTGATTTTGCTGCCTGGCTTTTATCTCAGTTCCACACGAGAAGCAGCGGACAATGTCTTCCTTTCCAGTAAAGTAGAAACCAGCTTTAGCCAGATCTATAACACTGAGTTTTGAACTTCCTTGCCAGCCAATGAATGTGCCGATCCTCGTAAGCTCATTTGATAGGAGTGCTGCCTCTATCGTCATGATGAAACTCTGAAATAACAATAACAGAAAATCTGACCAACTTTTAGGTATTAAAAAGTTATTTAACTAGACATTAGTTTGAGTAGAAAATCTAGTATTTCGTCACGTGTTAGGGCAACACAATGTTATTTGTTAAAACCAAACTCATTAACGATATCCACTGAAAAAAATGGATTTACTTATTTATTAAAACAAAACAGGAATGGTGTCCGCCTCGAATTCTAGAGGTACCGGGTTCGATTCCCAGTTGAGGGAATATAATTTATGGACTTTTTTATCTTCAGAACCATGGTCCTAATAATGTCATACTCCTCTCACCTAAAATAACCGACGATGATATTGCGCTCAGAGGTTTTAAAACTATTCGGCGAGATTCTAGTAGACAATTAGAGACCGGTCTAGCAGTTTATATTTCTACTTCTCTCAGTTATCGCCGCAGAAACGATCTTGAGACTATAGATATAGAATGCATATGGTTAGAGATAAAGCCCCAAAAGCAAAGATCTATTTTAATCGGATATCTTTATCGTAATCCCAGTGTAGGAACAACATGGTTTGAAGATTTTACCAACATGATGGATAAAGTTATTACTACAGTTAACGAAATTATTCTTCTTGGTGATTTTAATATCGACATGCACAAGCCAAACAATATATGGACCAACATCATAGCATCGTATAACATGAAACAAATAGTCAACAAACCTACCAGAGTAACAACAACGTCATCCACACTGATCGATCATATTTATGTAACCTGTCCAGAAAATATTATAGAATGCTCCATCCCTACTATTGCTATGAGTGACCATTATCCCATATGTTGCACTTGGGCAAAAAATGGGTACAAATCTCCAAAAAATAAACACATTAGTTTTCAATATAGAAGTCTTAAAAATTTCAACCGTGAATTATTTTTGAATGATTTGCGAACTGCGCCTCTCGCCAACGTTTTTCAAATTCCTGATCCTGATGACGCCATCGCATATTGGACAATGATATTTTATAGTATTTTTAATAAGCATGCGCCTACTAAAGAAATTCGCGTGAAAAGGCAAATTAAATCTCCATGGATCACACAAGAAGTTCTTGACGCTATGAGGCAAAGAGATAGAGCGCATAAAAATAAGGATATCACTACATATCGGACAATAAGAAATAAAGTACAATACTTAATTCGCAGAGAAAAGAAAAACTACTTTAGAAATTTAGTTCAGAGTAAAACAAACAGTAAAGAGATATGGAAGGCAATCAACACTTTAGTGAACAAACGAAATTTTCCAGACCCACATACTCCCAATACGCCACTTACTTGTACTGACTTCAGCAATCATTTTCAGGCAGACATCAACAATATAAAATCCACCATTCCGTCTCCCCCTTGTGACTTAAGCAAATTATCAACGTTCTGCGAGAACAAATGTACTAACACAATTCCACCCGACATCCATTTTATAACAGTTAACGAAGTTTACAACTATATTACTGGCCTTAAAGATAATAACTCATCGGGACTTGATGGAATCAGTAATCGAATACTGCGATTTGCCGCACCTGCTATTAGTGATTCACTGACATACATATATAATCAATGTATCGCAAGAAGTTACTTTCCATCCGCTTTTAAAAGCGCTAAAGTATACCCACTTCTCAAACCAGGTTCATCTGATAGTAGTAATCTTAGTAACTATAGGCCCATTTCTCTTATATCGTCGCTGTCCAAACCACTGGAAAAACACATCCACAAAACAACACTACAACACCTAGTAGATAACGACCTGCTAATCGACAGTCAGTCGGGGTTTAGACCAAAGCATTCATGCCACACAGCCTTAACAAAGATGATAGACAATTGGCACCTAAATATCAATAACGATAATATATGTGGAGCAATATTTGTAGACTTCAAAAAAGCATTTGATATGATAGATCACTTTATTTTAATCAGAAAATTAGAAACAATGAAAGTAAATATTAAGCTGGTAAAGTTAATTAAATCGTTCCTGTCAGACAGACAACAAATAGTCTCTTACAATAATTCCTTGTCGAACCCAACCGTTGTCCATACAGGTGTTCCTCAGGGCTCTATTCTCGGCCCTCTTCTATTTACCGTATACATTAATGATCTTCCTCTAAATTTTAAACACTCATCATGTGACCTTTTTGCCGATGACTGTACTGTCTATACTAGTGATAAATGTTGCACCACACTAGAACAATCTTTACAAAAAGATACACATAATCTTATTACGTGGAGCAACGAGAATCGCATGCAAATAAATATTAGTAAAAACAAAATGTATGTTAATATCAACCAGACAAAAACTACAAAACTTGCAGAAAACAACACTTCAGCTCTTCATTGGAACATCACTAATTGAAAACGTAAATGAACACAGAACTCTAGGTATCACTGTTGACCAACACCTAAGCTGGAACTCACATGTACATGCACTCACAAAGCAAACAGCACAAAAAGTTTACCAATTAGCCAAAATTAAACATTTCCTGGATGAAGAGGCAAGGAAAATGTTCTACATATCTCATATACAAACGCATCTAGACTATTGTTCCACAATCTGGGATGGTTGTTCTGTCTCCAACACAAGAAGGCTCCACTCGCTTCAAAAAACGCGCAATGCGCCTTGTTGCTGATAAACACCAATCACATTGTATAGATTTATATAATTATCTTCAAATATTACCCCTCAGGAAGCGCTTCCTCTTTAACAAAGGGAAATTTATTCACAAAATCCTGTCACAGAATGCTCCAAAGTATCTTTGGCCGCTTTTAAAATACAATGACAGACGTAGTCAGCGCTTAAATAAATTACAGGTACCCAAGCCCAGGCTTGACCTATTTAAAACTAGTTTGGCTTACTCAGCTGCTCATCTTTGGAACAATCTTCCCAATGACCTGAAAAACACGCACAGTCCTTACTCATACAATCGTATACTATTCAAATACTTTATGTGTGCTGATTATATGCCACCCTAACTGATTGTGTTGTACTTTTATCTAATATACTGTATGGAGGCTCTGATGATCTAGTTTTCATTACAATATACTTATTCTTAATATTATATTCTTAATAACTTATATTCTTAATTTTATGATCAGGTACTGTTAATGTATGCTGTTATACTTCCTTGTAATGTTGCACTGTCCTAAAATTAATACTTTCAGTACGCTGGAGAATGTTGAGTAACAGTAATAAAAGATGAGCAAGAGGATGGAAGAATGCAAGAGGGGACTGTGTCCGATTTTCAACCCTTGGCAAATTAATTGCTTTCGTATATGTCTATCTAACTATCTACCTAGTCTGATTCTGGTCTTGAGTTTGGGACGCAAAGGAAATGGAAAGGAAAATGGAAAGTAACTGTCTACCCACCTCATCTTGATGAACCTAAAAAAAAAAAAAAAAAAAAAAAAAAAAAGTCCCTGAGTCATTCAGTTGAACACCGTATGAACATTTTACAAGTTCTCATAACATACCTCTGAATATGTCTCAAATCACTAATTTACAGTACGAAGAATTCGATTCTTTTTTTTTTTTTTTTTTTTAAATTTATTTATTTTTTATTTATTTATTTATTTTTCAAATTCATTATTACTATTAATTTTTTTTTTTTTTTTTTTTTTTTTTTTTTTTATAATTATTTTATTTTATTTTAAAAACACTTTAATTATGATGATTATTGCAAATGTAATATTACTTTTATAATGATAAATGCCTTAATAATGCTTAAAGTAAATGTGAGGATGAAAGGATATTAGTATACATGATGAGAGAGAGAGGAAGGGCAGAATGTCAGACGGGCCTGCGTGCCCAATTCTTAACCCTTTGAAAATAAAGTTCGTTCGTTCGTTCGTTCCCCCCCCCCCCCCCCCCTTTCCCCGGTCTCCTGGGTAGTGAGATCGGATGTCTTGCCTTCTCGGATAAGGACGAAAAAAATAGGAGGCCCCGTGTGTAAGTTGCGCACGTTAAAAATCCAATATTTATAGAATGTGTGATTCCTATATACACACATCGGGATTCTCGCCGGTGCTACGGAATTCGTACACTGCGATGAGATCCTCCTTGTGGGATCTAAAGGAGGAGATCGGAGCACTGATGGAGTTGTCTGTGTGCAATGAAGATGGTCCTTAAAACCAAACCAAACCAAACCAAACCAAACTAATTTATTAAAGCATACGCAAAACATATATATACATATATTATAATAAGAAAAGCATTTTTAATAAAGGAAAGTGAAAACAGAGTTGAAATCGAACTGCAGTCACAGTTTATTATTATTAAGAAAGAAGTTAAATGAAAAAAAAATATTCTGTTCAACCTCCTATTGAGTACATTTAAGAGTTATAATTTTTCATCTATTTAGATTGATTTGTAATGAATTATCTCAAATTTCGTATTTACTACGTTTTTATTATAATTTATATCATTTTTCGTATCGTACAATAACGCGAACAAATTATGTTTTGATGCTTGTTATTCACCTTTTAACTCTTGGTCTTGAATTTAACAGTTCGATGAAAAAAAAAAATAATGCTCTATACTTACTTTTGACTGTTTTCACATTTATATGAGTAAATTTTGAGGCTGAAAAACACTTAACTGAGTTAAGTTCACAAGTCGTGGCCTGTTACAACTTGTTACACCGAAAATACCTGCAGCTATAAGACTGCGTTTCGTTTTTATATGAAAGTACCAAAGTGGTTGGGGGCGGGAATAATTCAACAGTGAGAAGCTGCAGATAAAATTATCTCTGACTCATTATTGACAATCGACCAACGCAGGAGAAACCCCGACCCAGTTTAGGGTCAATTTCTATATTTAGTTTCCACCCAACAAAGTTCATATAATTGAATCGGCGATTATTTAAATTGTGGAATCGACTTCATATGCAATAATAACTTTCGTGTGACTTACCAATTCAAATACTTATTTGAATTTTTAACTCGTAAATAATGTGTTTAAACTTTGGTTTTCACTTTCTTTTATTAAAAATGCTTTTCTTATTTAAATATATATGTTTTGCGTATATTTAACAAAAAAGTTCATCAACTGTTTTCAATTGATCTAGTTATTGTTAGAATGAAAAAAAAAAATACAAAAACACACAAATAGTTGAACGTCTTACAAAGAGAAAGGACAAGAAAAACCTACGTTATTGCTGTTCATAATCAACCTCACTACACTCCGGGCAAACCCATAGGTGCTCAGTCTCCCTCAGCAAATGTCGAAGGGTATGAGTACTGATTGTTCCTGTAACTTGATGGTTGTATACACAACTGACCCATCTGATTGTTCCTGTAACTTGATGGTTGTATACACACCTGACCCATCCTGTTATACGTCAATCCCTGCTAGTCTTACGCTTGGTGCCGAATTCCAGAATCTGAGTCGTATTTTGATTCATCGACGGCCAGTGTCGATCTCTCAGGCGACCATTAATTGTCCTTACTATCACTCCCTTATCCAAATCCAACGTCCCCACCATGGATGTCCTCGAGGCTAGTCTGTCAGCTCTCGTGGCTTTTGTAAATGAGTTTGTCACAATCGCTAAAACCACGAGCTAGTTTCGAATCTCTATGTCATATCTGTGAAGATCTTTTGCTATACCGTGAAAGTAAATGTAACAGAATTATGAAGAAAATTTAGAAAGCAGGCTACTGTTTTTTTTTTTCCTTATAGATTACTTTTTTTTAAAAAAAGTAGTGGTGTCTGTAGCAATTTGTTGTACATGATGAGGTTGCCAACCTCATGCACAACCTCATATTAGTAGCCTTGTACGACATGCTGGACGGAGCAGTAGTCTATCGTCATTAGTTTCCTTTGTGCTCTGTACAGAGCTTGCAGCCACTACTCCAGCTAGTACCCTGCCCCTGCAGGAAGTTTGCATCATAGTCACATGATCTTACAGCGGTAGTTTCTGTGCCAATTTGTTTTACATGATTAGGTTGCCAGCCCCATGCACAAACTTGTATAAGTCGCCTTGTACGACATGCATCAGGGTGCGATAGTCATATTCTTCCAAAGTATCTTTGGCCGACTTTAAAATATAATGAAAGGCGTAGTCAGCGCTTGAACAAATTAAGTTTGGCTTAATCAGCTGCTCATCTTTGGAGCAATCTTCCCAATGACCTGAAAAACAGGCACAGTCCCTACTCATATAATCGTATACTGTTCACATACTTTATGAGTGCTGATTATATGCCACCCTAACTGACTGTGTTTTATTTGTATCTAATATACTGTATGGATGCTCTGATGATCTAGTTTTTCATTACAATATACTTATTCTTAATTTTGTGATTGTGGTAAGTTGGGATTATATAAATACTTATAGGGGACTTAGTGTACTGACTGAGATCAGCTGTGAAGGTATCTGTATCTAATAAGTGTGGTGTGTTACAGATGACCTTACTTTGCTACCACATTTAGACCTCAATCAGACTTATTCTGGAATATTGTGATGACTACGTTGAATGTCTAGGGTTATGATAGTGATGAAGTGTAAGTTCACAACAACCAACAGACAGATAAACACTTTAATTAAGATTCACAACACTTTACAACACTATGACAAGCACATACATATAACACTCTAGAAGACTAGCTTAAGTAAGTCAAGTGTTAACTTTTAAATTATGTATTAATTTCTTTCAATAATAGATATCCTGATCCAACTACAGAGTGAATCAGGAATCACAATCAAACGTAAACACAATGTGTATGTACAAAATTTATACAAAGGATCTTTGTCCTGACATTTAATATTATTACAATATGTGTGTAGGGCTGTGATGTGTATTATGAGGTAATACTGGCTTTTGAAGCTAGGTTGTTGTTTGTCATCACGACTTCATGTGTTTGTTACTGGTGGAAATAATATTGAAGGGATCACAGTTTCTTTTAATTGTAAACAATAACTGTCCCTCTTGATTTAATATTACAGTCAATTTTAGGGTGGGTTATACAAGGGTGAGCTGCTCTGGCTGACGAATCCTTAACTTATGTGTCGGCGGCAGGAAAACTGTCTCCTCTGCTCGCTTGCTTCTCAGTTATCTTGAAATACACCACTGGTCGATATCTTGGACAAGGAGTCTGCTGCCAGCCCTCTGGATCCAGCAAAACTCAGATCAGGTGCTGCTCTAATACTTCAGTACCACGGTCCCTGAAATAAGAAGGTTGTACCTCCTTCTTCAGAACTAATATATATAATCTATTTCCACACTGAAGTACAGGACATTCCAAACACAGAGTTGAGCGCTGTAGGCCAACTGCTAGCTTCTCATGTGACAATATACACCAGTATTCCTCTCCTAAATGGTTACAACGCCTCTGCAATTCCAGCGTTAATTCCTTCTATACAATAGGATAGGTTTCATGTTACTATTTGGCAATCCCATATATGCCTATGCAGTTATACTCCTCTCTGACAAGCTTTTACATGGTGGAGCAATATCTAGGCTTTGCCTTCTGTTTGCTACTGAACCACACACATACAGACACAATTTGTCATGTCATATTATGGAAATATACACAAGTAACGTTGACTGGCGATGAATTTTGGCACAATTTCGATCTGCCTTATCCCAGGCTTTTATTTAGAAAAATATTAGCTTGCTCTCAACGCACTTGCTTCTTACAAAATGTATTCTCAAAACTGGCCCTGAACTGACGCTTCTATTTGACTATATCAAACGTTCTAACCAATGAGACCATGTTTACAATAGCCTTTGAAAATGTGTACCCATCCTACATGTTGCCATTCATTCATTCATAACCCTCCACTCCCAAAGGAGCATAGGCCTTCAACAAACACATGCCAAGTCCTCCTGTCACGTGCCATCATCTCAAGTTCTTTCCATGTTCTCCTCATCATTTTCACCTCTGTTTCCAACTCTCTTCTCCACGTACTTCGATTTTGTATTCCCTCATTTCTGCTGCTACTTGTGCCACTTTCCCTTGTTCGTTCAATGTCCGAACATTCCAGGTGCCAAATCTGGAAGTTCTCCTAGAAGAAAGAAGGTTAGTCAGCAACACAGATTCCTTTCGGCTTTCTCTGTGTTGCATCATACGCCTCCCCGCGAGAGGACCTTCCCCTGTCTTGGATGGCTGTGTTTTATTTTCTTTATTTGACTTGTCCATATTTGTTGAAGTTTTTTGTGGTTTAAATTATTTTTTTTACAGGATGGGGTATCCGGCCCCATGCGCAGCCCTCCTTAGTCGCCTTCTACGACATGCTTGGCAGGGGACAGTGTTACTATTCTTTGCTCCCCTTTCGGGCCCCGGTAACACACGGGTGACATGTTGCCATTAACCACCATAATAGTATTTGTAGTTCGACTAATAAGGTTTCGCCTTACATATTACTACAGCCAATCAAAACGTATCTAACTTGTTGGCCTCATTTCCCCTAAAGCAGTGTTTTTCAAACATGCCATTATGAGCAAATATGATCTTGTGCTGTCAGACGCCCCCACTATAGGATTTTGGCTATAATTTGTTAATTACTAGCCTATTTGCGTAACACATAACATATTCTTTGTCAGCAAGTCCTAAGGCACACAAATATATAAGTTTAATGGGGCTAAGTGGCTTCGTTCAAAATATGTATTATTATAGGATAGTCGTGTATTTGTTTTTTACCACCCGTTCACTTCTTTATCATAGGATGTCTTCTGTACTGTCAGACTAATGTCAGGTTTCCCAATAAGAGCTTAAACCTGTTTTCAAAACCTAACCTCGTATTGGTAGTGTTTTTTATTACTGCTTATTTGAAAAAATCAGGTCTTCATGCCTTTCGCGTGGGATTGGCGTTCACTTTTTAATCGCGAGACGACGTGGTAGTATTGCCTGCGTTCCTCCGTGCATCTCTCTCTCTCTTCTAAGCCCGTCTGTCTTTTAGGTTAACGTAGTGTATATAATGACATTAATGCTAGTATTATATCTAGGTCATTAAGCAGTTTGCGTATCTCAAGGTTTTCTAAGAAACACAGTACCCGTTTTATTTTTAGACACGCGTGTAGTTTATGCAGACGGAGCAAAAAAAAAAGGGGGGGTTTTCTTGTTCAGCCATTATGGCGTTCTACAACACAGGCGTACGCTATTGTGAAAGCACTGATCTTTCACCATTCTTCTTTCTTTCTATTGAATTACTTCGTTAGGCTTTACATTTATTTTCTAATTTATATATGTGGATTAGCATTTTTCACCACAAATTCTCCCCACTTAAAACAGACATAATATGTCAGTCCATAATTCTATATACACATAGAGAAATTTAATATTATTCCTGGTGATCACGGTGATTCTCATCACACGGATGGCGGCTTAGAAAATCAGCACCCAGGTTGGTTTTTCCAGAAATATATTCTATGCTGAACTGAAATGGTTGCAAAAGCAATGACCATCGGAGTAACCTCGTATTTTCATGCCTAGCCTGCGCTAGAAAAGCCAGGGGTTTGTGGTCCGTTTGCAACTTGAATGCTTTCCCATACAGATAAATATTGAATTTCTTGATCGCCCATATTACTGCAAGACATTCTTTTTCGCTCGTTGAATAAATTTTCAGCTTTATTCAACTTTCTGCTAGCATATGCCACTGGGGTTAATTCCCCATCTAGTGAATCTGACTTCTGTAACAGGGTCGCGCCCAAACCGATATTACTTGCATTCGTTCTCACAATGAATTCTTGACTTAAGTCAGGTAATTTCAAAATAGGTTTGCTTGTGAGCTTTTCCTTCAATTCCTGGTATGCCAATTCACACTGTGCTGTCCAGGTAATTCGATCTGAATTTCCTTTGCGTGTCAAGTCAGTTAACGGTGCACATATGGAATTAAAGTTTTTGATATACTTTTGGTAGAAACCACATAATGAGACAAAGGATCTCACGTCTTTCTTTGTTTGTGGCCTCGGGGCTTTTCTTAGTTTCTCTAAATTCTTGGGGTCAGGGGTCATGTTTCCCTGATGGACTGTGTGTCCCAAGAATTATAATTCTTTACATCCAACGCAACATTTGGTTGGTCGGGCTGTCAAATTCGCTTCTCTAAGTCGATTAAACAGCATGTTCAGAGAGTCAATGTGTTCCTCAAATGTTTCTGTCGCTATAAGGATATCATCCATGAAGTTTGTGATGCATGGATTATTCAGAGGATCCAACAATTTTCTCATCATTCTAGAGAAGACACCAGGCGCATTCTTCAATCCAAATGGCAATCTGTTAAATTCATAGTGTCCCTCTGAGGTACTAAAAGCTAGATAAGGTCTAACCTCAGGCTTTACTGGAATCTGATAGTATCCTTTGCTCAGATCCACTTTTGAGAAATATTTAGCTTTATTTAGCCTGGCAAACAACTGATTTGTATCCGGCAATGGATCCACCTGACCTTCTGTGATAGCAAACAAATAAATGTCCCTCTTGAATTAAGGTAAAGTCTTTTTTAGAGGGGGATATACACAAGATTGAGCTGCTCTGGCCACGAACTCTTAACTTCTGTGTGGGCGACAGGAAACAGTCTCCACTGCTCGCTTGCTTCACCGTTTCCTTGAGAAACAATACTGGTCGCTATCTGGACCAAGGAGTATGCTACCAGCCTCTGGGTTCAGCAAAACTCAGACCAGGTGCTGCTTCAATACGTTATTACCACAGTCCCTGAAACAAGAAGGTTGTACCTCCTACTTCAGAACTAATTTATAATCTATTTCCACACTGAAGCACAATACATAACAAACACTGAGTTCAGCGCTGTAGGCCAACTGTTAGCTTCTCATGTAACAACATACACCAGTATTCCTCTCCCTAATGGTTACAACGCCTCTGCAATTCCAGCGTTATTTCCTTCTATTCAATAAGATAGGTGTCATAGCACTATTTGGCAATCCCATGCAGTTATACTCCTCTCCGACAAGTTTTGTTCAGGTTGGAGCAATATCTAGACTTTGCCTCATGTTTGTTACTGAACCACACACATACAGACATAAATTATCAATTCACATTCAATTTTCATCTAAAAGAGATCAAATATGTCTAGCTTACCACAATTCAAGGAAATATTAAACAAATACGTTGACTGGCGATGAGTTATGGCACAATTCCGATCTGCCTCTGTCCCAGGCTTTCATTAGAAAAATATGAACTGGATCTCAACGCACTTGCTTCTACACATTTTAATTTCAAAAAGTGGCACTGAACAGACGCTCCTAATTGACTATATCAACTGGTCTAGCCAATAAGACCATGTTTACAAAAGCATTTGAAAAAATTTACCCTTCCTACGTTTCCCTTAACAACCAAAATAGTATTTGCAGCCGACTAATCATGTTTCGCCTTACATATAATTCTAACCAATCAAATCGGATTTAACGTAGTGGCCTCATTCCCCTAAAGCAGTATCCAAACATGAGCAAATATGATCTGGTGCTGTCAGACAACACCCCTATAATATTTTGGCTATAATTTGTTAATTACTAGACTATGTGCATAACACTTAACATATTCTTTGTCAGCAAGTCCTAAGGCACCCAAATATATAAATTTAATGGGGCTAAGTGGCTCCGTTCAAAATATGTATTCTAGGATAGTCGTGTATTTTTATTTTTATTTTTTTTTATCGATTTAGAACCGCCACCTGTCCTGCCTTTTCGACTGTTCTGTCATATAAAGTCAGGATTTCAGACGTAAAACAGTATTGTGTCATGTTTCCTAATAAGCATTAAACATGTTTTCAAAACTTAACCGTGTATTGGTAGTGTTTTTTGTCACTGTTTATTTGAAAAAAAGTTAGTGCTTCATGCCTTACGCGTGGGATTGGCTTTACTATTAATCGCGAGACTGTGGTAGTATTGCATGCGTTCCTCCGTACATCTCTCTCTCTCTAAGGCCGTCTGTCTTTTCGTAGTGCATAAAATGACATTAATGTAATCTAGGTCATTACGCAGTGTGCCTATCTCAAGGTTTTCTAAGAAACACAGTACCGGGGTTTTTTTTTTTTTTTTAAACGCGTGTAGTTGATGCAGTAGGCTTTACCAGTAAACGTGAAAGCGTTACAATTATGCAGACGGAGCATAAAAAGGGGTTTTTCTTGTTCAGCCATTACGGCGGTATACACGCTGGCGTATGCCATTGAGAAAGCACTGGTCTTTCACCATTCTTCTTTCCTTTTATTGAATTAATTCGTTAGGCTTTACATTTACTTTTTAATTTAGATATGTGGATTTAGAATGTTTCACGACAAATTCTCCCCACTTAAAACAGACGTTATATGTCAGTCTATAATTCTATATACACATAGAGAAATTTAATATTATTCCTGGGGCTTACGGTGATTTTCATCACACGGATGGCGGCTTAGAAAATCCGCTCCCAGGTTAGTTTTTCCAGAAATATATTCTATGCTGAACTGGAATGGCTGCAAAAGTAAGGACCATCTGAGTAACCTTGAATTTTCATGCCTAGCATGCGCTAGAAACGACAAGGGTTTGTGATCCGTTTGCAACTTAAATGCCTTCCCATACAGATAAATATTGAATTTCTTTATCGCCCATATTACTGCAAGACATTCTTTTTCGCTAGTTGAGTAATTGGTTTCAGCTTTATTCAACTTTCTACTAGCATATGCCACTAAGGTTAATTCCCCATTCAGTGCATCTGATTTCTGTAACAGGGTCGCGCCCAACCCGATATTACTTGCATCCGTTCTCACAATGAATTCTTGACTTAAGTCAGGTAATTTCAAAATAGGTTTGCTTGTGAGCTTTTCCTTCAATTCCTGGTATGCCAATTCACACTGTGCTGTCCAGGTAATTCGATCTGGATTTCCTTTGCGTGTCAAATCAGTTAACGGTGCACATATGGAATTAAAGTTTTTGATATACTTTTGGTAGAAACCACATAATGAGACAAAGGATCTCACGTCTTTCTTGGTTTGTGGTCTCGGGGCTTTCTTTAGTTTCTCTAAATTCTTGGGGTCAGGGGTCATGTTTCCCTGATGGACTGTGTGTCCCAAGAATTATAATTCTTTACATCCAACGCAACATTTGGTTGGTCGGGCTGTTAAATTCGCTTCTCTAAGTCGATTAAACAGCATTTTCAGAGAGTCAATGTGTTCCTCAAATGTTTCTGTTGCTATAAGGATATCATCCATGAAATTTGTGATGCATGGATTATTCAGAGGATCCAACAATTTTCTCATCATTCTAGAGAAGACACTAGGCGCATTCTTCAATCCAAATGGCAATCTGTTAAACTCATAGTGTCCCTCTGAAGTACTAAAAGCTAGGTATGGTCTAACCTCAGGCTTTACTGGAATCTGATAGTATCCTTTACTCAGATCCACTTTTGAGAAATATTTAGCTTTATTTAGCCTGGCAAACAACTGATTTGTATCCGGCAATGGATCCACCTGACCTTCTGTGATAGCATTCAGTCTCCTGTAATCTATACAGAGTCTATGTTCTCCAGAGGGTTTCCTTAAGAGCACCACACTGGAACTATACGAAGATTCACTGTGTGAAATTATTCCTTCCTTCAACAAATAGTCTATCTCTTCCTTCAAGGCTTTCTCCTTAGCAAAAGGAATCGAATAGGCTTTCATACAGACAGGTGTGGGGTCTATCAGTTTCATATCATATTCCAATAAGTTTGTATGCCCCGGTCGGTCCGTTAACACCTCTGTATGATCATCTAGAACCTGTTGCACTCTCTCCTTCTGATTTTTCGTTAAATGTGTACTGATTTTCCCCTGTGCCGCTGTCTCACAGGGATGTAATGGATATTCAAATGATGAAAGTGGTTCCTTTTTCATCTCCATTGCAATGGACAAGGTCAACAAGTGTGTCTCTTCCTGATTTTCTCTTTCCAAATATTTCTTCAGGAGATTCACATGATAGATTTTTTCTTTTCCCTTCTTATCTATCTTATAATTTGTTCTAGATACCTTCTCTAGAACTGTATATGGACCTTGCCATCCAATTTGCAACTTATTCTGACTACCGGGTAGAAGAAGCAGTACCTTCTCTTCCACAGCCAAATCTATGTCTTTAGCTTTCTTGTTGTAATAGGCAGCATGTTTTTTCCTGGCTTGTCTCAAATTTTCATTGGCAAGTTTCCAGCCAGTTTTTAAACGAGTGGTCAGCTCATTCACATATTGGTATGATGATGTAATATTTTCCTCTGCCTTTTCATCAGTCCACGTTCTTAACAGATTACATATGGACTTTGAATATTGTTGACGTGTTTTTACAGGTATCGGTATGGTCTCGTCCACTAGAAGCCCTGTAGTGATGATTTTTCTTCCCAGAATCATCCATCACAAAACGACCGCTACCAATTTTTTTCTTGGGGCTCTCTCCCCACTTAAAATTCTTTATGAGAGATCTTGGCTCTCTTTTTTCTTCCTCCAGTTCACTTAAGTCCGATCGAGGGATTTTCGGCTTATCCTGGGGTAAGACATCTTTTTGCACTCTCTGCATAGTGGCCATTGTAAAACAGTCAATTGAAGATTGTTCGTGAAAAGGGACTTCCCATTCCACTCGGTCCACTTTATTATTCTTTCTATTGTCAGGCCTACGTTTGCCCAGTGGCGTGTCCAGGTCCTGATCAATGTTCCCACTTGTGGGTGTTCCCTCATGTGCTATGCTACACCTTTCTACAAAATTCTCAATGTCCCACCTTGCCTTGGGCCAATAATAATTTTGAGCTACCTTTTAGATGATGGTACCTATCTTCTCATGGTCCCCATCTTTTTTCACATGTAAGCTCCTTATTAACTCTGCCCTATACCTTTTAGGAAGTACCAGCTGTCCCTGAACTTTGGATCTAGTTCCGGCCTTCCTGTATATCAGTTTGTTCTTCATATAGAAGTCTCCTTTTCCTGGAGGTGTATGACAATTGGACAATTTTCTAAAACAAGGCTTGAGGGTCTTATCCCCAGCCTGCGCCTTCCTCATCTCATCTGGAGTGGTATCTATCAGAATATCCTCCTCCTTTCTAGAGGTCGACCTGACCTGAAGGGTGGCCATATACACAGGTTTCCTTCTACAACGGTCAGTATCATGATTGTCCATCCGACAATTGGTACACCACCTCTTTCCTTGGTTGAAAGATTTTCTTTCATCAAATTTCCTTTCATCGAATTGTGGGGTTTTATTTTTATTTTCATACCGTGGCCTATCAAACTGGTGCTTACCTTTGTTATGCTCTCTATGATCAAACTTATTAAAGTTTTGTGGTGCCTTAAAATTGTCTACCTGTTTCTTTTTATTACCTGTTACCTCTGCTTGAGCTGCCTGATATCTTTGAGCAACATTTAGTAACTCACCCAGCCTCTCTGCACCTTGTTCCATGAGAAACTTTCTCAGGTCTGGAGCCATGGACTCTCTTAGTTGTTCTATAAGGATCATTTCCTTAAGATCTTGGGTTTTCCCCAGAGCCGTCCATTTCTCCAAGTATGTCTCTAACCGTGCATTCCTAAATTTTTTTCTATAAAATTCTCCATTCTTTTCATATCTTATCAACAGAGCCTGCTTTAACATGTCATAATTGTCTTGATCATCTCTGCTAATTTTGGCAAAAACATCATAAGCTGTACCACGAAGCCCTTGTGATAACTTTAAGCTCCACCTTTCTCTCTCTAACCCATACGTGGTAGCTAATAGTTCATATCTATTTAGATAGCTCTCAATATCATCGTCTTTCTCAACAAAATGATCTAAATGAAAACTTATAGCTGAGGTTGAGCCTCCCTGACTAGCAGTGGCATCAGAGGTAAAAGGACTGGCACCATTTTCAGGAGCATGGCCTTGAATTTCTAGCTCTTTTAGTCGTAACTCGTGTTCCCTTTGTAATCTTTTCTCCTCCTTTTCTGCTTCCCTTTCTGCAGCCTGTCTTCTTTCCTCAGCTTCTCTTTCTGCAGCTAGTCTCTTTTCTTCTCTTTCTGTAGCTAATCTCTTTTCTTCTCTTTCTGCAGCTAGTCTCTTTTCTTCTCTTTCTGTAGCTAATCTCTTTTCTTCTCTTTCTGCAGCCAGTCTCTTTTCTTCTGCTTCCAATGCCCTAGCCTCCTTGTCAGCCTCAATCTGCAGCCTCTTAATTTCTTTATCTGCCTCTAACTTTCTTTCAGCTTCTTTCTCTAATCTTTTTTCTTCACGTTCAATAAATTTGTCCCATTCAGTAGTGACATAGGCAATCATAACCTGCCCGTCCATTCCCAACTCTTTAGCAGCCTGCATAGCAGCAGATCGAAACTTTGCCAGGTCCGCCATTTTCTAACAGGCAAATGTATACAATGTTGACTAAACAATTTTATCTATGACTAATTAAACTAAGGATAACCACAAGCACTGAGAGCTCAACCTTATGTATTTTCCACCCAAGAATACCTTTTAAAGTTTTATTATTCCCTGAAGTGAATTACCCCCAATATATGTAATAGGAGAAGATTCAAAATCCCGGACAGGACCCCAATATATGTGGTAAGTTGGGATTATATAAATACTTATAGGGGACTTAGTGTATTGACTGAGATCAGCTGTGAAGGTATCTGTATCTAATAAGTGTGGTGTGTTACAGATGACCTTACTTTGCTACCACATTTAGACCTCAATCAGACTTATTCTGGAATATTGTGATGACTACGTTGAATGTCTAGGGTTATGATAGTGATGAAGTGTAAGTTCACAACAACCAACAGACAGATAAACACTTTAATTAAGATTCACAACACTTTACAACACTATGACAAGCACATACATATAACACTCTAGAAGACTAGCTTAAGTAAGTCAAGTGTTAACTTTTAAATTATGTATTAATTTCTTTCAATAATAGATATCCTGATCCAACTACAGAGTGAATCAGGAATCACAATCAAATGTAAACACAATGTGTATGTACAAAATTTATACAAAGGATCTTTGTCCTGACATTTAATATTATTACAATATGTGTGTAGGGCTGTGATGTGTATTATGAGGTAATACTGGCTTTTGAAGCTAGGTTGTTGTTTGTCATCACGACTTCATGTGTTTGTTACTGGTGGAAATAATATTGAAGGGATCACAGTTTCTTTTAATTGTAAACAATAACTGTCCCTCTTGATTTAATATTACAGTCAATTTTAGGGTGGGTTATACAAGGGTGAGCTGCTCTGGCTTACGAATCCTTAACTTATGTGTCGGCGGCAGGAAAACTGTCTCCTCTGCTCGCTTGCTTCTCAGTTATCTTGAAATACACCACTGGTCGATATCTTGGACAAGGAGTCTGCTGCCAGCCCTCTGGATCCAGCAAAACTCAGACCAGGTACTGCTCTAATACTTCAGTACCACGGTCCCTGAAATAAGAAGGTTATACCTCCTTCTTCAGAACTAATATATATAATCTATTTCCACACTGAAGTACAGGACATTCCAAACACAGAGTTGAGCGCTGTAGGCCAACTGCTAGCTTCTCATGTGACAATATACACCAGTATTCCTCTCCCTAATGGTTACAACGCCTCTGCAATTCCAGCGTTAATTCCTTCTATACAATAGGATAAGTTTCATGTTACTATTTGGCAATCCCATATATGCCTATGCAGTTATACTCCTCTCTGACAAGCTTTTACATGGTGGAGCAATATCTAGGCTTTGCCTTCTGTTTGCTACTGAACCACACACATACAGACACAATTTGTCATGTCATATTCAATTTTCATATATATATATATATATATATATATATATATATATATATATATATATATATATATATATATATATATATATATAAATATATATATATATATATATATATATATATATATATATATATATATATATATATATATATATATATATATATATATATTATATATATATATATATATATATATATATATATATATATATATATATATATATATATATATATATATATAGGAAATATGTCTAGCTTACCAGAATTCATGGAAATATACACAAGTAACGTTGACTGGCGATGAATTTTGGCACAATTTCGATCTGCCTTATCCCAGGCTTTTATTTAGAAAAATATTAGCTTGCTCTCAACGCACTTGCTTCTTACAAAATGTATTTTCAAAACTGGCCCTGAACTGACGCTTCTATTTGACTATATCAAACGTTCTAACCAATGAGACCATGTTTACAATAGCCTTTGAAAAATGTGTACCCATCCTACATGTTGCCATTAACAACCATAATAGTATTTGTAGTTCGACTAATAAGGTTTCGCCTTACATATTACTACAGCCAATCAAAACGTATCTAACTTGTTGGCCTCATTTCCCCTAAAGCAGTGTTTTTCAAACATGCCATTATGAGCAAATATGATCTTGTGCTGTCAGACACCCCCACTATAGGATTTTGGCTATAATTTGTTAATTACTAGCCTATTTGCGTAACACATAACATATTCTTTGTCAGCAAGTCCTAAGGCACACAAATATATAAGTTTAATGGGGCTAAGTGGCTTCGTTCAAAATATGTATTATTATAGGATAGTCGTGTATTTGTTTTTTACCACCCGTTCACTTCTTTATCATAGGATGTCTTCTGTACTGTCAGACTAATGTCAGGTTTCCCAATAAGAGCTCAAACCTGTTTTCAAAACCTAACCTCGTATTGGTAGTGTTTTTTATTACTGCTTATTTGAAAAAATCAGGTCTTCATGCCTTTCGCGTGGGATTCACTTTTTAATCGCGAGACGACGTGGTAGTATTGCCTGCGTTCCTCCGTGCATCTCTCTCTCTCTCTCTTCTAAGCCCGTCTGTCTTTTAGGTTAACGTAGTGTAAATAATGACATTAATGCTAGTATTATATCTAGGTCATTAAGCAGTTTGCGTATCTCAAGGTTTTCTAAGAAACACAGTACCCGTTTTATTTTTAGACACGCGTGTAGTTTATGCAGACGGAGCAAAAAAAAAAGGGGGGGGTTTTCTTGTTCAGCCATTATGGCGTTCTACAACACAGGCGTACACTATTGTGAAAGCACTGATCTTTCACCATTCTTCTTTCTTTCTATTGAATTACTTCGTTAGGCTTTACATTTATTTTCTAATTTATATATGTGGATTAGAATTTTTCACCACAGTGATCAGGTACTGTTAATGTATGCTGTTATACTACCTTGTACTGTTGCATTGCCCTTAAATTAATACTTTATGTACGCTGGAGAATGTTTGAGTAACAGTAGTAAAAGATGAGCAAGAGGAAGGAAGAATGCAAGATGGGACTGTGTGCCCGATTTTCAACCCTTGGAAAATTAATTTCTTTCGTATATGTCTGTCTAACTATCTACCTAGTCTGATTCTGGTCTTGAGTTCGGGAAGGCTAAGACAGCGAGGAAAGTAACTGGTTACCCCACCTCATGATGATGGTCCTAGTATTGTGAAGGCTTAGACAGCGAGGAAAGTAACTGGTTACCCCACCTAATGATGTTGGTCCTAGTATTGTGAAGGCTTAAAAATTCACTCATTGCAGCAGTATCTGCTATGAGACTCGAAGCTGCTCACCTCTGGTAAAGTCTTTCGCATGCACTGGATAACACACTGAATCCCTAGTAACTCAGTAGCAGGCTGTTCGAATATTTCACGAGTTCTTATAACACACCATCTGATAATGTCTCAAATCACTAATTTACTGTATGCGGAATTCGATTTTTATCAGTCTTGTTTGTTTGTTTGGTTTTTGTTTGTTTTTTTTCATTTAATTTTTTTATTATTTTATTATTTTTATTTTATTTATTTCAAAAACATGATTTTATTATGATGATTATTGCAAATGTAATACTACGTCGAAAGCTTGCCTGGTTTGGGCATGTAACTCGTCATGACTCCCTTTCGAAAACGATCCTCCAGGGAACAGTCGAAGGTAAACGGAGAAGAGGAAGGCAAAGAAAATCCTGGGCTGATAACATCAAAGAATGGGCAGGGCACGGTTTTTCCACACTTGTACGCATTGCTGAGGATAGAGAGCAGTGGAGGACCCTGTCTGCTGATGCTTCCACAATGGCACCCCTACGACCCATGACGGGTTACGGGTTGAGATGATGATGAATATTACTTTTATAATGATAAATGCCTAAATAATGCTTAAAGTAAAGTTGAGGATGAAAGGATACAGTACACACGATGACAGATAGAGGAAGGGCAGAATGTCAGACAGGCCTGCGTGCCCAATTCTTAACCCTTTGAAAATAAAGTTCGTTCGTTCGTTCAATGTGTGTCCTATTCATTTTTTGTTTCCTTAACCAGCGGCACTTGGGCTTTCAGCCCTTCGGCCCAACTCTTTTCTCCTCCTGCTGACTGGCATCTATCTGGTTCTTGTCATCGGCTCCACTTTGGTAACCGTGTCATACTGTTTCAGTCCTTCTTCTCTACGCAAGTGCCCATATGTGAAAGTACGTAATGTCTTGATTATTTCTCTCAGATTAGTTACGCAAACACTTTGAAGCGACAGCAATGTCAGGAACTTCTCCACAGCGCGTTACGGCAAGAGACAATCGGATCCTCAGAAGTATTTCCCAGTCAGACAAGTGTTTCAGTTCCTTTATCTCGTTTATAATCTAAGGGGGCGGGCTTGGGTAGGTCATGACTCCCAAGTGTCCGCTTCCTGAACCTACTCCACATTGGTTGCACCTTCCAGTTTCACTTCTAGTTTTATCCATTCTTGCAACTTGAATTAGCGGCAAATTTGATATTGTCGTGAATTCCATAACCGGTTGCGGTTGTTCCACCGCCAGACCCAGCACCAGGACCGTAGATAGGACTTTATTAAGGGGGTGTTTAATACCCAAAAAAAATTTTAATGCACTTTTTTGGTACTGGTACAATATAATTTCCCCCCCCCCCCCCCCGGTATCTACGGCCCTGCCCAGCACGATGCCTTTTAAGTGTCCTTGTTCTTGGCCGTCCATTCAGACCGACCGACTTGCTTCACTAGAACTTAACATGGATGCAGCAACTAGAACTGTTACACTTACTTCTACAGCTACAACTGTTGTTGTAAGCCCCACATGCCTCAAATCCGTGACCAGATTATTATATTTGGCAATATTAGTAAATGGCTTTATTTCTCCCTCGCACTTTTGTCTGGTGTTGGCGTGGGTAGCGAACTCCGTTCAACCTAGAAACAAAGCCCGTCGGTTACATTAGGGCAGCATGTGCAAACATAAAACACCGTTTAGTAAATTGTACAGTCCTACCGTATCCATGATGTTGAATAAACGTGAAAGACAAAACGGTATACGTATATAGGCCTACAGGTAAGTTAGTTGTACAAGCAGACACGAGCGTAAGAAGAACGTTTCGGCAGAACTTTGGTCAGCATAAACACCACTGATACTTTAACTTTGCTTCCGTTATTGTTGTACGACATGACTTGTATCACTTTTTGCTTTTCTTATTTCTATTTTAGTTTATATTGTTTGTGTTATTTCAGCTGTTAAGGATTTGTCCAAATCCCACAATTTTTATCTGATTCGATTACTCACATTCTGTTAATCTAGCAAGTACGGTAAATCCCGAATGCATGATTATAATGCGTCTCTTGCATCCTTGGCCTACTTGCAATGCGTACTGCGTTGCAAACGGTTATTCATAGAATAGAGGCCATGTCATAAAATGCTGACGCATTAATTATCATATATAATGCTGACGCATTAATTATCATATATAATGCCCAGTATTGTTGGAGAACAATTCTTTCCACTGCTGCCTGTCCTTTGGGTTAAAAACAAGTTAAGGAAAAATATTATGAATATCAATTTCATAACACAAGAGATAGATAACGTTTCGGGGAGATGCGGTCATGGACTCTTCGTCAGCCACATGGAGAATCACGTGCAAAAATAGAAATATAAAGGTTTAAAGAGAAGAAGAGAAGCTACAGAAATAAACAGGAAAACACTGTTACATATACAAATATTTAATTAAAAAGAAACTTATATAAAAAAAAAAATAAAGAAAACAACAAGAATAAACGAAACGGTTCTATTTTTATCTGTCTATAATTAATAAACGAACATGATATGTGGCCGACACTTGCAAGAGAGATTTCTTTCTTTCTGCCACAATTCCATTTTAGTTTATTGTTTATTGTTCAGAGGCAGAGGCGGATCTACTATGATGCTAATGAAGCTTGAGCTTCAGGGCCCCCAAGTTCTAGTTTAAAGTTTTCTCTATAACACGTTTCTTTTCAATCCCCACAATTTTGTTGTTGTTGTAATTAACAGGGTTCACGAGTTCAAGCTTCAGGGCCCCCAAAATATAGATCCGCCACTGTTCAGGGGACTAGGGTTTCGGGTTTATTTATGTGTGTATTTTGTCTGTTTAGATTGTCTTTTCAACATACCAATAATTCAGAAGTTCGCTATTGTCCCAAAGAAAAATAAAATAAGAGTGTCAGGCGATCACAAATGTTCCCTCTCTGTTTTCGTCTTCATTCACCATCGATTGTTCCTGTTGTCGCCACGTTTTCTAAACCATCCATTCTAAATATGTGGCACCACCCATGTCGTGGAATATTCTAATCCACATATATAAATTATTAGGTAAATATAAAGCCTAATAAATACATATAATAAATAAAGGAAGAAGAATGGTAAAGAACAGTGCTGTCACAAAGAATGTACTCGAAATCCCCCTTGTTTTCTGCTACGTCTGCAAATTGTAACGTTTCACGTTGATATTAAAGGCCTTCTGCAACATACACGCGTTTCCCAAACACACAATAAAACGTGCTGCCTTTCTAAGAAAAACCTTGAAATATGCAAGTTGACCTAAATTTTAAATTCCATTCATGTCTTTTTCTACACTATGTTACCAAGATCAAAAGACAGATGGACTAAAGGATAGCGAGAAGGGAGAGGCAGAAAGCCGAACATTAAACACGCGTCGCGCGATACACAATTACTACTATCACGCGTGTAAGGCCACCTGCACTAATTTTTTTCAGACGGACAGTGATAAAATACATTACCCATCCCAGAGTTAGGTTTATAAATCCTGAAAAACTCTTATTAGAAAAGATAACATTAGATGGGTTTACGGTTGAAAACATAACAGTACCCAGACAGCACATCTTCGAAACAGGAGGTAGAAAATACATATTTTGAACGCAGCCACGTAGCTCTTTTAAATTTGTATATTTGGGTTCCTTAGGGCTTGCTGACAAAGAATATGTAAAAACGTTACGCAAATAGTCCAGGAATTAATAAATTATAACCAAAATAAAATAGTGGGGATGCCTGACAGCATGGAATCATTTCTGCTCATAAAATTTTTTTATAACGTGTTTGAAAAAAATCTTACGTTACAGAATTAGCCTACCATGTAAACTCCAAATTGATTGGAGCGCAACAAATGAAAGACTAACCACGATTGGTCGGGCTATAAATACTATCTTTCGTTGTTAGGGGAGACGTGAAAAGGTAACATTTTTTCAAACACTTGTCGAAACGTGGCCTCATTGGCTAGACTCGCTGATATACTCACTTAGGAGCGTTAGTTCGAGACCACTAGTGCAAATAATCTTGATAAAGCAACAGTGCGTTGAAGCCAGCTCATATTTGTGTTAAATAAAAGCCTGGAACATAAGCAGATGGGAATTTGTGCCAGTAAATGTGCCAGAATTCATTGCTAATCAACGTATCTGTGTTTATTTCCATGAAATTGTGGTAAGCTTGAACCATTCAGTATCTTTTAATGAAAATTGAATGTAAATTGTTAATTTATGCCTGTATATATATGTGTAGTTCAGTGGCAAACAGGAGATAAAGCCTATAATGCTCCAGCCTGAACAGAGGGTGTCGGAGGGAAGTAAAACGGCATGGAATGGCCAAATAGTACACTGACACCTGGATGATTGATTAGACAGAAATAATGCTGGAAGTGCAGAGGCGTGGTAACCATTAAGGAGGTAAATACTGGTATAAAGTATTTCAGATGAAGCTGACAGTTGGCCTAACGCTCTGAACTCAATGTTTGTGTTGTATTGTGCTCAGTGTAGAACTAGAGTATCAATTAGTTATGAAGTAGAAGGTACATCCTTCTTGTTTTCAGGGACCGTGGTCTTGATGGTACTGAGCAGCACCTGGTCAGAGCTTTGCTGAATCCAGAGTCGGACAGCATACTCCTTGGTCTTTTTAGCTATCAGTGAGGTGTCTCCAGAGCCCAGAGGAGAATTCGAGCAGAGGAGTCCCTTCCTGCCGCCATCACGCAAGATAAGCTGATTTGGCCAGCTGAGCTCAACATTATGCCCCCTCATCTTGAAGTGACTTTGTAAAAATAACATTCAGAGGGGAATTTAATTGTCTTAATATCAGGAACTGAAAACATCTCCAATACTAGTCCCAAAAGACAAACTATTGAAGTCATGATGACAAATACCAACAGAGCTTGAACAAAACAAAACCAGTATTACCTCATATTACCACTACACAACTGACACACATAGGATATTTTTAATAATATATGTCACTACAATATTCACATTGATAAAGTCTGTACATATACTTGTAATTAAAATTGATTGTGATTCCTGGTTCCTTTGTATTTGAATCAGGACACATATACCTTTATGATAAAAATGAATACATATTTGTTATTTGAAAAGTTATCAGTGACTCCTTAAGATATTCTCATAGAGTGTTATATGTATGTGAGTGTCACAGTGTTGTCAAGAGTAGTGGATTAAATTAAATTGTTTATCTGTCTGTTGTTGTGACTTACACTTCATCATACACATACCCTAGACACATAACGTAGTCATCACACTATTCCAGAATAATTCTGACTGAGATATATAGATATGTGGTAGCAAGTAAGGTTATCTATAATACACTACTCTTAATAGATATAGATACCTTCACAGCTGATCTCAGTCAGTACACTAAGTCCCCTATAAATATTTATAACATCCCACTTCACCACATATATTGGGGTCTCGCTCTTGGGATTTTGAATCTTTCCCTATTAAAAATATTGGGGGTAATTCACTTCAGGGAATATAAGAATTAAAAGGTATCCTTGGGTGGAATTAAATAAGGTTGAGCTCACGGTGCCTGTGTTGTCCATTAGATATATTTAGAGATTAAATTGTTGGTTAGACATTGTAGAAACTTACCTGATAGACAATGGCGGACCTGGCCAAGTTTCGATCTGCTGCTGTTCAGACTGCAAAAGAGTTAGGATTAGATGGGCAAGTTATGGTTGCCTATGTCACCACGGAATGTGACAAATTTATTGAACGCGAAGAAAGAAGATTAGAAAAAGAGGCCGAAAGAAAGTTAGAGGCTGAGACTAAGAGGTTGCAAGCTGAGGCTGAGACTAAGAGGTTGCAAGCTGAGGCTGAGACTAAGAGGTTGCAGATTGAGGCTGAGGCTAAGAAATTGGAAGCAGAAAGAGAAGACAAAAGATTAGCTGCAGAAAGAGAAGAGAAGAGATTAGCTGCAGAGAGGGAAGCAGAAAAGGAGGAGAAAAGATTACAAAGGGAACATGAATTACGACTAAGGGAGTTTGAGTTTCAAGGCCATGCTCCTGAAAATGGTGCCAGTCCCTTTGCCTCTGATGCTACGGTTACTCAAGGAGCCTCAACCTCAGCTATGAATTTTCATTTAGATCATTTTGTTGAGAAAGACGATGATATTGAGAGCTATATAAATAGGTATGAACTATTAGCTACCACGTATGGGTTAGAGAGAGAAAGGTGGAGCTTAAAGTTATCTCAGGGACTTCGTGGGGCAGCTTATGAAGTTTTTTGCAAAAATGAGCAGAGGTGATCAGGAAAATTATGACATGCTAAAGCAGGCTCTTTTGTTAAGATATGAAAATAATGCTGAATTTTATAGGAAAAAATTTAGGAATGCTAAACTACTGTCAGGTGAAACCTATCACCAGTTCTCTGCACGAATAGAGACATACTTGGAGAAATGGACTTCTCTGGGGAAAACCCAAGATCTTAAGGAAATGGTCCTTATAGAGCAACTAAGAGAGTCCATGGCTCCAGACCTGAGAAAGTTTCTCATGGAACAAGGTGCAGAGAGGCTGGGTGAGTTGCTAAATGTTGCTGAAAGGTATCAAGCAGCTCAAGCAGAGGTAACAGGTAATAAAAAGAAACAGGGGGACAACTTTAGGGCACCACAGAGCTGTAATAAAATTGATCCTAGGGATCAAAACAAAGGTAAGCACCAATTTGATAGGCCACGGTATGAAAATAAAAATAAATTCCCACAATTCGATGAAAGGAAATATAATGAAAGAAAATCTTTCAACCAAGGAAAAAGGTGGTGTAAGAATTGTCAGATGGACAATCATGACACTGACCGTTGCAGAAGGAAACCTGTGTATATGGCAACCCTTCAGGTCAGGTCGACCTCAAGACAGGAGGAGGATATTATGTTGGATACCACTCCAGAAGAGATGAGGAAGGCACAGGCTGGGGATAAAACACTCAAGCCTTGTTTCAGAAAATTGTCAACTTGTCATACAACTCCAGGCAAGGGAGATTTTTACATGAAAAACAAGTTGATGTATAGGAAGACTGGAGCTAGATCCAAAGGTCACGGACAGCTGGTACTTCCTAAAAGATATAGGGCAGACTTAATAAGGAGCCTACATGTGAAACCAGATGGGGACCATGAGAAGATAGGTACCATCATTCAAAAGGTGGCTCACAATTATTATTGGCCCAAAGCAAGATGGGACATTGAGAATTTTGTAGAAAGGTGTAGCATAGCACATGAGGGAACACCCACAAGTGGGAACATGGATCAGGACCTGGACACGCCACGGGGCAAAATTAGGCCTGATAATAAAAAGAAAAAAATAGATTTGATAAAGTGGACCAAATGGAATGGGAAGCCCCTTTTCACGGACAAGCTTCACTTAACTGTTTTACAATGGCCACTATGCGGAGAGTGCAAAAAGATGTCTTACCCCAGGATAAGCCGAAAATCCCTCAATCGGACTTAAACAAACTGGAGGAAGAGGATGTAGGGAGGAAATCTCTCATCAAGAATTTTAAGTGGGGAGAAAGCCCCAAAAGAAAAATTGGTAGCGGTCGTTTTGTGAATGATAATTCTGGGAGGAAAAATCATCACTATAAAGCTTCGAGTGGAAGAGACCATACCGGTGCATGGACAAATAGGTCCACACCATTAAAGGTCCACATGTAGCTATGTTAAGAACGTGGACTGATGAAAAGGCAGAGGAAAACATTACATCTTCATACCAATATGTGAATGAGCTGACCACTCGGTTAAAAACTGGCTGGAAACTTGCCAATGAAAATTTGAAACAAGCCAGGAAGAAACATGCTGCCTATTATAACAGGAAGGCGAAAGACAGAGATTTGGCTGTGGGAGAGAAGGTACTGCTTCTTTTGCCCTGGAGTCAGAATAAGTTACAAATTGGATGGCAGGGTCCATATACAGTTCTAGAGAAGGTGTCTAGAACAAATTATAAGATAGATAAGAAGGGGAAAGAAAAAATCTATCATGTGAATCTCCTGAAGAAATATTTGGAAAGAGAACATCAGGAAGAGACACACTTGTTGACCTTGTCCATCGCCATGGAGATGAAAAAGGAACCACTTTCATCATTTGAATATCCATTACACCCCTGTGAGACAGCAGCACAGGTGAAAATCAGTACACATTTAACGAAAACACAGAAAGAGAGAGTGCAACAGGTTCTAAATAATCATGCAGAGGTGTTAACAGACCGACCAGGGCATACAAACCTATTGGAATATGATATGAAACTAATAGACTCCACACCTGTCTGTATGAAACCATATTCGATTCCGTTTGCTAAGGAGAAAGCTTTGAAGGAAGAGATAGACTATCTATTGAAGGAAGGAATTATTTCGCACAGTGAGTCTTCGTATAGTTCCGGTGTTGTACTCTTACGGAAGCCCTCTGGAGAACATAGACTCTGTATAGATTACAGGAGACTGAATGCTATTACAGAAGGACAGGTGGATCCATTGCCGGATACAAATCAGCTGTTTGCCAGACTAAATAAAGCTAAATATTTCTCAAAAGTGGATCTGAGTAAAGGATACTATCAGATTCCAGTAAAGCCTGAGGTTAGACCATACCTAGCTTTTAGTACCTCAGAAGGACACTATGAGTTTAATAGATTGCCATTTGGATTGAAGAATGCGCCTAGTGTCTTCTCTAGAATGATGAGAAAATTATTGGATCCTCTGAATAATCCCTGTATAACAAATTTTATGGATGATATCCTTATAGCAACAGAAACATTTGAGGAACACATTGACTCTCTGAACATGCTGTTTTAATCGACTTAGGGAGGCAAATTTAACAGCCCGACCAACCAAATGTTGCGTTGGATGTAAAGAATTGGAATTTTTGGGACACACAGTTTATCAGGGAAACATGACCCCTGACCCAAAGAATTTAGAGAAACTACAGAAAGCCCCGAGACCACAAACCAAGAAGGACGTGAGATCCTTTGTCTCATTATGTGGTTTCTACCAGAAGTATATCAAGGACTTTAATTCCATATGTGCACCGTTAACTGAATTGACACGTAAAGGACATCCAGATCGCATTACATGGACACCACAATGTGAAATGACTTACCAAGAATTGAAGGAAAAGCTCACAAGTAAACCCATTTTGAAATTACCTGACTTAAGTCAAGAATTCATAGTAAGGACGGATGCAAGTAATATTGGGTTAGGTGCAACTCTACTACAGAAATCAGATGCATTGGATGGGGAATTAAGCCCAGTGGCATATGCTAGCAGAAAGTTGAATAAAGCTGAAATCA
This sequence comes from Oreohelix idahoensis, assembly GCA_024509875.1. Classification (NCBI taxonomy): domain Eukaryota; kingdom Metazoa; phylum Mollusca; class Gastropoda; order Stylommatophora; family Oreohelicidae; genus Oreohelix; species Oreohelix idahoensis. The sequence continues at coordinate 350,210 of JAMPIV010020938.1, forward strand.
ACTACTCAACTAGCGAAAAGGAATGTCTTGCAGTAATATGGGCGATAAAGAAATTCAATATTTATCTATATGGGAAGGCATTTAAGTTGCAAACAGACCACAAACCGTTATCGTTTCTAGCACAGGCTAGGCATGAGAACTCCAGGTTACTCCGATGGTCTTTACTTTTGGCTCCATATAATTTTAGCATTGAGTATATATCTGGAAAAACCAATTTGGGAGCGGATTTTTTAAGCCGCCATCCGTGTGATGAGAATCACCGTAAACCCCAGAACTAATAATAAATTTCTCTATGTGTATATAGAATAAAGGACTGACATATAATGTCTGTTTTAAGAGGGGAGGTGTCGTGGAATATTCTAATCCACATATATAAATTATTAGGTAAATATAAAGCCTAATAAATACATATAATAAATAAAGGAAGAAGAATGGTAAAGAACAGTGCTGTCACAATGACAGTACTCGAAATCCCCCTTGTTTTCTGCTACGTCTGCAAATTGTAACGTTTCACGTTGATATTAAAGGCCTTCTGCAACATACACGCGTTTCCCAAACACACAATAAAACGTGCTGCCTTTCTAAGAAAAACCTTGAAATATGCAAGTTGACCTAAATTTTAAATTCCATTCATGTCTTTTTCTACACTATGTTACCAAGATCAAAAGACAGATGGACTAAAGGATAGCGAGAAGGGAGAGGCAGAAAGCCGAACATTAAACACGCGTCGCGCGATACACAATTACTACTATCACGCGTGTAAGGCCACCTGCACTAATTTTTTTCAGACGGACAGTGATAAAATACATTACCCATCCCAGAGTTAGGTTTATAAATCCTGAAAAACTCTTATTAGAAAAGATAACATTAGATGGGTTTACGGTTGAAAACATAACAGTACCCAGACAGCACATCTTCGAAACAGGAGGTAGAAAATACATATTTTGAACGCAGCCACGTAGCTCTTTTAAATTTGGATATTTGGGTTCCTTAGGGCTTGCTGACAAAGAATATGTAAAACGTTACGCAAATAGTCCAGGAATTAATAAATTATAACCAAAATAAAATAGTGGGGATGCCTGACAGCATGGAATCATTTCTGCTCATAAAATTTTTTTATAACGTGTTTGAAAAAAATCTTACGTTACAGAATTAGCCTACCATGTAAACTCCAAATTGATTGGAGCGCAACAAATGAAAGACTAACCACGATTGGTCGGGCTATAAATACTATCTTTCGTTGTTAGGGGAGACGTGAAAAGGTAACATTTTTTCAAACACTTGTCGAAACGTGGCCTCATTGGCTAGACTCGCTGATATACTCACTTAGGAGCGTTAGTTCGAGACCACTAGTGCAAATAATCTTGATAAAGCAACAGTGCGTTGAAGCCAGCTCATATTTGTGTTAAATAAAAGCCTGGAACATAAGCAGATGGGAATTTGTGCCAGTAAATGTGCCAGAATTCATTGCTAATCAACGTATCTGTGTTTATTTCCATGAAATTGTGGTAAGCTTGAACCATTCAGTATCCTTTAATGAAAATTGAATGTAAATTGTTAATTTATGCCTGTATATATATGTGTAGTTCAGTGGCAAACAGGAGATAAAGCCTATAATGCTCCAGCCTGAACAGAGGGTGTCGGAGGGAAGTAAAACGGCATGGAATGGCCAAATAGTACACTGACACCTGGATGATTGACTAGAAAGAAATAATGCTGGAAGTGCAGAGGCGTGGTAACCATTAAGGAGGTAAATACTGGTATAAAGTATTTCAGATGAAGCTGACAGTTGGCCTAACGCTCTGAACTCAATGTTTGTGTTGTATTGTGCTCAGTGTAGAACTAGAGTATCAATTAGTTATGAAGTAGAAGGTACATCCTTCTTGTTTTCAGGGACCGTGGTCTTGATGGTACTGAGCAGCACCTGGTCAGAGCTTTGCTGAATCCAGAGTCGGACAGCATACTCCTTGGTCTTTTTAGCTATCAGTGAGGTGTCTCCAGAGCCCAGAGGAGAATTCGAGCAGAGGAGTCCCTTCCTGCCGCCATCACGCAAGATAAGCTGATTTGGCCAGCTGAGCTCAACATTATGCCCCCTCATCTTGAAGTGACTTTGTAAAAATAACATTCAGAGGGGAATTTAATTGTCTTAATATCAGGAACTGAAAACATCTCCAATACTAGTCCCAAAAGACAAACTATTGAAGTCATGATGACAAATACCAACAGAGCTTGAACAAAACAAAACCAGTATTACCTCATATTACCACTACACAACTGACACACATAGGATATTTTTAATAATATATGTCACTACAATATTCACATTGATAAAGTCTGTACATATACTTGTAATTAAAATTGATTGTGATTCCTGGTTCCTTTGTATTTGAATCAGGACACATATACCTTTATGATAAAAATGAATACATATTGTTATTTGAAAAGTTATCAGTGACTCCTTGGGATATTCTCATAGAGTGTTATATGTATGTGAGTGTCACAGTGTTGTCAAGAGTAGTGGATTAAATTAAATTGTTTATCTGTCTGTTGTTGTGACTTACACTTCATCATACACATACCCTAGACACATAACGTAGTCATCACACTATTCCAGAATAATTCTGACTGAGGTATATAGATATGTGGTAGCAAGTAAGGTTATCTATAATACACTACTCTTAATAGATATAGATACCTTCACAGCTGATCTCAGTCAGTACACTAAGTCCCCTATAAATATTTATAACATCCCACTTCACCACAACCCACTCTAAATATGTGGCACCACCCATTCTAAATATGTGGCACCACCCACTCTAAATATGTGGCACCACCCACTCTAAATATGTAGCACCACCCATTCTAAATATGTGGCACCACTCACTCTAAATATGTGGCACCGCCCATTCTAAATGTGTGGCACCACCCATTCTAAATATGTGGCACCACCCATTCTAAATATGTGGCACCACCCATTCTAAATATGTGGCACCACCCATTCTAAATATGTGGCACCACCCATTCTAAATATGTGGCACCACCCATTCTAAATATGTGGCACCGCCCATTCTAAATATGTGGCACTATCCATTCTAAATATGTGGCACCGCCCATTCTAAATATGTGGCACCGCCCATTCTAAATATGTGGCACCACCCATTCTAAATATGTGGCACCACCCATTCTAAATATGTGGCACCACCCATTCTAAATATGTGGCACCGCCCATTCTAAATGTGTGGCACCGCCCATTCTAAATATGTGGCACCACCCATTCTAAATATGTGGCACCACCCATTCTAAATATGTGGCACCGCCCATTCTAAATATGTGGCACCACCCATTCTAAATATGTGGCACCACCCATTCTAAATATCTGGCACCGCCCATTCTAAATATGTGGCACTGCCCATTCTAAATATGTGGCACCGCCCATTCTAAATATGTGGCACCACCCATTCTAAATATGTGGAACCGCCCATTCTAAATATGTGGCACCGCCCATTCTAAATATGTGGCACCGCCCATTCTAAATATGTGGCACCGCCCATTCTAAATATGTGGCAAGGAACTTTGCAGATCTTCTTCACATATATACTTGTAGTGATCTGGAAAAAAACGAAGATGGCTGTATACCGCTCCACTTATGTCACAGTCTTGACATATGGATGCGAGTCATGGGCAATGACTACAACCCACAAAAGCCATATCCAAACCTCAGAAATGAGGTATCTGAGGAAGGTGGTTGAAGTAACAAGAAGAGACATGGTCCGCAACCAAACGATACGTCAAGGCCTAAATCCCACCCCTGCAGACCCAAGTAGAACAGACCCAACTAAGATGGTTTGGCCATGTCTGCAGAATGGGAAAAGATCGGCTCCCACGACAAGCATGGGAAACAAAGAGCCAGTGATCCAGACCCCCAGGAGGACCCAGAGTCCGCTGGGAGGACAACATTAGACAATCTTTGAAGGACCGAGGACTAGAATGGAACCAGGCCAGGAGGAAGACAGCCGATAGGATAGTCTGGCGCTCTCTCTTCCAAACCTCACGGTAGAAGGGGAACGACTAAGTAAGTAAGTGATCTGAAAAAATTGTTTTGTTTTCATTCGTTTCTTCATTTGATTTTTTTATTTATCCATGACAAACGCAGCATTCTCACCAGTTCATTTCTTTCGTTGCAATTGAATTTTATGGAAACATCTTCAGTCCTCTGTTACATTGTTTAAAATAATCAACAGTGGTATTGGTGTCCGTTAGACAATGAAACACGAAACGTTTCGGGATAATCCTTCGTCAGCCGCGGTCACAAACAGGAGGGCAACATAATAAAAAGAAACGATAGCCCTAGCGGACTTCGGTCAACATATACACTATTAACCACTCACATACACACACACACACACAGATACGTGACGACAATTAGACGCACAGACGTGAAACTATAGTAAATGGAGTAGGGATATTGGGCCGAGCTGACCAACACAGGTAATTAAGTTTTTTATGTTAAGTTTATTTATCATAAAGAAAAAAAAACTTCACAACATTCAGTATCAAATATCAAATAGAAAAATCATAGGTTATAGAAATCATAAAGAAATAACCCCATAGGTGCAATCCCATCTGCTGAGACAAGATCCCACAAGAAGAAGTTAAATAACCCCCAAAAGATTTGCGCTATGGTATAGAATTTGACTATACTGTAAAGAACAGAGTTCCTAATTAATCTATTCAGAAAAATAACAGTATTAGCAAACAAAAGAAAGGCACAACAAAGTGAGTACAATGATTATACAATAGAAGAATTATTCACTCCTTCTTTCTCTCGCTTCAGACAAGCAGTGGCCACTTTCAGTCACGCTTACCTAATTGTTGATTAACAACATCTGGAACATATCTCCGTAGTACAAACAGCACTCCAGTGTTGGGTTGTGTTTTGGCAAAATAAGCCCCAGCTCCTCAAAGTTTGATTAATCCTGTTATTTGGGGAACGCTTACTTCGTTACTGTTAATTGGATCTGTTTATGTCAAATCAATTAGTCCAGGTAAGAAAATAATTACGAGATCTAGTGTTCACAGTGTCAGTAGCTGGTAATTCCAATACTTAAAGAGAATGTCAGGTATGTAAATCTCTCGGGATAAAAATCCTCGCCACAACACATTGGTCGGTAGTTGGGAAATGTTAATTTTTGATCATTTCGCCACAGCGGGCTGAATGTACATGAAAATGGAAAAAGAATCTGGATAGCTATAGGTCCAGTTACAATTATTCTTATAGTCTTTTGTTGGTATCTTTTTCTGGGTGAAACAAGAGGGCCAAACAGGTCAACCTCGAAGACCAGATATTTATATACTGATATTTTAACCCGCGTAACGGTATAATTTATTATCCACTCGGTTATTAGATTTGATTAGAAAACACAAGTGTATAGCTTATCTTATCGTTCTTATTAACCCGTTAAATAAATTCTAGTCATTTACAAAAATTACACATAATGGATTGGAGATAATATATATTTCGTCAGTACGACATCGCCCAGTGCATTTACTAGTCAATTAAAATATCTCCTACTGGTTAATAGCAATTAATTAAATTTACGTTACAGCTGGAAGAATTAGCTATATATATTTTAATCTGCTAGCCAATTAACATAGTATATCCTAGTGAAATATAATGACCGAACTTTAACAATTAAATCACTCAAAATGGTAGTAAATATAGTTACCGCCAGACAGAAAAAGAAACTATCTCCAATCGAAATACTAAGAAATCCACTTTAACAATGGTCTAGGGTTCAAAGCTAGATGTTCCGAAAATTCTGAGGCTACTAGATAAATGATTTTAAAAGCTGGGATATATATCTATATATATATATATATATATAGATATATATATATATATATATATATATATATATATATATATATATATATATATATATATATATATATATATATATATATATATATATATATATATATGTAGAAATTCGCTATCTCTTGCGAGGTATAGCGCCTCCGCCCAGATTTTGGGAAGATCTGCGGTCGATTCCAGAATCAAAGCTTTATTTCACGCCTCTGCCGACGCAGAGACGTGGGCCAACGAGCAAACCGTCTTTTGATCTCGGCTCATACTGTAGCGAATTACGGGCCCTGGGTTCGCGCACTGTGGTTATCTCCCCTTGAGGAAATGCAACCGTCAAAGGTCCGTCTTTTGACTTACCGCCCTTAATTCTACAAATATACAACCCGTTCTCTGATCTTTCACTATTTCAACGATTGCCCAATCGTTCCCGTGATAATTCAGTTAGCGGCTCTGGACTAGCTAATAGGTCTGTTTGTAAACATTCCTAGTGCCTGTAAGACATAGAGAAACGAAAGTAGGCGTGGCTAAATTATGAGTTAGACAGATATCGAAGTGTAGGGGTTCTGCGTTTAACCAAACGTGCATACTAATAAGAAAGCAAAGGTGAGAACCAGGTGGGAGCAAAAACGTGTGGATTGATGTAATATATTTACATAACTCTGTCACACACACACACACATATATAGATAGATAGTACATGATATATATGACATGACCTGAAGACATCGGTGTTGATAACGCTGCCTCCCCCAAATAAAATTTAAAAAAACCCAAACAAAGTGTAACAGAAAGTTCAGACGTTAGAACAATCAGTCTGATAAGCCACACAATTAAAATATTGCTCAAGATAACATAGGAGATATAAAAAAAGGTAAGATAGACAATGAAAGTTATGAACAATAATAATTTAGTTTTTGACGGAACAGGGGAACAAGGGGCGTAATATTTTGTACAAGCAAACTAGTAGGAAATGTTTAGAGGTCCGGAAAAAAAAGTATGTAAATACGCTTGATTGGCTTTAAGAAAGCTTTTGACAGAGTCCATCGTGATAAACTAATGAATGTCTTGAAGAAACAGGTATTGATGGGAATGACATAAGAATACCCAGTAACCTCTAGTGGGAACGAACTGCGACAGTAAGAATTAGCAGGAATTACTTACTAAATCTTCTTCTTCTTCTTCCGTCCTTAGCCAAAGACCGACCAAGCAGTCAGAGGCCATCACGCCTTGTGGCGTCTTAAGGGCAACAGCAGATTGATTTTCTCTGTTGTAGTTTCCCATCACGCCTAGCGGCGTCTTTAGGGCAACAACAAATAGATCCATCTGCCGTTGTTTCCGTAATCGGTGTGACAAGCCAACGGGTGATCAGCCCATTGGGCAACTTACTAAATATAGACATAAAAAAGGCTCGAGACGAGGATGTGCACTATACCCAACCAATTTAATATCTACAAGAAAACCAAAAAAATCAAACATACAGGAAGTGCCGGGACTGCATATCTGCTAAAGATCAATAAACAACATTAGATATGCAAATTGTACAGTTTTGTTAGTTGAAAATGAACAGGAATTACAAGAACTAGTGAAGCATAAGTCGTAAGTACGGATCGGATGTTTTGAGAAAACGAAAACTTTTATAATTAGCGAGGTAGACTATAAGTCAACAGAATTAAACAGAATAAATGGGAAGATATTGGAATGAATCAAGATTTTCTCATATCTTGGACTCATAATAACAGAAGATGGCAGATGTGAAACGGAAATCAAAAGAGAATAGGAATGGCCAAAGCTACATTCAACAACATGAGACATATACTAACATGCAAACAAATAATATAGTTCTACTCTGTGTGTGTGCGTGCGCACTTTTGTCGTAGATTTTCATAGGGGAATTAAGACATAGATTGGTCCCTTCTAAATAGATTAGAACAGGGGATAGCTCAGTGAGGTAACGTAAAGAAAATTGATTTTCACGAGTGAGATGGTGGAAACTAGTTAGATTCTGTCCTTGAAATCGAGAAGCTTCTCTCTTTCAGCCTATCTCTACAACAGAACTTAGTTAGTCTTACTAACTAGAATATATATATATATATATATATATATATATATATATATATATATATATATATATATATATATGTGTGTGTGTGTGACAGGGGCTAGGTGTAGCTCTCACCGAAACACCCATGCACTAAGAAAATTTATTAAGGATCGTTTGACAGGGGTTGCAATTATTGGTTGCTTGCAACCCTCTCAGCAGCAGACTTAACAATTCAAGCAACACAAAGCCTTATACAGATCAACATTTAATACTACCGAACATAGCAAACACCAAACACCCAGTCAGTGTTCATAGACTTTCTGAAAGAAACAATATATAAAACAATGTCTAAGCGAAAATCAATAGCATGGATAATAACACTTACCATACAGAAAACATGCGCCTACCTGATACCCTCAACTATCTCACACACTCATGCATATCGCTTAATGAGACTAGTATGGTGTTGTGCATGAGGCTGGCAATCTCACCGTGTAACATCGGTTGCTACCGAAACCACTACTGCAAGAGCACACACTCAACTATCACACACACACACTCATGCATGTCGTCTAGCGATACTAGTATGGTGTTGTGCATGAGGCTGGCAATCTCACCGTGTAACATAGGTTGCTACCGAAACCACTACTGCAAGAGCATCTGAATGCTTCATGCGTAGGCAAACCACACTGGTGGCCCCATGCTCCCTCAGGAGCGGAGAAGAGAAATATATATCTCCAAGTGAGCCCACGTGCTCTCACAAACCATTCTTCACATAACAATAATTAAATAATAAACAACTGGACATAAAATAATATTCTTCAACTACATGTACCCAAATACTCTCAATAATGAGAATAAACTACTACCTCTCAACCGACCCACATCAATACTCGTTCCTGTACTCTGAACATGTCGTAAGTGACGACTGGTGCGCCTGGCCACAAGCGTGTCGTATATGACCCCAGATGAGATTGGGGACTCATCACATGAAACACATTGTTACTGAAACAACCACTGTAATAGCATAAACATGCTTTTTGTGGACTTGTGGTGGACACCAGCCGCATTGGTGTTTCCATGCTCAACCAGGAGCAAACAGAGAAACACCTGTCTCAACGTGCCTTACGCACCCTGGCGTGGCTCTAATCTCACCAGAAACCTAAATGACTATTCTCACTTCAAAGTAACCACTAAAGATAAACAGTAGGATTATGATAAGTAGGCTATCGTGAAATACACTTAAATGCTCTTACATTGAAGAATAAAATATAATTATTCTTGACTTTAACAAAACTGGAACTAAATTCATTACCTATAGGAAATTTAACACGAAAACTATTTCTTCCATTACTGGGGGAAATTACATTACTCTGCCTTGGTTCACCCATCTTGTCAGCCATATTGTCTCTGTGGTTTAGTGCCTTTTCACCACATTATCTTCAAGAAGAAGATTTATTACGAGGCCACAATAAAGCCTACAAATTAGTTGTGTTATATTTGTGTTTTTCGCTATTTCTAGAGCGATAATCGCGTGTGTTATTTGCGTGGCGCAATTAATACGCGCAGCGGATTAAGTTGAGTGATTAGCCTAGAGCTTATAAAAGAGATAGTGAGCGGCAAACAGGCCTATTTGAAGATTCAGTCCAGACAAGAGAAAACGAAGATACTAGGCGCCCTGTGTGGGTAGAACAGAGACATGACACGTGAGTTTGATTTAAAAGCAGATTAGCTTTTTTCCTAGTGAAATTATCATTATTTCCCTGTAGCTTTAGAATTATATTGAGCGTGTCTGTTTTAATGGTTAATGAAATAAATAGATTGATGTGTTTCCAGGACCTGATAATTTAGTCTTGAAATATAAATGAGTGATAGATTAAGGAATAGGTTTTATTAGGCACGATTAAGTCCAAATCACATATGTGAAAGTTTAAGAGCGATTATTTCATTTCATCAGAAAGGCAAATATAGTATGAAGCTATTTCACTGGAATTTAGATAAGATTAACTATAGCAAGATGGCAGCCACGTGGTGATGACTGCGGCGCCAGCGAGTCTGAATAACACGCTCAATATAATTCTAAAGCTACAGGGAAATAATGGTAATTTCACTAGGAAATAAGCTAATCTGCTTTTAAATCAAACTCACGTGTCATGTCTCTGTTCTACCCAAACAGGGCGCCTAGTATCTTCGTTTTCTCTTGTCTGGACTGAATCTTCAAATAGGCCTGTTTGCCGCTCACTATCTCTTTTATAAGCTCTAGGCTAATCACTCAACTTAATCCGCTGCGCGTATTAATTGCGCCACGCAAATAACACACGCGATTATCGCTCTAGAAATAGCGAAAAACACAAATATAACACAACTAATTTGTAGGCTTTATTGTGGCCTCGTAATAAATCTTCTTCTTGAAGATAATGTGGTGAAAGGCACTAAACCACAGAGATAATATGGCTGACAAGATTGGTGAACCACGGAGACAATATGGCTGACAAGATGGCGCGGTCACACACACACACATATATATATATATATATATATATATATATATATATATATATATATATATATATATATATATATATATATATATATATATATATATATATATATATATATATATATATCACCACTCACATACACACACACACACACACATAAGTGACGACAGTTAGACGCACAGACGTGAAAACTACATCAATGGATTATGGATTTTTTTTTGGACAAGCTGACCGACACACGTAATAAAGTTTATGTAAATTTTATTTATCATAAAGAACTTTACAACAACACTAACATGTGAATATCAAATCAAATACAAATAAACATAAGTTAATGAATTAATTAAAGAGTTAGACTCATAGGTTTGCTCCTCTCTCCCTCTGTTGAGACAAGATCCCGTTATGGAGAAAGTTTTTAACCCCCCAAAAGAGTCAAAGGTTTATACGCTATGGTCTGAAAATTCCCTCTAAAGTAAAGAACAGAATATATACGTTAATCTATTCTTTAAAAAAAAAGTGCACAGCATTAGAAAACAAACAACTTGCACAAATAATACAAAGTTAATACACGGGTTATTCACTGAAAGAATTATTCATCCTGCATTCTCTCGCTCTGACAACCTGTGATCACCACTCAGTCTCGCTCTTACCTAAATAGGTTCCTTTCACAACATCTGGAACAATTGTTAAGGTACACCCAGACCCTCCAATGTTGGTGTTCTTGGCGAATCAAGCCCCAGTTTCTCCAAAGACTAATTAATCAAAAAAAAAAAAAGGTTGGGAAACGCTTGGTTCACTGCTGACAGTAGGATGCTGATAAATGTCACTTCAATTTTTGACCAGGTCGTAAAATAATTAAGAGGTCTAATGTTCACAGTGTACAGTGGGCTTGGAATCTTCAATGGTTAAATCGAGTGTCAGGTAAATAAAATCTGTTCAGGATCAATCTTCTTCACAACACAGTGGTCGTCATATATGTAATGTCAATCGCGATTTTGTCACTTCAACTGGCTGAAGGTATATGCACTTGGAAAACAAATCTGGATATTTATGAATCCAGTTACAATTTATTCTTAATATTTCTTAGGGTTGGTACTGTCTTTTACTTGGTGTAAAACACGAGACTAGACAAGTCACCTTGAAAAAACCCCGATATATTATCAGAATGTTCTTTGATAAAGTATTCTCAGTGTCATATGGAATGGAAGCCGCTGGTAAGTTTTTATAGGGTTTGACCCAAATACTGTATAAAAGAGAAAAGATACAAATACTTAACATAATCTTTTATACACAATCCTATCCTTACCCCGCGTAAAATATAATATATTCAAAAATTAGGTTATTTAACTTTAAATTATAACTACAAGCTTAGAGCTTGTCTTATCGTTTAAAAACTTCCGTGAAATAAATTCTACTCATTTAAAATAACAGTCATTATGAATTTAGAAATAAATACATATTTCGTCAATACTCAGGATGAATCGCAATTACTTAGTGAGTTAAAATATTTTGTGACTGGTTACTACTACTAGCAGAAATTAAATTTTAAGTTATAGCTGGTATCCACTGTAGCACAGGAAAACTTAGAGAATTAAAATAACGCTCCTAACTAGTAAATCACTCAGCACACAATTCTTAGAGAAATATAATCGACGATTACCACTTAATCACTCAAAACTACTAGTCTAGTATTTACCTTCATACAACTACTTCTAGACTATTCTCCAACGATAAACTAAGAAACTCCACTTAATACAAAGGATTTCTAGAAATCGCCGCTAGACGTCTTAAAAAGCTGAGGAGTACTGAGTAACTTTTTAGTTAGAATACTTTGGTATATATACATCTGGAATCAAAGGGAAAGTTAAAACTTGCAGACTCTTGCCAGATGTTTACACCCACGGTGGATCTATGTTCAGATCTTTAAATCAAAGATCTACTACACTAACGCCGAAAAACCCGAACTCCACGTTCTCGCTAAAATCAGGCATATACGCAATTGACCAGACCGTGTTTAATTACTTTATTACTTGCAGATATGGTCATCGAGCGAAGCTCGTCTTTGATCTGGCCATACGCCGTGTTTAATTACTTCACTAACGAACAGTTTTACAAGGGAAGTAATACAAGTTGTCTACCTCTTAGTTCCAAAGTAATAATTCCTTCTGATCTCAGTCTAATCTCTTACAACGATTTACCAGTCGTTGCCGAAAAATCTCCAGGTAACATAGCTAATTAAGTCTGCTGGTGATCTACATCAAAGGAATTAACGAACGCAATAAACTGTGCGTGTTAAATAAGAAAAAGAGCAGATATCTGAGTAATTAGGAGGTTAAAGTGAACCCAACATGCGTAGGTGAAGACAGGTAAAAGAAAATGAAGATAAAGAAAATAGATATATGAAATCAATTATCATAATCTGCCACAATGATGTAGATACATGGACAACGAACAAGCAATTAGGAAAAGGCGCCTGCGATGTGGAGAACAGGGAGCATCCAATGGAAAGAGAAGAAAACAAATAAAAATGTCACAGAATAGCCAGGAATGACAAGAGAAATAATGAATTAGATCAAACGGGGTTCAACCGAAACGTCCATTAGTTCTAGAATGTTGTTCATTCGTAAAATTGACTCTAATACCAATTTTAATTTTTTTTTAAACTGTCTATTATTAGTTTTTCAGCGCCCACTTTATTATTTACATTTCTATGATAAAGGTTGAACAGTACGACCTACCCGAATTTCTTGACCTGTTACAGTATATCCTTTAGATTACTTTTATCTCACACTGAGTGGTTGTACTTATTGACTCTCGTGTTATTTAGGACCTTTAATCTTAAGCGTCAGTCGCTCTGTTTATAGTGTCTACCACAGACACTAGATCCTGTTTTCACTGTGATATCCAGTGGCGTACTAAGGATGGTGCGAGGGGGCGATCCGCTCTGGGTGACAACCAGGAAGAGGGTGTCATCAGACAGTAATAAGAGAGTACTTACTGTTAAATATATACTAGCAAATGTGTTTCTTCATATAGCAGTGAGGGGAGGGCGTGTCAAAAGTAAGATCCGCCCCGGGTGCTAAGTACCTTAAGGAACATTCTGGTGATATCTCCATATAGGAGTGGGGTGGGGGGGGAGAGGGCGTGTTGTTGATAATACGAATGCTGTTATTATTCTTGGTAACTCTTATTCTTTACACCTTCCTTCTTCTGTTTCCGTTTTCCTCTTCGTATTCATTTATTCTTCCTTCATCGTCATAATCATCACCGTATTTTACTTTTTCTTCTCCTCTGTCATCCCCTTTCTTTTTTTCGTCTTTTTCTTATGCTTAGCTGCCCCCCCCCCCCTTTCCTTATTGACTTCTCGTAAGTATCTGACTGTATAGATAGACGATGCCCCTGTGTAGATAGACGATGCCCCTGTGTAGATAGACGATGCCCCTGTGTAGATAGACGATGCCCCTGTGTAGATAGACGATGCCCCTGTGTAGATAGACGATGCCCCTGTATAGATAGACGATGCCCCTGTATAGATAGACGATGCCCCTGTGTAGTTCCAGGGGGTCTTTGAAGATACATAGAAAGACTAGGACTACAGTACACTCAGGCATGTTATACAGTGACTAATGCCAGGTCTGGTGTGAATGGGGGGGGGGGGGGGGGGGGGGGTGGTAACATCATCATGTAACAATAATGGCTACAGAAACTACCGCTGTAAGATCATGTGACTGTTTGATGAAGACTTCCTGTAAGGGTACTAGCTGGAGTGATGGCTCCATGCTCTTAAGGAGCACAAAGGAAAATGATAGATAGATAGATAGATAGATAGATAGATAGATAGATAGATAGATAGATAGATAGATAGATAGATAGATAGATAGATAGATAGATAGATAGATCGGCGGTCGGGCGGACAGATAGTTAGACAGATAGACGGACGGGCGGACAGACAGATACATAGATATTTAGATAGATAGATAGATAGATAGATAGATAGATAGATAGATAGGTAGATAGATAGATAGATAGATAGATAGATAGATAGATAGATAGATAGATAGATAGATAGATAGATAGATAGATAGATAGATAGATAGATAGATGTTGAAAGAACACAACCCAGTCTGCCTACTTCTATTTTCATAATTCTCTACTTTCTAACTTCGTTCCCTACTCTATTTATTAATTTATCCTGTATATATCTATATATATATTCTTAATATTAATACCACATCTCTTCCGTCCTTGTATAGTATTTCGCTGACGTTATTCCAGCGTTCAGTTTTAATATCTGATGCCGCGCCTATTTTAAATCCGTCTGCTACACGAACGAACTTTGTGATCTGTCTCTTCATATCTCTTCCGTGCTAGTATATTTTAGTAAATAAATATTAGACAAACATAAAGGTATGTTTTCAGGCACTCGTAAGAAATAAAGAAGTAGAAAACTAGACAACAGAAAAACAACAGACGTGAGTGGCTTACCCAGGACCTTCCGTGCGACAACCCCGCCTAGCTATGCAAGCGAATCACACTATCCTCCCTGCCATCTAGGCATCACACAAAATGATCAGATGCTTCGATGACAGGTCACTAGTGCGACCCGCAACACATAACACCGGAAATTTACCATGAGCAGTCAAGCCTATTAATGACGCAATCACTTCTGTTGTTCCCCTATTATACAGTGTAGGTCAGACTTAAACAAGACAAAGACCTTAATAATGTGTCTAGTAAATGATAGAAGACTAAGAACAGTAAGTACAGGACAGAGGGTATGTTTTTGGTATTGTAAATGTGTTATAGTATATTTTAGCTTTCGAGGTTATTACAGCGTTATCAGTACCCGGTACTCATATTCTTCAACACTTGCTGAGGGCGACTGGGCACCTATGGGTTTGCCCGGAGTGCAATGATGTCGATTCTTATCAACAATAACAATGTACAATTTAACACACAGCTGATGCAATACATATTTTAAATGCGCGTTTTCAGGTCAAACTTCTTACGATGCTTATGTCATCTTCTCCTGTTTCTATTCTTAACTACGTTGCTGTTTAACGACCTTGACACAAGTGGGGGATTAAAGCGGTGATTATGGAATCATTATTAAAGTATATTTGGAGCAGGCTTATCAACAAGCCAGCGTGATGCTGACCACATCACCCCTAGTGAGCCGATGGTCGAGAAAATATGTACCTCAATGGGTGTATAACGGAATACTTTACCTTTTATCAACAAAATATTATCTTTGGGCCATAATAGTTTTCGCCGCGGTATCGCTACACGATAAGGAAACCTACAATGATAATGACATCAACATAAGAATACAAACAGCAAGAGGTGCTTTCAAACAACTCGCACCCCCCCCCCCCCCCCCCCCCCCCCCCCCCCACCCCCCCCCCCCCCCCCCCCCCCCCCCCCCCCCCCCCCTCTTTCCCCCCCCCCCCCCCCCCCCTCCCTCTTTCCCCCAACGAAACAAATTATAACGGAAAAAAAAATAAACTGAGTTATTGCTAGCAGACATTGTTAGGACAAGCGCATTGTATGGGCTTGATCACGCTAGCTGATAGACGCTAGTAGTCCGTTTCATAAGTTCGGTGTGTCCTAATGTCAGTTTCTCACAGTTTACCTACATTTATAATCTTCTTTCTCCTGACTTTCTGACTCTGGTTGATGAACAATATTACCCCAAAAACATGCCGTGTATCTAGTGTATCCTCTGTCTGTAAAACTGAGTCCTGATTATTTTCTTTTTATTATACTTTTTGTTTTTGTCGAACTATTGCAATGTATTCCAGTGTTCCTCTTCTCATAACATGCCCACATAAAGTGGAATACTTTCTTCTGATATGTGTAATAAGCTTCTTTTGTGCACTGGCCTATTTAAGGACATCTTAATTACCCAATTTAGCTGTGTATTGTATTCTCAACATTCTTATCACATCTTTATGTACCGTTCATTTGTAAAACTGATTCAATACTGTTTTATCTGTTAATAATATACGAGGTAGCTTCAAAAAGTTCCCGGAATAGTCGACTCATGTTTGAAAGAGTGTTTATTTTTATTTGGACATGCGCCCTAATATAACCGACATGGTTGAACGGGACGCGCCTCGCTAAAACGAGGCAAAAGTTTTACATTAAAAAAAAAAAGTCATGGAGATTATAGTTTTATAAGTTGGTAGTGACCTTGAGGAAACGACATGGCTGATGTTCACATATACTCTCGAACAGAAGTTACATAAGTTTGAGTGTTGTGCACGTAGCATCGTCGGAGTTGAAAATGTCCTTGATTGAACAATGTACAAATGTCAAATTTTGTGTTTTGCTCGAGAAGTCACCCCCAGAGACAGTAACCTTGCTTAATAAAGCATATGGTGATACCGCAATGAAAAAAATGCAAGTTTTTGAGCGGCACAAGCGTTTCCGTGAAGGTCGATGTGTTAGTGTCGATGATGATCCACGTAGCGGACGATCGCCTACCTCGATAAACAATGAAAACATTGAGCGTGTTCGGAACGTTGTTCGTGTTGACAGAAGACTTTGTGTAGAGAAAATAGCCTCAGAAGTTGGAAGTTGCCACAGTATTCTCCACAATGAACTGCACATGCACCATGTTTGTCAACACATGGTTCCCAAAATGGTATCTCCTGAACAGAAAGAAACGAGATTGACACTGGCAGGAGACCTAATCACTGTGGCTAATCAAGATAGCAATTTTCTCAACAACATAATCACAGGAGACGAGACGTGGTGTTTTTTGTACAGTCCTCAGACAAAACGTCAGTCCTCTGAATGGAAATCACCCTCATCTCCCCGGACACAGAAATTTCGTTTGGACAAGAGCAAAGGAAAAGTTATGTTGGAAATTGTTTTTTATTCCCAGAGGTATTGTCTACCATGCATTCATTCCTGAAGGCCGAACGGTTAACAAGGAAATGAACGTTGATACCCTCCGTCGTCTAAGAGATGCAATCAGAAGGAAACGCCCAGAAAAATGGAGAATAAACAGTTAGGTTCTGCTGCATGACAATGCGTCAACACATTGATCCCTACTGGTGAAGCAGTATCTCGCAACGCACAGTGTGACTGCCATGGAACATCCTCCATATTCTCCCGACCTGGCACCGCTTGATTTTTTTTTGTTCCCTCGCCTAAAATCGCCACTGAAAGGGCAGAGATTCAAGGATGCTGAGGACGTTATCACCAATGCGACAAAGCAGCTGAGAGAGGTGTCAAAGAATGGGTTCCAGGAATGTTTCCAACAGCTGTATGGACGTTGGCAAAAGTGTGTAGTTGCCGAAGGGAACTATTTTGAAGGAAATGTAGTGTAAATAATTGTATTGTTACCGTACTTATTTATATACTAGCAATAACCCGTCAAACCTGACGGGTTTTTAATTATAGTGTGCTGTTTCCGTTCCCGGATGAGCAGATAGAAATACATTCTTAGAGTGTTTTTGGTTTCTTTCCATTATACAGTGTAATCAAACTGACACCGTCATTTGAACGCTTTTCTTTGTTGATTGTAACTATTTTCGGGAGAGTATATACAGGGTGGTCATAAAGTCTTTTCCCTGATTTCAAAAATTAAAAAATAAAAAGTATTCAGTGCAGAGACACTTGGTTTTTTGGAAATTATTCCAGAACTAAAACAGTTTTTTAAATGCTATTTGTAGATTTCAACATTTGCGATTTTCAACACTAATATTCGTGGGATTGCAAGTTCTCTTGAGGCACGATAGGTTGATTTCTGAGGACTGCGTTGAAACTCCGTGCGCACTGCGTCCACAGATTCTTCACTCACACGAGGCCTACCTGCTCTGGGCATGTCACCGACGCTGCCAGTGTCCGTAAACTTTATATACCAAGCTTTGATGCTTTTAACATCTGGAGGATCTCGTAAAAATTTGAAATCAGGGAAAGACTTTATGACCACCCTGTATATACTGTTCAAAAAAAAGAAACGCAACTTTTTTGGTGTTACTTTTATAAAAGATATTCGCTGATTGGACATCAGTCAACCTATCGACTGTGTCCACCTGGTCATTGACTTCTCGTGGTTACCTAAATTGTACTCACCTCATGATTCGTGAGGTCATGAAAGAGGTCAAGGTCAAAACAACATTTTTGACAATAACTCGTGACAGGGTTATGAGAATCCCGTGAAACTGATTGAACATAAAACTCTCTGACCATATTATTGAATGCCTATAAAAGATTGACCTCCTCGAATAAATTCAGTTGAAAATTCAATGCGCAAGTATGGCTCATCTCACTACAGAACAACGACTCATCATCATTGGACGTTTACAGACTGGACAGTCACAAAGTGTAGTGGCCAGACAATTTAATGTGGTTAGAAGCACCATTAGTCGCCTTTGGAGACGATTTCAAGAAACTGGCTCAGTGGCAGACCGGCCGCGCAGTGGAAGACCCAGAGTCACAACTCATGCCGAAGACCGTTTCATACGGCTGCGTCACCTCAGGAATCGACTTGCATCTGCGTCCTCCACAGTCCAGTCAATGTCAGCAGCTCGTCGAATTTCAGATCAAACGGTCAGGAACCGGCTGCACGACTCTGGTCTTTGGGCTAGAAGACCCTACAGAGGTCCTGTTCTTACGGACCGGCATCGCCAGAACCGACTGCAGTGGGCGAACCAGCATCGCCAATGGACCGTTGGGAATGAGTGGAGACGGGTTTGGTTTAGTGATAAATCTTTTTTTTTGTGCTCCAGCGACACGAAAGACGGAGAAGAGTTTACCGCAGAGTCCATGAGCGCTACGCCCAGAACAGCGTTGATGAGGCTCCTCCACATGGTGGTGGAGGTGTACTGATGTGGGGGGCGATCAACTTCATGGGAAGAAGTGACCAGGTTCAAATTGACGCCAGAATGCCCAACGATACGTCCTTCCACTTCTGGCTGCACGAGGGTCGATTTTTCAGCAGGATAACGCTCGACCTCATGTGGCACAACTCACCACCCAGTTCCTCGCTGACAACAACGTCCAGACCAAATCCGTGGCCAGCCATGTCATCAGACATGAACCCCATAGAACACTTATGGGATGAACTCGACAGACGACTCCGCCAGCGAGACGTGGCTCCAGCCAATCTCCGACAGTTGTCTCTTACACTGCGGGAAGAGTAGGCAGCCATCCCACAACAACAGATCCAACGGCTAATCGGATCCATGTCAAGGAGATGTCGTTCTCTGATAGAGGCCAGAGGAGGCCATACACCTTACTGAAACGGAGGTCTCAGTCGCAAAGAATAAAAGTCCAAACCAAATTTAATGAACATCATTTCATTGTTAAAGTCTGAAATTTTCTTCATGCCAAGATTGAAACATTAATTCCGTAAAATAAAAATTTGGTACAAGTTTGAAATTTGGTGTCCATTACCACTGCAATAATGTTGCGTTTCTTTTTTTGAACAGTATATAATGGAAACAATACAATTTTTCAACACGGTTGCATTCCTCAACTGTGACCAACGTACACACGGCGAGAATTATGTTATTTTAGATTCAATTTAAAAGTTCTTTAATGACAACATTTCGTGTGAAAGTGCGTGGATTGTTTTCAAAGAGTGTTCCCTGATAATAAGTTTTCATGATTTGTACATCGGGTGAGGGCTCATGCACACCAATTTTTACGCACTTTTTCTTTGTCGAGCGCTATTAATTTCATGAAAGAATAAAAAATAAAACAAAACCAAAGTATTTGTTTTATATAACACCCACGCCGCGCAAGTTGCACACCATGCGTTGCGCATTTTTTTTTTCTGGCGCGAGTTACTATTTTGAGCGAGTCCGACCGACGTAACATACATAAGTAATTATGTTAGCTGGGACAATACACAAATTCTGGGAACTTTTTGAAGCTACCTCGTATATATTTATTTCCTTACCAGTTTTACAACAGCCTCCTTATTTATTTACCACATCTTAGTAGCCTGCATGAAACTTCTCGTATGTTAACTGATCGTGCATATGACTTTTAACAGATGAAAGTCAATTAAATATCTGTTAAAGTCAGTTATATAACTGAAACCACCAGGCCTTTACACCCCTCCACTTTAATATGATTTTTGTTCAGAGTTTCTTCTTGTTTTTTGTTTTGTTTTGTTTATTTTTTTAACGTATAAGCACAATTGTGATTGTCCCTATTTGATGTCAATTTATCATATCGGCAGTTGTTCGTATTATTTGGAATTGAAAACAATATATATCCTAATTATAACCCATCAGAGTGTGATGGGGCCAAAAAGGAGACGCCCGCCCCCTACCTGTTTCTAGGCAGATTATTTTCGATGTGCGCGAAGCATTCTGGGTTGTGAAAAGTCTGAAGTAGAAGATATGTAATGAGGCCACAATAAAGCCTTAAAAATAGAGTTGTGGTGTAGAATTGTGTTTTTGCTCTAGAAATAGTGTATATTTCTGTGTTTTCGCTACTCCTAAAGCGATAATCGCGTGTGATATTTAAGTAGCCAAGATTAATACGCCTAGCGCGCAGTAAAGTGAGTGATTAGCCTAGTGCCTATAAAAAGAGATAGCGAACCAGCAGCGGGCCTTCTTAAAGTATCAGTCCAGACAAGAGAGGACGAAACGAGGCGCGCTGTGTACCCACACAGAAGAACACAAAGACATGACACATTAGCATCGGGCACTGTTGGGTGTTTTGTTTTGTTTAGTTTTGTTATGTTCGCTAGTTTGAATTTGTTTAATGAATTTGCTAATTGTCACTGAATGGGTTGTAAAAATAAATATAGCCCCTGCCTCTAGAATCAAGAGTTTTATTGTTGTTCTGTTCGTTGCGAGGGTGTAAAGAGGGTTATCAAATATCACAAGTTAATCATCATCATCATCTCGCCCACCCTTGCACAATTGGCGCCGTCGACAGGATAAGGCAGAAAGTGACACTGAGTAAACAGCAAACGAGCAAAAATAATATTGCAAACACCCAGCAGTGCAATTCCTGCAGCAAGATGGCTAATCCGCCTGTGAAGGTAGTGCACGTGAAGGAGCCAGAGATAAGTTGTTTAGTGGAGAGGGAGACGTACACCTTGGCAACACTGGTTTGTGAAGGATGTGGAAGCCGCGTGGAAGGTGACGCCTTTTTGTGCAGAAGACATTTATTAGACATATATGGAACAACGTGACAGAATGGGTATCTAGAGAATTACGGATACATGGCGGAGCCAAAACCAGCCCTGAGCAGTTACTCAAGATAATATAAACAGCCCCAGCCGAGCAACCTGTCAGTGAGATGACACCAGGAATTTCCCTTGGGAATATGCTGTTTATGGTGAAAGTAAAAAATTTTGAGACACCGGTCCATATAGCAAGTGCAGAAGTTAGAAGCTGGGAAGGAGGCACTCAGAGCAGAATTATGGGAACTTTTTAAAGCTCCCTAG
Organism: Oreohelix idahoensis; assembly: GCA_024509875.1. Classification (NCBI taxonomy): domain Eukaryota; kingdom Metazoa; phylum Mollusca; class Gastropoda; order Stylommatophora; family Oreohelicidae; genus Oreohelix; species Oreohelix idahoensis. Next base: position 372,040 of record JAMPIV010020938.1, read on the forward strand.
CACATATGTCAGAGGCCAGTTTTGCCAGCACAAGAGGAGGTGCAGAGAAATTTAGCACATCATAGCCAGCCTGCATGAAACAGCCAACGTAAGACGAGGAGGTGTGATCCGCGGGACTTTTAGCCAGATGCAAGTCAATTAAAGGTGTTAAAGCCAACGCAAGACGAGGAGGTGTGCCACGCAGGCCTTTAACCGCAACTCCCTTTTGTATGATTTTTGTTCAGAGTTTCTTCTTGTTTTTTTTGTTTTGTTTTTGACATTTTTTTTTTTAACAGTGGCACCGACAAGGCGAAAAGGGATGTGTGATAGTGTCCACTATTTGATGCCAATTTCTCATCACGGCAGTTGTTCGTATTATTTGAATTGAAATTCAATATATATCAGAAGAAATCTTGTAGAGGAACAGGGGCTTTTAGACCAAAAAGAAGTACCTCGAACAAATCTTCAATATTAGATTTGATCAGAAAAACATCTCCAGCATCAAAGATTTATACCATAACTTCATGGCGATTTCACAGAAAGGGCTTCGATCGACCCATGGCATGAAGGCTTATGGCAAATAATGATAAAATGCTCAATTTTGATACCAACATCATAGATATCATTGAAGCACTATCAAGGCCCGCGAAAGCATGCTGTTTTTGCAAGCAACTGAACATTTTGGTCCCTCAAAGAGATTTGCAAGCCACAACCAGTGTTTTGCAAGCCAAAACAACTGTAGGAGTTCGCCAGGGATGTATCCTGTCACCAGTGAAACTCTTTAATATAATCTAGAAGGAGGGATGCAAGGAAAGGCTCTCAGAGGACGATTATAAATCAACCATATCGATTGGAGGCCGACCTCTGTGCAAAACTACGTTTCTGATGATAGGAGCAATCCCCCTACAGATTCGACAGCTGAACAGAATCAGAACTTCAGACGACACAGGCTCTAGCGACTGCGGAGAAAGTCTAACTAGAACCACAGCATATGGGAAGGAAATTAATATAGAAAAAAGCAAGATATTGGTGAATAGCCATAAGAAACATGTTCCGACCAACATTACGTTAAATGGGCAAACGTTAGAAGAAGTTAACACCTTTAAATATCTCGGGTCCACTATATGTAGTGTGGAAGATCAAATAAAGAAATCAAGACAAGACTTGAGATGGCCTCAGCTGCCATGACAAGGTTGAATGTGATCTGGAAAAGTAACATCAGTTTTCCTGTGAAGATCAAATTATACAAATCACTTGTATTATCTATTCTCTTGTATGAGATATGTAATGAGGCAATAAACTCTTGCAAAATACGGAGCGAAGGATTCAGGGTTTCGAGCATAAATGTTATAGAAGAATTTTGCGCATTTGCTATAAAGAGCACAAAACAAATGTCTATGTTAGAGAGAAATAAACACCTATGCAGGCACCAAGAACCACTTTTGTCAGTAGTGAAACGTCGAAAGCTTGCCTGGTTTGGGCATGTAACTCGTCATGACTCCCTTTCGAAAACGATCCTCCAGGAACAGTCGAAGGTAAACGGAGAATAGGAAGGCAAAGAAAATCCTGGGCTGATAACATCAAAGAATGGGCAGGACACGGTTTCTCCACACTTGTACGCATTGTTTTGAGAATAGTTAGAGCTAGTTTATTTTGATGTTTGACCTTTGTCACTGAATGGGTTGTAAAAATGCTTCCCCATGGCACCCCTACGAATCACGAGGGTTTATGGGTTGAGTGTGACAATGATGATCACACATCACAATATAAATCTAATCATATAACCCTACCACAAGAGGTTGAACGGGATATATTTTTTCATTAATTAAAAAAAAAAATTAAAAATTAAACTCCTCGAATGTTAACTGATCGTTCATGAAACTTCTCGTATGTTAACGGATCGTTCATGACTCACTTCTCGTAAGCTAACTGATCGTTCATGAAACTTCTCGTATGTTAACTGACTGTTCATGACTCATTTCCATAAGACAAGTTTGGCTCTTTATTAAAAGGTAAAGGCAATCCTACAGCAGATACGGCCGTGGGCTAGTGAAGTGTTAGAGACTGTTCAAAATTTATGAAGTGGGGTGGCCAGTTGCCTTCCTCACTGCCTTTTCCTTCTCAAATTCAAGAGCATAGTCAGGCTCCCATTTACAGCTGGGTAGACTGAAGTATTATGCGGCAAGGTTTTGAACCTAAAACCTGGTAACTTTGCCATGAGAGGCAAGTGCTCTAACCACTTAGCCAACTGGATGCTCACCTCTTTATTACACCGAAGAACTCTTTGACTTCCACTGGCAAATATCTGCTTCATAGAATGATGTCCATTTTAGGGAATTTTGTTTTGGCTGTTCTGGTCTTAATTTCAGAGATGCGCCTCCGTCTATGTTATTACTCAATCAATACCTTTAGCTCCCCAAGGAACATAGGCTTTCAACAAACACATGCCAAGTTCTTTCCAAGTTTTCCTCATCATTATCACTTCTGTCTCCAGTTCTCTTCTCCGTGTGTTTTTTGATCTACTGCGGACTGTGTTTCCCTGGGGATTCCAGAATAAGGACTACCTTGTAATACTATCAAACAAGTTTTCTCACTGTGTGTCCTATCCATCGCCAGCGTCTTCTTCTCATCTCTTTTTCCACTGGCACTTGTCTGGTTCTTATCATCAGTTCCAAATTGTTGACCTTGTCATATCACTTCAATCCTTCTATTCTGCGTAAGATGTTATTAATGTGCCCAGGTATTTGAATCCATGGATTAATATCAATCTTTGAAGGACCGAGGACTAGAATGTAACCAGGCCAGGAGGAAGACAGTCGATAGGATAGTCTGGCACTCTCTCTTCCAAACCTCTACACCTCAGGGGAACGACTAAGTAAGTATGTAAGATAAATATCAAACTAATGATCTAAGATGTGAACACAAGTTAAATAGTCAGTAGTGCTGCATCTTATGCGATCTCAGTTATAAATAAATGCACACATAAAATTTGTTTTAATTTAGAAAGATAAAATTAAATTGTATGAGCGAATTCGTGCGCACCCATGTATTACTAGAGCTCAACACAGGAATAAAGATCAGTAACAGTATAACCTAAAGAAAATCTGTCGTAAAGGGCGACTAAGGAGGTTTGGGCATGGGGCTGGCTATCTCATCATGTTGAAAATTTAAGCCAAAAAACCTTTAGCAAATATGGATAACTTAACCAAAGAAAATAAGGTAAATTCTATTCATATCATCCAAGATGGAAGAAGGTCCTCTATTAAAGATGCTCATGACACAGTCCAGAGAAAGCCAAAAGGATTCTTGTCCTGCTGACTAAACTATTGTATGGCTCTGAAACATGGATAACAATAAAAACCACAACCTAGAAGTTACAGTCGATCCTCGCTATTGAAAACCCAGTGAATACAGAAATCTGCGAATATGGAACCATTGATCCTATGGGAAAAGGGGGGTTAGGTTCCTGTTCACCATACACTATTGCTACCGATCATCATTTCGTGTACCATTGTTGTAAAAAACAGCTTATTTATTATACTGTTCATTTTTAAAATGTATTTTATACACTTTTTTCTTTGTAATAGTACAGTATGTACAATTTTTTGTGTGTACCAATACTCACTCATCATTCACTCAAACTGTCAACACTCATTCACACATCTACACACAAACAAACACATTATTACAAAATCTCTGGAGAACAAACACTGAAAACATTTACACAGAATATTAAAAATAAAGAAAATTGCATTAACATTGAAAACAGACATCCCAGAATGAAGTTTATCTTACACATGTACTTTATCACTGAGGCCCATCACAGCTTTCTTGCGCACACTCACCAACACACTTGCAATAAGCTTAGATGCCATTATGAATTACAAAAATAATTGTTAAAAACAGCGTAAAACTGCAAAAACGTGGATAAAAAGATGCTCGACAAAGACACGTGTAAACAACTAAAACTGCGAGAACAAGGAAGCATCCTCTCCTTGCTGGACTGCTTTATTGCGCATGACCGTGAATACCCGCGAATGGCAAAAAATGGGTTACACTTTATCTCGTGTGAATGAGCGAGTCCGTGAATACGGAACACGTGAATAGCGAAGATTGACTGTACATACTTTCTTAAATGGATGAATGCGTATAACCGAAAGATTGAATTAATGCTGCAAGATCACCAGTGTGGAACTGATGACAAGAACCAGACTGATGCCAGTGGACCGAGAGATGACAAGAAGATGCTGGCAATGGAGAGGACAAACACTGAGGAAATCTGCTGATAGCACTACTAGGCAGCCCTTATTCTGGAACCTCAAGGGTAAGAAAGGTAGAGAGACCATAAAACACACGGAGAACAGAACTGGAGACTGAAATGAAAGGGATAAGGAAGGGATGGAAAAACAAGAACGGATGTCACATGACAGGAGGGACTTGGCATGAATTTGTTGCAGACCATTTCTCCTTGAGGAGCTGAAGGGAGAAATGTTGAGGCCACCAAATGAGTACAAGTCTCATATCACCGTTCTGGATGTCTTTGTTCCAGCGTGTTTAACAAAGTTACGTATAATGGTGTGTGCCATACATCAAACTGCGCTGAACATCTTTCAAATGATTACACGATGTTCATACTTGGATATTGTAAAGCCAATATTGTTGGTTTTATTGTAAAATTACAATTTTCTGTTCTTTATTGTAAAGACACTATAGCCTGTTCCTTATTGTAAAGACACTATTGCCTGTTCCTTATTGTAAAGACACTATAGCCTGTTCCTTATTGTAAAGACACTATTGCCTGTTCCTTATTGTAAAGACACTATTGCCTGTTCCTTATTTTTAAGACACTATTGTCTGTTCCTTATTATAAAGACATTATTGTCTGTTCCTTATTGTAAAACCACAATTGTGTTATCTTTATTGTAAAGCCACAATTATCTGTTCTTTATTGTAAAGCCACAATTGTCTGTTCTTTATTGTAAAGCCACAATTGTCTGTTCTTTATTGTAAAGCCACTATTGTCTGTTCTTTATTGTAAAGCCACTATTGTCTGTTCTTTATTGTAAAGCCACTATTGTCTATTCTTTATTGTAAAGCCACTATTGTCTGTTCTTTATTGTAAAGACACAATTGTCTGTTCTTTATTGTAAAGACACTATTGTCTGTTTCTTATTGTAAAGACACTAATGCCTTTTCCGTAGTGTAAAGAGACTATTATCTGTTCCTCATTGTAAAGCCACTTCTGTTTGTTTCTTATTGTAAAGACACTATTGTCTGTTCCTTATTGTAAAGCCTCTGTTATCTGTTTCTTACTGTGAAGCCACTACTGTCTGTTTCTTATTGTAAAGACACTATTGTCTGTTTCTTATTGTAAAGCCTGGCGCCACTGTTACACTCATCAGTAGTTCCTATCTTTAGCTTGAATAGATTGTATCCCAATCTGGTGTAGGGTGTGCGAAGTCTGAAGATTACCACTTGTTCACTTCTGCTAAGCTGGCAATATGCATATTTTTGTGTGGCCTGGATATTCTGCTTCCCGCCTGCTCCTGTATCTGCTCTTGATAAAACTCTTGGCCTCTTCATAAGTTATGCTGGTGTCAAGCTGAGATAGCTTTCTGTGGTAAAGTGGGATGTTATAAATATTTATAGGGGACTTAGTGTACTGACTGAGATCAGCTGTGAAGGTATCTATATCTAATAAGAGTAGTGTATTATAGATAACCTTACTTACTGCCACATATGTATACCTCAGTCAGAATTATTCTGGAATAGTGTGATGACTACGTTATATGTCTAGGGTATGTGTATGATGAAGTGTAAGTCATAATAACAACAGACAGATAAACAATTTAATTTATTCCACCACACTTGACAACACTGTGACACTCACATACATATAACACTCTAAGAGGATATCTTAAAGGAGTCACTGATAACTTTTCAAATAACAATATGTATTCAGTGCTGTCATGAATGTATATGTGTCCTGATTCAAATACAAAGGGAACCAGGAATCACAATCAATTTTAATTACAAGTTATATGTACAGAATTTATTAATATGATTCTTGTAGTGACATATATTATTAATGGTATCCTATGTGTGTCAGTTGTGTAGTGGTAATATGAGGTAATACTGGTTTGGTTTTGTTCAAGCTCTGTTGGTATTTGTCATCATGACTTCAATAGTTTGTTTCTATTGGAACTAGTATTGGAGATGTTCTCAGTTCCTGGTATTAAAACAATTAAATTCCCCTCTTAATTTTAGTTTACAATGTCATTTTAAGATGGGGGTACATAATGTTGAGCTCCATGGCCACACTCTCTTATCTTGCGTGATGACTGCAGTAAAAGACTCCTCTGCTCGATTACTTTAATGAGTTCTGGAGCCACCCCACTGGTTGCTATATGGACCAAGGAGTATGCTGTCCACCTCTGGCTTCAGCAAAGCTCTGACCAGGTGCTGCTCAATAACTTTAAGACCACGGTCCCTGAAACAAGAAGGTTGTACCTTCTACGTCAGAACTAATTTATACTCCATTTCTACACTGAGCACAATACATCACAAACATTGAGTTCAGAGCGTTAGGCCAACTGTCAGCTTCATCTGAAATACTTTATACCAGTATTTCCCTCCCTAATGGTTACTACGCCTCTGCAATTCCAGCATTATTTCTTTCTAGTTAATAATCTAGGTGTCAGTGTACTGTTTGGCCATTCCATGCAGTTTTACTTTCCCCCGACACCTTCTGTTCAGGCTGGAGCACTATAGGCTTTACATCATGTTCGCTACTGAACCACACATATATACAGACATAATTTATCAATTTACATTCAATTTTCATTTAAAAATATTGAATATTTCAAGCTTACCACAATTCATGGAAATAATAATAAACAGTTTCGTTGACTGGCAATGAATATAGCACAACTCCGATCTGCCGATGTCCCAGGCTTTATTTTATAAAAAAATATACACTGGTGCTCAACGCACTGCTTCTTAGTAGGTTTATTACAAGATGTGGCAATGAACAGACGCTCTGAATTGAGTATATTCGCAGCTCTACCCAATCAAACCATGTCTACACATCTTTTCAAAAAAAAGTACCCCTTTCTCACGTTTTCCCTGACAACACAAGATAGTATTTATAGTCCGACCAATCGTGTTTAGTCTTTCATTTGTTGCGCTCCAATCAAATAGGAGTTAACATGGTAGGCTATTTCCGTAACGTAATGTTTCTTCAAACACGTTATAAAAAAATTTTATGAGCAGAAATGATTTCATGCTGTGGGAGTCGCGCTAGCGTAGTGGTTACCACACCGCTCTGGCGACCGGGTGATGCAGGATCAAACCCGGGCGACGGCATTTGAGGATTTTTCGTCGACCGGGATTTGGACTGGATTAACTCGAGACCTGGCGAGGACATTTGAAGGGGTGTTGTCGACCAGGGATTGGCGGCTCCTGAGCCGACCCAGCTCTAATGGGTACCTCCGAAATCGGAGAGTATTTGCCTGAATGGCGAGGGACACCTGTCTCTGTACAAGAAAAAGTATACCACGTAAAATCAATGTCACATAAGGTTAGACAAAAATAATAACCTGAGGATTTCGCCTCGGAAACATTAGCGGGCGTACGAAAAAAAAAAAAAAAAAAAAAAAAAAAAAAAAAAAAAAAAAAAATTTCATGCTGTCAGGCACCCCCACTATTTTATTTTGGCCATAACTTGGTAATTCCTAGACTATTTGCGTAACGTTTTACATATTCTTTGTCAGCAAACCCTAAGGAACCCAAATATACGAATTTAATGGAGCCAATATGCATTTTCTTCTAGGATAGTCGTGCTGTTACTACCTCCTCTCACTTCAAACTTGAGTGTGTCTGGGTACTGTCATGTTTTCAAACGTAAACCGGTATAATGTCATAATTCCCAATAAGCGTTTTTCAGGATTTTAAAACCTAACTCTGGTATGGGTATGATTTTTTTATCACTGTCGATTTGAAATAAAGTTAGTGCATGTGGCCTTACACGCGTGATGGCAGCAATTGTGTATCGTGCGACGCGTGTTTAGTGTTGCAGGTGTCCCTGCTTTCTGCCTCTCCCTTCTCTCTATCCTTTAGTCCATCTGTCTTTTAGTTACGCCGTGTATAAAATGGAATGAATGAAATATTAAATTTAGGTCATTGATCAGCTTGCGTATCTCAAGGTTTTTCCAAGAAATACAGTACACGTTTCATTGAAGAAAGCGGGTAATAATACAGTAGGCTTTTACTATCAACGTGAAAGCGTTACAATTTGCAGACGAAGTAGAAAACAAGGGGGATTTCGAGTACAGTCATTGTGACAGCACTGTTTTTTACCATTCTTCTTTCCTTTTATTAAATTTATTTGTTAGGCTTTGCATTTACGTTTTAATTTATATATGGGGATTAGAATAATTCACGACATCTCCCCTCTTAAAACAGACATTATATGTCAGTCCTTTATTCTATATACACATAGAGAAATTTATTATTATTTCTGGGGTTTACGGTGATTCTCATCACACGGATGGCGGCTTAAAAAATCCGCTCCCAAATTTGTTTTTCCAGATATATACTCAATGCTAAAATTATAGGGAGCCAAAAGCAAGGACCATCGGAGTAACCTAGAGTTCTCATGCCTAGCCTGGGCTAGAAACGATAAAGGTTTGTGATCCGTTTGCAACTTAAATGCCTTCCCATACAGATAAATATTGAATTTCTTTATTGCCCATATTACTGCAAGACATTCTTTTTCGCTAGTTGAGTAGTTGATTTCAGCTTTATTCAATTTTCTGCTAGCATATGCCACTGGGCTTAATTCCCCATCCAATGCATCTGATTTCTGTAGTAGAGTTGCACCTAACCCAATATTACTGGCATCCGTCCTTACTATGAATTCTTGACTTAAGTCAGGTAATTTCAAAATAGGTTTACTTGTGAGCTTTTCCTTCAATTCTTGGTAAGCCATTTCACATTGTGGTGTCCATGTAATGCGATCTGGATGTCCTTTACGTGTCAAATCAGTTAACGGTGCACATATGGAATTAAAGTTTTTGATATACTTCTGGTAGAAACCACATAATGAGACAAAGGATCTCACGTCCTTCTTGGTTTGTGGTCTCGGGGCTTTCTTTAGTTTCTCTAAATTCTTTGGGTCAGGGGTCATGTTTCCCTGATAAACTGTGTGTCCCAAAAATTCCAATTCTTTACATCCAACGCAACATTTGGTTGGTCGGGCTGTTAAATTTGCTTCCCTAAGTCGATCAAACAGCATCTTCAGAGAGTCAATGTGTTCCTCAAATGTTTCTGTTGCTATAAGGATATCATCCATGAAATTTGTTATACATGGATTATTCAGAGGGTCCAATAATTTTCTCATCATTCTAGAGAAGACACTAGGCGCATTCTTCAATCCAAATGGCAATCTATTAAACTCATAGTGTCCTTCTGAGGTACTAAAAGCTAGGTATGGTCTAACCTCGGGCTTTACTGGAATCTGATAGTATCCTTTACTCAGATCCACTTTTGAGAAATATTTAGCTTTATTTAGTCTGGCAAACAGCTGATTTGTATCCGGCAATGGATCCACCTGTCCTTCTGTAATAGCATTCAGTCTCCTGTAATCTATACAGAGTCTATGTTCTCCAGAGGGCTTCCTTAAGAGTACAACACCGGAACTATATGAGGATTCACTGTGCGAAATAATTCCTTCCTTCAACAGATAGTCTATCTCTTCCTTCAAAGCTTTCTCCTTAGCAAACGGAATCGAATATGGTTTCATACAGACAGGTGTGGGGTCTATCAGTTTCATATCATATTCCAATAGGTTTGTATGCCCTGGTCGGTCTGTTAACACCTCTGCATGATTATTTAGAAACTGTTGCACTCTCTCTTTCTGAGTTTTCGTTAAATGTGTACTGATTTTCACCTGTGCTGCTGTCTCACAGGGGTGTAATGGATATTCAAATGATGAAAGTGGTTCCTTTTTCATCTCCATAGCGATGGACAAGGTCAACAAGTGTGTCTCTTCCTGATGTTCTCTTTCCAAATATTTCTTCAGGAGATTCACATGATAGATTTTTTCTTTCCCCTTCTTATCTATCTTATAATTTGTTCTAGACACCTTCTCTAAAACTGTATATGGACCTTGCCATCCAATCTGTAACTTATTCTGACTCCCGGGGAGAAGAAGCAGTACCTTCTCTCCCACAGCCAAATCTCTGTCTTTCGCCTTCCTGTTATAATAGGCAGCATGTTTCTTCCTGGCTTGTTTCAAATTTTCATTGGCAAGTTTCCAGCCAGTTTTTAACCGAGTGGTCAGCTCATTCACATATTGGTATGAAGATGTAATGTTTTCCTCTGCCTTTTCATCAGTCCACGTTCTTAACAAAGCTACATATGGACCTTTAATTTTGTGGACCTATTTGTCCATGCACCGGTATGGTCTCTTCCACTCGAAGCTCTATAGTGATGATTTTTCTTCCCAGAATTATCATGCATAAAACGACCGCTACCAATTTTTCTTTTGGGGCTTTCTCCCCACTTAAAATTCTTGATGAGAGATTTCCTCTCTACATCCTCTTCCTCCAGTTTGTTTAAGTCCGATTGAGGGATTTTCGGCTTATCCTGGGGTAAGACATCTTTTTGCACTCTCCGCATAGTGGCCATTGTAAAACAGTTAAGTGAAGCTTGTCCGTGAAAGGGGCTTCCCATTCCATTTGGTCCACTTTATCAAATCTATTTTTCTTTTTATTATCAGGCCTAATTTTGCCCCGTGGCGTGTCCAGGTCCTGATCAATGTTCCCACTTGTGGGTGTTCCCTCATGTGCTATGCTACACCTTTCTACAAAATTCTCAATGTCCCATCTTGCTTTGGGCCAATAATAATTGTGAGCCACCTTTTGAATGATGGTACCTATCTTCTCATGGTCCCCATCTGGTTTCACATGTAGGCTCCTTATTAAGTCTGCCCTATATCTTTTAGGGAGTACCAGCTGTCCCTGACCTTTGGATCTAGCTCCAGTCTTCCTATACATCAACTTGTTTTTCATGTAAAAATCTCCCTTGCCTGGAGTTGTATGACAAGTTGACAATTTCCTGAAACAAGGCTTGAGTGTTTTATCCTCAGCCTGTGCCTTCCTCATCTCTTCTGGAGTGGTATCCAACATAATATCCTCCTCCTGTCTTGAGGTCGACCTGACCTGAAGGGTGGCCATATACACAGGTTTCCTTCTGCAACGGTCAGTGTCATGATTGTTCATCTTACAATTCTTACACCACCTTTTTCCTTGGTTGAAAGATTTTCTTTCATCATATTTCCTTTCATCGAATTGTGGGGTTTTATTTTTATTTTCATACCGTGGCCTATCAAACTGGTGCTTACCTTTGTTTTGATCCCTAGGATCAAATTTATTAAAGTTCTGTGGTGCCCTAAAGTTATCCACTTGTTTCTTTTTATTACCTTTTACCTCTGCTTGAGCTGCTTGATACCTTTCAGCAACATTTAGCAACTCACCCAGCCTCTCTGCACCTTGTTCCATGAGAAACTTTCTCAGGTCTGGAGCCATGGACTCTCTTAATTGCTCTATAAGGACCATTTCCTTAAGATCTTGGGTTTTCCCCAGAGAAGTCCATTTCTCCAAGTATGTCTCTATTCGTGCAGAGAACTCGTGATAGGTTTCACCTGACAGTAGTTTAGCATTCCTAAATTTTTTCCTATAAAATTCTGCATTCTTTTCATATCTTAACAAAAGAGCCTGCTTTAGCATGTCATAATTTTCCTGATCACTTCTGCTCATTTTTGCAAAAACTTCATAAGCTGCCCCACGAAGTCCTTGAGATAACTTTAAGCTCCACCTTTCTCTCTCTAACCCATACGTGGTAGCTAATAGTTCATACCTATTTAGATAGCTCTCTATATCATCGTCTTTCTCAACAAAATGATCTAAATGAAAATTCATAGCTGAGGTTGAGGCTCCCTGGCTAGCAGTAGCATCAGAGGCAAAGGGACTGGCACCATTTTCAGGAGCATGGCCTTGAAACTCAAACTCCCTTAGTCGTAACTCATGTTCCCTTTGTAATCTCTTCTCCTCCTTTTCTGCTTCCCTCTCTGCAGCTAATCTCTTGTCTTCTCTTTCTGCAGTCAATCTTCTTTCTTCTGCTTCCAATTTCTTAGCCCCAGCCTCAATCTGCAAACTCAATCTGGCAACCTCTTAGCCTCAGCCTCAATCTGCAACTCTTAATCTCTTTTTCAGCTTCTATTCTCTTATCTTCGGCCAATCTTTCAGATTCTAATTTTCTTTCGGCCTCTTTTTCTAATCTTCTTTCTTCCCGTTCAATATATTTGTCACATTCAGCAGTGACATAAGAAATCATAATTTGCCCGTCCATTCCTAACTCTTTCGCAGTCTGTACAGCAGCAGATCGAAATTTTGCCAGGTCGGCCATTGTCTAACAGATAAATGTCTAAAATATGTAACTAAACAATTTTATCTATGACTAATTAACTCAGGACAACACAGGCACTGTGAGCTCAACCTTATTTATTTTCACCCAAGGATACCTTTTAATTCTTATTATTCCCTGAAGTGAGTTACCCCCAATATTTGTAATAGGGAAAGATTCAAAATCCCGAGGGCGAGACCCCAATATATGTGGTAAAGTGGGATGTTATAAATATTTATAGGGGACTTAGTGTACTGACTGAGATCAGCTGTGAAGGTATCTATATCTAATAAGAGTAGTGTATTATAGATAACCTTACTTACTGCCACATATGTATACCTCAGTCAGAATTATTCTGGAATAGTGTGATGACTACGTTATATGTCTAGGGTATGTGTATGATGAAGTGTAAGTCATAATAACAACAGACAGATAAACAATTTAATTTATTCCACCACACTTGACAACACTGTGACACTCACATACATATAACACTCTAAGAGGATATCTTAAAGGAGTCACTGATAACTTTTCAAATAACAATATGTATTCAGTGCTGTCATGAATGTATATGTGTCCTGATTCAAATACAAAGGGAACCAGGAATCACAATCAATTTTAATTACAAGTTATATGTACAGAATTTATTAATATGATTCTTGTAGTGACATATATTATTAATGGTATCCTATGTGTGTCAGTTGTGTAGTGGTAATATGAGGTAATACTGGTTTGGTTTTGTTCAAGCTCTGTTGGTATTTGTCATCATGACTTCAATAGTTTGTTTCTATTGGAACTAGTATTGGAGATGTTCTCAGTTCCTGGTATTAAAACAATTAAATTCCCCTCTTAATTTTAGTTTACAATGTCATTTTAAGATGGGGGTACATAATGTTGAGCTCCATGGCCACACTCTCTTATCTTGCGTGATGACTGCAGTAAAAGACTCCTCTGCTCGATTACTTTAATGAGTTCTGGAGCCACCCCACTGGTTGCTATATGGACCAAGGAGTATGCTGTCCACCTCTGGCTTCAGCAAAGCTCTGACCAGGTGCTGCTCAATAACTTTAAGACCACGGTCCCTGAAACAAGAAGGTTATACCTTCTACGTCAGAACTAATTTATACTCCATTTCTACACTGAGCACAATACATCACAAACATTGAGTTCAGAGCGTTAGGCCAACTGTCAGCTTCATCTGAAATACTTTATACCAGTATTTCCCTCCCTAATGGTTACTACGCCTCTGCAATTCCAGCATTATTTCTTTCTAGTTAATAATCTAGGTGTCAGTGTACTGTTTGGCCATTCCATGCAGTTTTACTTTCCTCCGACACCTTCTGTTCAGGCTGGAGCACTATAGGCTTTACATCATGTTCGCTACTGAACCACACATATATACAGACATAATTTATCATTTTACATTCAATTTTCATTAAAAAATATTGAATATTTCAAGCTTACCACAATTCATGGAAATAATAATAAACAGTTTCGTTGACTGGCAATGAATATAGCACAACTCCGATCTGCCGATGTCCCAGGCTTTATTTTATAAAAAATATACACTGGTGCTCAACGCACTGCTTCTTAGTAGGTTTATTACAAGATGTGGCAATGAACAGACGCTCTGAATTGAGTATATTCGCAGCTCTACCCAATCAAACCATGTCTACACATCTTTTCAAAAAAAAGTACCCCTTTCTCACGTTTCCCCTGACAACACAAGATAGTATTTATAGTCCGACCAATCGTGTTTAGTCTTTCATTTGTTGCGCTCCAATCAAATAGGAGTTAACATGGTAGGCTATTTCCGTAACGTAATGTTTTTCTTCAAACACGTTATAAAAAAATTTTATGAGCAGAAATGATTTCATGCTGTCAGGCACCCCCACTATTTTATTTTGGCCATAACTTGGTAATTCCTAGACTATTTGCGTAACGTTTTACATATTCTTTGTCAGCAAAACCTAAGGAACCCAAATATACGAATTTAATGGAGCCAATATGCATTTTCTTCTAGGATAGTCGTGCTGTTACTACCTTCTCACTTCCAAACTTGAGGGTGTCTGGGTACTGTCATGTTTTCAAACGTAAACCGGTATAATGTCATAATTCCCAATAAGCGTTTTTCAGGATTTTAAAACCTAACTCTGGTATGGGTAATGAATTTTATCACTGTCGATTTGAAATAAAGTTAGTGCATGTGGCCTTACACGCGTGATGGCAGCAATTGTGTATCGCGCGACGCGTGTTTTAGTGTTGCAGGTGTCCCCGCTTTCTGCCTCTCCCTTCTCTCTATCCTTTAGTCCATCTGTCTTTTAGTTACGCCGTGTATAAAATGGAATGAATGAAATATTAAATTTAGGTCATTGATCAGCTTGCGTATCTCAAGGTTTTTCCAAGAAATACAGTACACGTTTCATTGAAGAAAGCGGGTAATAATACAGTAGGCTTTTACTATCAACGTGAAAGCGTTACAATTTGCAGACGAAGTAGAAAACAAGGGGGATTTCGAGTACAGTCATTGTGACAGCACTGTTCTTTACCATTCTTCTTTCCTTTTATTAAATTTATTTGTTAGGCTTTGCATTTACGTTTTAATTTATATATGGGGATTAGAATAATTCACGACACTTTCCACCTATTAATATCCATTCATGTCAGCCTCTTCATATCCGGGGATGTTGCAGTGATGGGATTTACTGTATCTCAACTCTTTTGAATTGCTGTTATAGTTTGTGGAGTGTTAGGTCATCCAGGTCAGCATTTTTCTGACTCTTCAGCATTACAATTACTGACACCACATCTGTGAAGAAAGCTTATTGTATCTCAGTACTTTCTTCTGTCATTGGGACTTCTGCCATAGTTTTCAGGGCCTCTGCCTCTGCTCTGAAGTTACTTGAGAATTTTCCTGTTGCGACTGACAGTTTTTGTGTGTGCGCCATTGCTTAAGCTCAGAAAGACTCCTCCAGCTCCATCTTCTGTTGTATATGTTCTATATGTGTATGCATGGAATATGAGATTTTGTATGGGGCTGGCAATCTGATCTTTATAAAACAAGTTGCCACAGAAAACCTAAAAACTAGCTAGGACAGAAAGGGTTAATAATGAGAAGAAAATAAAGACAAATTAACATAGACGTAGACAATATTTATTTGTTATTTTAAATCAGCCCATTTTACACTGATAAAGCCCAGAAATGAGATGCAGATAAAATTATATACACTTGTGCAACTGCTATGAAAGAATAGTGAACATGATGATGTATCTAATGCTGCATGCTTCATAGCATCTGGATTAGATGTAGCTGCATCATGTTCTCTTGCAGGTGGACTACATGATTCTCTGTCACCACTACCATTGTATATTCATAAGAACTAACTCTGTCATTTTTCACATTCACAAGAACCAATCTCTCATTTTTCACATTCACAAGAACCAACTCTGTCATTTTTCACATTCACAAGAACCAATCTCTCATTTTTCACATTCACAATGACCATTGATCACATTTTCAACTTGCAATGATAAGACACACATTCAAACCAACCAGCCTGTTATCAAATGCAAGCAAACAACCTGAAGAATAATTCAAAGTATACACATAATGCAAGTAAATATATGTCACTATGATAAAGGACAATAAGACAGTCTATAAGACTGATGTAAAAAGTAATTTAAAAAAAAAATAAAAGCCAGTCTGGTCAAATATATATGGAGGGTTAAACAAATATTGGTTATGGTTTTACTAGGACAAAGAGAATTACAAAAATTGCAACCACAAGGCCTTCAAGAGGGACACATGAACAAAAATTGAAGAGAAAGAAAGCAAAAAAGTAATAGAAAATAAAAATGATATGACCAGTAAATGGAAGTTGCTCGTGATGCCCTTGTGAATATCTTAATGAATAAAATGGCCACTTGAACAGATCCTGATAAATATGTGGCATATTTGGATGTTAAAGAATTTGACAAGTTTAATTAACAGAATGGTTGGTTGGTTTTTAAGGAACATCTTCAATGCTCAAGGACAACTCTATCAGTGCTCTGATCGCCTCCCTTAGATCGCACATGGAGGATCTCAGCATAGTGCACAAACTCCGTAGCACCGGCGGGAATCTCAATGTGTGTATATAGGAGTCACAAATTCTATAAATATTTTTATGGTGGGTAGGTTTCTAATTTTTAAGTGTTTGCCAGGGCAGTGGACATATGGCCTACTCTTTATGATTTCCAACTGCCGTGGGATTTTTAATGTAGGTAACTTGCACACAGGACCTCCTATTTTTTCACCCGTATCCGAGAAGGTTAGGCATCCGATCTCACTACCCAGGAGACCAGGGGGGGAGTATGACATCATTAGGACCACTGGTTCTCAAAAAACATTTCCATAAATTATATTCCCTCTATTGGGAATAAAACCTGGTACCTTTAGAATTCGAGGCGGATGCCATACCTCTTAGCCACTCTGGCCTCTAATTAACAGAATGAAGATTGGGAACTTTCAATTTTCTATAGTGATCATCAAAACTGAAGATATCCCTAAACCTTGTTCATACTCAAAACATTGTTATCTTAACACATTAACAACTACTGCGAGCTGGTGGGACCCGCTTTTGAAATCCTATCATTTGGACCATGAGCCGCTCAGAGCATCGATCTAATTTTAGTAATAAAACGAATGAAAAATGTATTGAAACACTTTCTGATCTGGTTCGAGATTTTAAGTTGCTACCGGAAAACAAATTCCCAAAGCATGGCTGTTGTAGAACACTGGAAAATTGATATTATGTTCATATTATTCAGCGTTTTGGGTTAGTTACCAAATCGTGTAAAACTTTTTACCATGGCAACTAGTGATATGACCACAAAAAATGCTTGTACATCTCGTCTAACGGCTGAATAGGCTAGAAACTTGTTTCAACAATTGACTGATAGATCTAGCGACGAGGACAAGAGTGAAAACGGTGTGCACATTGATTGAAATAGTGATTTTGATAGAGATGGGGCGCAAGCAGTTATAATTGTGAAAATATTGCAAATCCTCGGCCATTGGAGGGCCGTTAAATAGCAACAACCTCTATTAGAGTTACAAATGGTGCTTATTGTAATAGTACATTCATTTATCTTTAAAATGACGTGTAATTCATAAAAATCTGTAAACAATTACGAAAACTACAGCTTACTTTGTGCAAACACCTACAGGATGAAAATGGGAAAAACATTTAATTCGGCCACAGTGTGTTTTTCAATTCGGTAGTTAATGTGTTAAAGGTAATTCTTGACCACCTCATTACATAATGAGTCTTAGTTTGCCAAATCAGTTATCTAAATACTGTACAATTCAAAACCATATAATTATATCACTATATGTCATTAGCTATCTTCAGGTCCCCAAGGAGCACAGGCTTTCAACAAACTTATGTCAAGTATTTCTGTCCCATGCCATCAGCTCAAGATCTTTCCATCTCTCTTTTACATCCCATTCAGTTCTGATTCCAGTTTTCTTCTCCATGTGTTTTTTTTTTGGGAGCTACCTTGTGCCTGTCTTTCCCTGGGGATTCTCGAACACGGACTGCCTTGTAATACTATCAACAGGTTTCTTCAGCGTGTGTCTCATGCACTGCCAATGTTTTCTTATAATTTCTATTGGTTTTCATTACTAGACTAATATTTGTTTTTAAAAAAACTTGGTAAGTTAAATCGGTAACTGTCACTCCAACATGGTAACCTCAAACCTGGTATTATTTTTGCTAAACTGCTGATACTAGTATTTATCGGTATTTGCTCCCCAACTTTGTCACCTACACTTGTATGTGTTCCCTATGCTGGTTATCTAAACCAGTATTTGTTACCAAATCTAATGAAGTAAAATATAATTTATTCAAAATTCTTGTAAACAAACTAGCATCTGCTGGTATCAGTAATTTCTGCATGTTGGGTTCCCAACCTGGGGTGCACGTACCCCCAGGGGATTGGAGAAACTTGTTAAGGACATATAGAGAATATTTGGTAAATTACTATAGTATCCTATTGAATTATTCAGAAAATTATTTTCTATGGACAACTGGCAGATGGCAAAAGAACAGCTAGGCAACCACAGCTGAGGATCAAAGATGTGTGCAAGAAAGAAATAAAGGCCCTAGACATAAATCCCAGTAACCATGGAGGATGAAGCTGCTGATCGCATCAAGTGGTGATGCTCCCTATGGTGTCATCTCGGATTGGGTGAAAAGAAGCTCTCACAACAAGCAGAAGAGGAAAGAACATGCCGTAAGGAACAACAGGCTACAAAGATGACACTGAGGGCTATCACCTCAGGGGCACATTCACATAGTCAGTTATGATGGGGGCTAACAGACTATTCAGAACAGTAATAGAGTTATGGAACAAACTGTGTGTGGACTGGTGAGAAAACGGCGAGTCCTGTTTTCAATAAAATCTAATGCAAGAAATGACATGGAGGCTGAACATGATAAGTGGATATCTCTGTCAAAAACTGTACCAAGAGTTAAACTGTTGGTTGACAAGAAACAGAGTCAAGGGTCAAACTAAATTATCTGACGCTTTCTGATAAACATATAACAACTCTATCATACTAAAAAATGTTGTTTGTTGTGTACCGAAGAAAGTTTTCTTTATGAAAAATTAATTAACCTGTTTATTTATTTTCTTATGTGCACTGTAAACTCTAGAATTTATTTCCACTCATATTAAATAGAAGGTACGTAATGATTTACTAAGAGCTATGGATTACATGGGGGGGGGGGGACTGGGGGGGGGGGGAAGAATGGGGGGGGGGGGGGGAGGGGGGGAGTGGGGGGGGGGGGGGGGAGGGGGGGGGGGGGGGGGGGGGGGGGAGAGGGGGGGGGGGGGGGGGGGGGGGGGGGTGGGGAAGTTGGAAACCCCCTGGTGTAATGTAACTTCTGTAACCAACTCTGAGTTGAGACAAAGATGCAGTTAAGAAAGCAACTGAGCTTTCAGTATTTTGAAGGATTATCTTTTTTTTTTTTTTTTTTTTTGTACTTACTTAGTGATTAAATAGTAAAGAATATATAGTTTCTCAGCTCTGGTTGTCAGCAAATGCATCTCCCAGTTACTAGAGTAAATAAGCAGACCATGTTTTACTTACAGGCAACCTTAAACAAAGATGTGAACAAGGTGGTTGCAAATGCCTGTTATTTCGCTGAGCAAAGAGTGTTCTATCCAGTACTGTTTTTGGCACCTTTGCTATTGAAAATTCTGGTTGTTGTTGCAATTACTTAGTGATTAACACATTAACTACCGAATTAAAAAACACACTGTGGCCGACTTAAATTTTTTTCCCATTTTCATCCTGTAGGTGTTTGCACAAAGTAAGTTGTAGTTTTCGTAAATGTTACAGATTTTTATGAATTATACGTCATTTTAAAGATAAATGAATGCACTATTACAATAAATACCGGTTGTAACTCTAATAGAGGTTGTTGCTATTTAACGGCCCTCCGATGGCCGAGGACTTGCAATATTTTCACAGTTATGACTGCTTGCGCCCCATCTCTATCAAAATCACAATTTCAATCATTGTGCACACCGTTTTCACTCTTGTCCTCGTCGCTAGGTCTATCTGTCAATTGTTAAAACATGTTTCTATCCTATTCAGACGTTAGACGAGATGTACGCGCATTTTTTGTAGTTAGTTGCAACGGTAAACAGTTTTACACGATTTGGTAACTAACCCAAAACGCTGAAAAATATGAACATAATATCAATTTTCCAGTGTTCTACAACAACCATGCTTTGGGAATTTGTTTTCCGGTGGCAACTTAAAATCTCGAACCAGATCAGAAAGTTTTTCAGTACATTTTTCATTCGTTTTATTACTAAAATTAGATTGGCGCTCTGAGCGGCTTGCGGTCCAAATGTGATTATTCTGTGAGCCGCTGACAGCGGCTTGCGGTAGTTAATGTGTTAAACAGTAAAGAATATCTACTGTAACAAAGCATGTGGCTAAAACACTCATTTGGTTACATATCTCAACCCTGACAAATCAGTCACATGTCTTGTGACAAACAAGCTAGTGGGAAGTAGAACAAATGTTACTGCACTAATGTGACCTCAATATCTCCAGTAGTTTGACAAGGAAACACATGAATTTGCCTGTTCCTACTTTCATTATAAACTTGCCCGGGACTAAACTCTACTAGACGAGAAGCAAACTGAGCAGATGATAAAGATGATGTTGACAGTTGTGAGACAGTCCTTTTAGTTTTTGGTGTGGGCCGCAGAGGAGCCGAGTCACTGTCAGAATTCTCTCCATCATCTTCTGTTGTATGATCTAAAAGAGTGCAATAGGTACAATTATCTGTCATCAAATCTGGATAATAAAAGTAATATACACGAAATGGTATGAATGGGAAGGAGGGTGTTATTTATGTTGATATGGATGACAGACATATTATCGGGACACTTTAATAATTTGTGACACAAATTTATAATTGCAAAAGGTCTCGACGCCATCGCTTCCTATTCTGTAAGTGCTTTTGGAGCATCCTTTCACAGCACTAGTGTCACTTACTTACTTAGTCGTTCCCCTTCTACCGTGAGGTGTAGAGGTTTGGAAGAGAGAGCGCCAGACCATTCTATCAGCTGTCTTCTTCCTGGCCTGGTTCCATTCTGCACTAGTGTCACACTTGACTATAATGTGTGTTTTCTTCCTCATGTTCTGAGGACAACTCTATTCCTCTTCTGTTCAATTTCCTCTTTTCTATTCCCTTTTTGAGGTTCAAAGATGTAAGCAAGAGAGACAGGAAGGCACTGAACATAAATCCAGCAACCTGGGAGGATGACACTGCCGATCTCACCACGTGGCAATGCTCCTGATAGTGCCACCTCAGATAAGGCAAAAAGAAACTCTCACAACAAGCACAGGAGAAAAGAACATGCCAAAAAGAACATGACAAAAGGAACATGAGGGGGAAAAAATAGGAGCTGAGCGCTATCATTTCAAGGGCATATTCCCATAGTCAGTTATGACTGAAGGAGACAATTAATCCCTTCCATTATGTTCTGCAGTCCTAGGATGTCAGTTTTTTAACAGGGTGTCCATAAATTATTCACCCAATTATAAGCCTGAATAAATCTGTTATGACAGGAGCTATCTTAAAACGGTTGTTAGTGATTAATAGCACAAATAGAGAAATGTTTGTCTTAATTAAGTCGACTACTGCACTGGCTTCCCAGCTCGGCAGTCCATGGTTCGATCCCCAGTTAAGGTGAGATTTTTTAGACTGCTAATGGCTCCGGGGTTGACCCAGCCTCATGAACTGGGTACCAGAGCAACTCTGGGAAGAGTAAAGGCGGCCAGCGTGATGCTGACCACATCACCCCTAGTATGCCGTATGGTCAAGAAAATATGGACCTAACACCATATTCCCAATATGCCTCAATGGGCGTGTAACGGGATTCCTAACTAAGTAGACTACCACAGTTTAGTCAATACACCAGTAAACCAGAATTCAGTGCACTTCCATGTGAGCCCCATTAGTAGCGTGCAGAACATCAAGGCAATAGATGAAGCTAATGTTTCCAATCAACTGTTTTGATGTAATTAGCCTTCTGTGCATACACTCTGTCCTTAATGTAGCCCTATTAATAAAAATCAAGAGGCATGATATCCAGGTAGCGAGGAAGCCATGGAATAGGATCATCTCACCCAATCCAAAGAGAAGAGAACTTTTCATTGAGGAATCTGCATGCTTCTAATCCCTAGGGTGGCAGTGCCCCATCTTGCTGAATGAAAACATGGGGCTGCATATCTTCAAGCTGAGGGGCAGCATACGATTCAAGCATATCTGAGTAATTTGTAGCCTTTAGTGTTCTCATTGAAGAAAAATGGTCCAATCACACGGGTATGGGAGAGAACATACCAAATGTTTATCACGGGGCTGTAGTGTTCTTGTTCAATAAATTCATGTGGATTTTCTGATCCCCACATACAGCAATTGTGTCTGTTAACTTTACCAGACAACATTTTTAGCTGTGTTAGTAATTACTGCAAACTATTTTAAGATAGCTCCTGTAATTATGAATTTATAACGGTTTATAATGGGATGAATAATTTATGGACACTCTGTATTTTTCAAATCTGCTGCTACTTGTGTAGTTGTTCCTTGTTCTTTTAGTGTCTGAACATTTCAGGTGCACAGTTTTTGGGTCACAATGTGTTGCAGTCAGAAGTTATAAATAGTATTAACTTAAAAATGTTACCAGCAAAAGTTATATATCCCATGACAAATAGCTTATTTAGCAACGCTTTTAAAATAATTAAAAATATTCCTTTTCCAAGAAAGGCTGTCATTACCTTCAACTTGATCCATGTACTTGTAGATGGTCACCAATGGAAAATGTAGATGGCCTGCCTGCAGTGGTACAACATCTAACACAATGCTATGCTTTCCTTCCTTCATGGTGAATATGCCTACCAGACAAATGGAATGAATAAGCAGTCCATCCTAATTTTGAAAGGGCAGCTACAAAGTTCATACTTGTTTAAGTTTTTTTTGGCTTTAAGTTTCTACAGCAGTGTTTCTCAACCTTTTCTTCTTCTTCTTCGTTCGCCCTGAAAAGGACGGTGGTTGCGTCGTGTCTGTTTACAACGTAGCTGTGATATCTGCACCTTTCGGTCGACACATCCGACTTCTGCACGGCATTTTTTAGGACCGGGTTTGCCTTCCCATTGCGATCCGTGCTCGCTCAGCCAGCCTGCACTGCTGCAGACTGTTTCCAGGACCACCACGTGGAGGTGGAGCACGGTCTTGACCAGCTCTGGTTTGCTGGTCCTGACGCAGGCAGTCAAGCTATGAGTCGCTGACTGCGATCTCTATTGCTGCGTCTTGAGGTCCCTCTCAACCTTTTCACTACAGTGGAACCCATAACAAAAGTTGTCATAGCCCATAAAACCCCATACCTATGAAAATGATGTTACACGGATATAAAAATCTACATAGACACAGTCTTGGTACGTATTTCTCCTTGTTAGCACTTCTACTTTCTAGGAATGCCCATGATTTCTGCCTCTGTTTCTAAGTTCCATCTCTACACAGAACTTATATCTCTCATGTGGTTATGCACTAATATTTACACCGACATGGCAAACCCAAGAACTTACAAAGAGGGATGGTCATATTTGTAGTCACTAGTTGAGAAACTTGTTGAAACAAATTTTTTTCAGACCTAAGGTCCTTTTTTTCATGTCAGACTATATAAAAGTAAAGATAGTCCCATAGCAGAAACATTCAAGACATTTGAAGAAGTGTCGTCAACCAGGGACTGACGGCTCCTGAGCCAACCCAGCTCTAATGGGTACCTCCGAAGATGTCTAGTATCTGCCTGAATGGCGAGTGGACACCTGTCATTGTACAGGGAAATATGGGATACTCACGTAAAAATCAGTCTCAGGTTAGATATACTAACCGGAGATTCTCGCCTCGAGTAATAGCGGGTGTACGTTAAAAAAAACAAAGAGGGATGGTCATATTTGTAGTCACTAGTTGAGAAACTTGTTGAAACAAATTTTTTTCAGACCTAAGGTTCTTTTTTTCATGTCAGACTATATAAAAGTAAAGACAGTCCTATTGCAGAAACTGCCACAGGAGAGTGAAGTTTTAGAGACTGCACAAAATGTAAATTTACTGAAAGCTGCATTTGCCTGGGCTATTCTACTCGTTACCTCTGAGACGCATCTTCCATCTTATGTTATAAGTATGTCTTTATATTTGAATCTATTGACCTGTCTCAATACTGTCCCATTTACTGTCATAGTGCATTCTGGAGATGTTCTTTTCTTTGAGATGACCACTACCTCTGTATTTTTTGCTATATAGGCTAAGGCCTATTTTTGCTTTAATCACTGTTGTATCTTTCATTTCCTGAAACTCTTTTCAATTTTTTCACTTCTTAGGCTCTATCATCAGTATATATCAAGCTGTTTATACTATGTCCAACAACTGATATTCCTGACATGTCCTCTAAAGATCTCATTATATTTTCACTGTATAGATCAGGTGACAGCACACAACCCTGCCCAACATCCTCTATTATCTGCTATTTGGCTGCCAGTTCTTACAGTTGCCAGTATATGTTCTTTATTATTCTGAGTCTTTGCTTCTAAAGTTTATGCCTTCTAACATTTTGATAATTTCCTCATGTTTCATCATTGTCATAAAATTAACCGTGATACAACGTTAAAATATCTCCAATGATACAATGTAGGGATAAAAACTAATGCGTAAGCTACTAGAATACATGATCGCCCACGCCGCGGGTCATCACCCGCCATGGAAATTAAATTGTTAGACGTGAAGGCAAAACGTTTACCCTTGGAGCGGGATGAGAACGGAGATCAGAAAAAAAAAAATATGACTGAAACGTGCTTGGAACTAGCAAGGCTAAAAGGACGCAAATTGGTGGGGCAAGGAAAAATTCACGTCCCCAAGTTGACACAAGGTAAAGAAATCGACAAAAGGGACCTTAGCTATTATACGCCACAGTCATTTCTTGGACGCTTTTGCGATAACTTAGTCCGTTTATTTTTTGCAGTGATGAACGCATTTAGAAGATATAGAAGATTCTAGAAAACTAACCTTGAAAAGTAACTTTTTCGTAATAATGATGTTAGGAATATAAAACCTAGCTGGCCGGATGGGCCCATCTTGAGCAGTGAAATAATATGCTTTCATTTATACAGACGGATAGATAATAAGAAAGATATTGACAAAAGACTGTGTTGTTCATATCAGCGAGCGTCTGCATTGAAACAAAAATGTCCCTAATTTTCAAAAACTGCAGACTTGAGACTCAAAGCGCTAAAATCTAGTTGGTATGAAAGAGAGGGGATGGGCTGGAGAATTGTGGCTAAAAATAACTTTAAAGGCAAAATTGTGTAGGGGAAGGCAGAGTTGGTTCAAAAAACAAGTGTGTTTTTTTGTGAAACGCAAGTAGAGACGGACGGACCAACAGACAATAAGGCATACTTGACTGAGGTATGACTGAAATGACTTTTTGGTAGTAGGTTTGAATTTGAAAGGAAAAAAAAGGCGGTGATTGGCCATAGATGAATATATTATCGGCGCTCAGACGCGCATTTTTGCCATTCGTTATAAGTTGTCCTAGTAGACACAGTAAATAATATATAGTGGTGTATTCCCAGAAGCAAATTGATATCTTTAGAGGGACGACTAAAGCCAGCAGCTCAGCTGAGTTTTGCTAGCAATTAACTGTGTTCTATATTCATAATTCTGGTAAGACTGAAAGTATTTCTTTGTATATTTTAATATGTGTTTAATGTTTCGAGTGATTTGATACTGCCATATCAAAATCTATCCCTTACAAACAAGTAAGGATTCGCTCTAGACCCCCCGCCCCAGTTCAGGGTCTAGAGACAAATAAAATACATAAACTCCAGTAAGGATTATGAAGGACAGATCAAGTGTTGAGATCAGTGAAACATATCACCTATCCTATTCTATGGCAGAAAGCTAATGAACATATTTCAGAATATGTAGTCTGGGAGAACTTATCCTATGTGAAACCAACTTGGTAAGATGTGTTGTTTGGTCAAAAAGATCTGACCCGTCTATGTGTGGTGTTGTTGTGTGTAGTGTTGTGTCCAGAAATGGTTTAGAGGATGGAATTCTGACACATGACCAATACTTTATTGCAGAGCTGTGAGTTTTTATTTGGCACCAATGTGGTGTCAAATGATGAGTTAACTAATACAAGAGTGGACCCGTGCAGTTTATATTTTGGCAGAGCAGCCTGATATTGCCCCCAAGCACGGAGAGGTGGGGCCACCAGATCTCAGCACCAGAGCTGCACATTCAAGCTACGTGAGCGTCTGGTCTGCTGAGAATTCACCAACTCAACTTATTTTCTAACACACCCATAAAATTTCCATCAAATAACTGGACAATGTGTAGTCGCCATAGACAGGGAGTGATGAGGCCACCCCAACAGCACATCCATTAAGTGTTCTCCCAATTAGATTACAACTATAAACAGTAGTAATATTAACTAGTCTAGTAACATACATATGTACACACCTTGCATTTATTATGTCATATTCATGCATTTCTTTCATAATTGCAAAACCTTTCATATGTTCTGGCCAAAATAAAACCTTGGTTCAGAACAAATAAATTTAAAGAAAATTACTATCCAAATTTTACACATCTCGAGTTAGTTCAGTGTGTTATAACATTTTATTACTATTATTAGACTTGTTAAATATCTGTGTGTGTGTATGCAAACCACCACAACACATTACATATCAATACCCTAGAATTTTAACGTAGCCACATTCATTAGAAAAAAAAAAGATAGGTGTGAGGTCGTAGTGGTAGCAAGAAGGGCCTTCTGACAATTCACAGCTACATTTTATCTCAGGAGCCTTCACAGCTGACCTCATGCATCACACTTAGTAATATCACAATCAGACAATACCATCAAAACCACTACATATATTGGGGTCTCTTGTTCCGGGATAATTAGCCTATCAAATATATTAGGATCTCCTGGGGGGGAGAATTAGATTAGGGGAACACATTATAAAAATTAAAAGTGTCCCTTAAAATTAAAAGTGTCCCTGAAAATAAAAGTTGGTGAATCTTCACAGCCAGTGGTAGTTAATTGATTAATTAATTAATTAGAATTATTTTAGACTAGAGTAATTAGAATTACTTTAGTAGTTGGAAATTTTATTTTGCACATTGCTAGATTTGTTTAAAAAAGTATGGCGGAGCTAGCCAAATTCAGATCAGCTGCTGTGCTAACGGCAAAGGAGATGGGAATGGATGGTCAGATTTTAATTCAATATGTAACGGCTGAATGTGATAAATATATTGAAAGAGAAGAAAGAAGATTAGAAAAAGAGGCTGAAAGAAAATTAGAGTCTGAAAGGTTGGCTGAAGAGAAGAGGTTACAAATTGAGGCTGATAGGGAACTCAAGAGGCTGCAGATTGGCTGACAAAGAGCGAGGCAGAAGAAAAACGACAGCAAAGGGAGGCAGAAGAAAAAAGGTTGACTGCCGAAAGGGAGGCAGAAGATAAAAAGGCCGAAAGGGAGGCAGAAGATAAAAGATTGACTGCCGAAAGGGAGGCAGAAGATAGAAGGTTGCAGAGGGAGCACGAATTACGACTAAGGGAGCTGGAGCTACAAGGCCAGGCTCCTGAAAATGGTGCCAGCCCTTTTGCCTCAGATGCTACGCCCAGTCTGGGAGCCTCAACATCAGCTATGGGGTTTCATTTAGACCATTTTGTTGAAAAAGACGATGACATAGAGGGGTACCTAGGACGTTTTGAGTTATTAGCTACTACATATGGGTTAGAGAGAGAGAGAGGTGGAGTTTAAAGCTATCACAGGGACTGAGAGGCACTTCTTATGAAGTCTTCGCAAAAATGAACAGAGAAGACCAAGACAATTATGACATGTTAAAGCAGGCTTTGTTATTGAGGTACGAAAAAAATGGTGAATTTTATCGTAAGAAATTTAGAAATGCCAAACTGTTGTCTGGGGAGACATACCACCAATTCTCTGCCAGACTGGAAACCTATTTGGAGAAATGGACTGCTCTGGGGAAGACCCAAGATCTTAAAGAGATGATCATGATTGAGCAATTGAGAGAGTCCATGGCTCCAGACATGAGAAAATTTCTCATGGAACAAGGTGCAGAGAAGTTGGGGGAGGTTTTAAATGTCGCTGAAGGTATCAGGCAGCCCAGGCAGAGGTAAGTGGTGCTAAAAAGAAGCACATAGACAATTTTAAAGCTCCACAGCAATTTAATAAATTTGATAATAGAGAGCAGGGAAATAAAGGTAGGACAAACTTTGAACGGCCAAGAAATGACTACCGAGACAGAAACTCACAGTTCAATGACCAAAAATCCAATGAAAGAAAACCGTTTAACCAAGGAAAAAGATGGTGTAAATGGTGCAAGAAAGATAACCATAACACCGAATTTTGTAGAAGGAAACCTTCAAACATTGCTGCAATGAAGTCGGGGACTCAAAGATTAAAGGTTAATCCTAATGGACAGCAGGAACCTTATCACCCCCCAGTTTGTGAGGATGTTATTTGTAATGGGGTCACCATAAGGTGCCTTTATGATACAGGTTTGGATTATGATTCAGTTGTGAAGTCTAGCCTAGTGGACCCAAGTCAGTATACCACAGAAACAGTGGAAATACAAGGGGCAACTAAGGACATACCACTCATGACACTTCCCATCGCAAGGATAACGGTGAAAACTCGCTATGTGGAAGGAGAAATCAGAGCAGCAGTGATAGATGAACCAATCTACCCTCTGATATTGGGGTGTAGATACGTCTTCTTGGGGAATCCCGAGAGACCTGTGATCATGGCGACAGTGCAGACCAGGTCACAGAAGAAGGAGGAAGAAGGTGAACCTATAAATGCTCATCCAGAGGAGATGAGGAAGGCGCAGGCTGAGGATAGGACACTCAAGCCATGTTTTAAAAAATTGCCCAAATGCCACACACCTCCAAGCAAGGGGGAATATTTTATGAAGAACAAACTATTATACAGGAAGGCCGGAGCTGGAACAAATGGTCACAACCAGCTGGTTCTTCCCACTTCATATAGGGATAAAGTGATGGAACTCGGGCATGCGATTCCCTTCAGTGGTCACATGGGGATCAGCGCCACAGGACAGCGTATAGCTTGTCATTACTTCTGGCCAGGGATAACGGAGGATATAAAAAGATATGTCAAATCCTGCCCAGAATGTCAAAGGGTAGCTCCAAAGCACTGGACTGCTCCTGCAACTCTAGGGGAAATGCCCATAGTGGGAACACCTTTTGAGAGGGTTGCAGTGGATATTGTGGGACCTCTCACTCGGACCAAGAGGAGGAACAGTTACATCCTTACTCTGGTGGACACTTGTTCTATGTGGGGAGAGGCGGTAGCCCTGCCATCAATTGATTCAAAACATGTAGCAGAGGCACTACTTACAATATTTACCCGATTAGGATTCCCGCATCAAATCTTGACGGATAATGGCTCTCAGTTCAAGGGGAAACTAACGGAAGAAGTTTTTAAGCTATTTCAAGCCAGACACTTTCATTGTAGTCCGTACCATCCGCAAGGGAACGGCCAGGTAGAGAGGTTCAACGGGACTCTCATTTCTATCCTGAGAAAGCTGGCACACGAAAAACCGGATCTGTGGGATCAATTCCTGCCCGCCGCATTGTTTGCGTATCGGGAGGTACCACATAGTTCAACCGGGATGGCTCCCGCAACTCTGCTATTTGGGAGGCCAATAAAAGGTCCATTAGAAGCCTTATTAAGGACCTGGACAGATGAGAAGGCGGAAGAGACTGTTACCTCATCTTATCAATACGTGAACGAACTGACCACTCGTTTGAAAGCTGGATGGAAACTGGCAAATGATAATTTGAAACAAGCCAGGAAGAAACATGCAGCATATTTTAATAGGAAGGCAAAGGACAGAGAACTAGCTGTGGGAGAGAAGGTGCTGCTTCTACTACCCGGTAGCCAGAATAAATTACAAATTGGATGGCAAGGTCCATATACGGTTCTAGAGAAGGTGTCTAGAACAAACTATAAAATTGACAAAAAGGGGAAGGAGAAAGTTTATCATGTAAACCTGTTAAAGAAGTATCTGGACAGACCACTCCAGGAAAGCACCCCCTTACTGACCTTAGCTATCGCAACTCAAATGCAAAAGGAACCACTCACCTCACATGAATACCCATTACATCCTTGTGAAACAGCAGCACAGGTAAAAGTCAGTAAGCACCTGACTAAAAAACCAGAGGGAGAGAGTTCAACAGGTTCTGGAGGAACATACAGATGTATTAACAGATAAACCAGGCCATACAAATTTGCTACAGTATGACATGAAACTGGTAGACTCAAACCCAATCTGTATGAGAGCCTATTCTATTCCGTTCGCGAAGGAGAAGGCATTGAAGGAAGAAATAGATTATTTGTTGAAGGAGGGGATTATTTCACACAGTGAATCATCTTTTAGCTCTAGTGTCGTATTGTAGAGAAAACCGTCTGGGGAACACAGACTGTGCATAGATTACAGGAAACTGAATGCTGTCACAGAAGGACAAGTGGATCCATTACCAGACACAAAACAGTTATTTGCCAGACTGAACAAGGCAAAATACTTTTCAAAGGTGGATCTTAGTAAAGGCTATTACCAGATCCCAGTGAAGCCTGAAGTGAGACCTTATTTGGCTTTTAGCACTTCGGATGGACATTATGAATTCAACATGCTACCATTCGGACTGAAAAATGCTCCGAGTGTATTTTCAAGGATGATGCGCAAATTGTTGGATCCCCTGAATAACCCATGTATCACGAATTTCATGGATGATATTCTCGTCGCCACAGAGACATTTGAAGAACACATTGAAGCTCTAGAAATGTTATTTAATAGGCTTAGGGAGGCGAACTTGACTGCTAGGCCAACAAAATGTTGCATTGGATGCAAAGAGTTGGAATTCTTGGGACACACTGTATATCAGGGTAGCATGACCCCTGATCCCAAGAACTTGGAAAAACTGCAGAGAGCACCTAGACCACAAACAAAAAAGGACGTGCGATCATTCGTGTCGTTATGCGGATTTTATCAAAAATATATCAAAGATTTTAACTCTATTTGTGCTCCTCTGACTGATCTGACTCGCAAGGGACTTCCAGATAACATTATTTGGACTGCGCAAAGTGAATTAGCGTTCCAAGACTTAAAGGAAAAACTCACTAGCAAGCCTATTCTCAAACTGCCTGATTTGACACAGGACTTTGTCTTAAGAACCGATGCCAGTAATGTAGGACTCGGAGCGGCTTTGTTGCAAAGATCATCTTCACCTGATGGGGAACTGAAACCAGTCGCTTATGCAAGCCGCAAATTGAATAAGGCGGAACAAGGATACTCCACAAGCGAAAAAGAATGTTTAGCGTTAATCTGGGCAATAAAGAAGTTTCAAATCTATCTGTATGGTAGGACTTTTGTGGTCGAGACGGACCATCAGCCTCTCGTATTCTTATCTCAGGCTAAGCATGAAAACGCAAGATTGCTGAGGTGGTCTTTATTGCTTCAACCTTATCAGTTTAGTATCCAATATATCCCAGGCAAATTGAATGTCGGTGCAGATTTCCTCAGTCGGCACCCCTGTGATCAAAATTAGAGTAATGGCAGGAGTGAGGAGAGATTTTATCTATGTGTATCACTGGTTTTGGAACTTGCCGTAGGCATGTTTTCAAGTGGGGAGATGTGTCATAAAATTAACCGTGATACAACGTTAAAATATCTCCAATGATACAACGTAGGGATAAAAACTAATGCGTAAGCTACTAGAATACATGATCGCCCACGCCGCGGGTCATCACCCGCCATGGAAATTAAATTGTTAGACGTGAAGGCAAAACGTTTACCCTTGGAGCGGGATGAGAACGGAGATCAGAAAAAAAAAAAAATATGACTGAAACGTGCTTGGAACTAGCAAGGCTAAAAGGACGCAAATTGGTGGGGCAAGGAAAAATTCACGTCCCCAAGTTGACACAAGGTAAAGAAATCGACAAAAGGGACCTTAGCTATTATACGCCACAGTCATTTCTTGGACGCTTTTGCGATAACTTAGTCCGTTTATTTGAATGCAGTGACGAACGCATTACAAAACCAACTAACCTTGAAAAGTAACTTTTTCTTAATAATAATGTTAGGAATATAAAACCTAGCTGGCCGGATGGCCCATCTTGAGCAGTGAAATAATATGCTTTCATTTATACAGAAGGATAGATAATAAGAAAGATATTGACAAAAGACTGTGTTGTTCATATCAGCGAGCGTCTGCATTGAAACAAAAATGTCCCTAATTTTCAAAAACTGCAGACTTGAGACTCAAAGCGCTAAAATCTAGTTGGTATGAAAGAGAGGGGATGGGCTGGAGAATTGTGGCTAAAAATAACTTTAAAGGCAAAATTGTGTAGGGGAAGGCAGAGTTGGTTCAAAAAACAAGTGTGTTTTTTTGTGAAACGCAAGTAGAGACGGACGGACCAACAGACAATAAGGCATACTTGACTGAGGTATGACTGAAATGACTTTTTGGTAGTAGGTTTGAATTTGAAAGGAAAAAAGGCGGTGATTGGCCATAGATGAATATATTATCGGCGCTCAGACGCGCATTTTTGCCATTCGTTATAAGTTGTCCTAGTAGACACAGTGAATTATATAGTGGTGTATTCCCAGAAGCAAATTGATATCTTTGGAGGGACGCCATACTAAAGCCAGCAGCTCAGCTGAGTTTTGCTAGCAATTAACTGTGTTCTATATTCATAATTCTGGTAAGACTGGAAGTATTTCTTTGTATATTTTAATATGTGTTTAATGTTTCGAGTGATTTGATACTGCCATATCAAAATCTATCCCTTACAACAAGTAAGGATTCGCTCTAGACCCCCCGCCCCAGTTCAGGGTCTAGAGACAAATAAAATACATAAACTCCAGTAAGGATTATGAAGGACAGATCAAGTGTTGAGATCAGTGAAACATATCACCTATCCTATTCTATGGCAGAAAGCTAATGAACATATTTCAGAATATGTAGTCTGGGAGAACTTATCCTATGTGAAACCAACTTGGTAAGATGTGTTGTTTGGTCAAAGAGATCTGACCCGTCTAGGTGATGTTGTTGTTGTGTGTAGTGTTGTGTCCAGAAATGGGTTAGAGGATGGAATTCTGACACATGACCAATACTTTATTGCAGAGCTGTGAGTTTTTATTTGGCACCAATGTGGTGTCAAATGATGAGTTAACTAATACAAGAGTGGACCCGTGCAGTTTATATTTTGGCAGAGCAGCCTGATATTGCCCCCAAGCACGGAGAGGTGGGGCCACCAGATCTCAGCACCAGAGCTGCACATTCAAGCTACGTGAGCGTCTGGTCTGCTGAGAATTCACCAACTCAACTTATTTTCCAACACACCCATAAAATTTCCATCAAATAACTGGACAATGTGTAGTCGCCATAGACAGGGAGTGATGAGGCCACCCCAACAGCACATCCATTAAGTGTTCTCCCAAATAGATTACAACTATAAACAGTAGTAATATTAACTAGTCTAGTAACATACATATGTACACACCTTGCATTTATTATGTCATATTCATGCATTTCTTTCATAATTGCAAAACCTTTCATATGTTCTGGCCAAAATAAAACCTTGGTTCAGAACAAATAAATTTAAAGAAAATTACTATCCAAATTTTACACATCTCGAGTTAGTTCAGTGTGTTATAACATTTTATTACTATTATTAGACTTGTTAAATATCTGTGTGTGTGTATGCAAACCACCACAACACAATTACATATCAATACCCTAGAATTTTTACGTAGCCACATTCATTAGAAAAAAAAAAGATAGGTGTGAGGTCGTAGTGGTAGCAAGAAGGGCCTTCTGACAATTCACAGCTACATTTTATCTCAGGAGCCTTCACAGCTGACCTCATGCATCACACTTAGTAATATCACAATCAGACAATACCATCAAAACCACTACAACCATGTCAAATGCCTTAGT
Source organism: Oreohelix idahoensis (assembly GCA_024509875.1). Taxonomy (NCBI): domain Eukaryota; kingdom Metazoa; phylum Mollusca; class Gastropoda; order Stylommatophora; family Oreohelicidae; genus Oreohelix; species Oreohelix idahoensis. Next base: position 406,098 of record JAMPIV010020938.1, read on the forward strand.
GATTGCATCTTTACTGTCCAGAAATCCATACTTTTCATCACCTATTTCTGGTTTTATTTTACTTCTAACTCTTCTCATGATAATTCTTAATAATATTTTAGTCACATCAGTCACTGTGCATTGGTCTTCACATCTGAAGGCACCACACTTCCTTGGAAAGAGTTATAAATGGTCTTCACATTCATAGGCTCCAGGTTTCCATAGCTAAGCTACAAATATATGGTTACGATAGGGTTTTAGAAAGAATTTTTTTGTGAAGCAAAATCTGACTTACCTGATGACTTTCCACCAATGGCCCAGACCGTTCCATTTGCCTTTACAGAGTACGCCAGTCTGACACTGTCAATGAGGTCAAGGTCAAGAATCTGTTTGATCTTAATTTCAAGGATGGCTGTCTCCCCGGTAGTACATGCCTTGTCCTCTTCTATGCTGGAGACAGTGTAGGACAGGATGTACTGGGTCTGAAAGCAATAGATGATGAGAAGTATCTTACACAATACACTGGCACTGAGGATGTTACTGCAGTCTTCACAGTTTATTCTACAAGGTGTCCCAAAAATCTGTATACCTCTATACCATAAAATCTTTTATTCTGATATTTATATATATATTTTTTTTAATGTGATAACTCCTTCTTGGGTATTGTTAAGCAGACGGTTAGCCAAAGTAGATACAACAGACCAACTTAAGGAGGCAATTTGCACTGCATTCAAATGCATTACACAACAAATGTTAAATAAAATGAATAATTGGACATGGTGGCGTAACATCATGTGTGCACAGATCAATGGTGCCCATATTGATGTTACTAATGTTTGTGCAATAGTGAAAGTATCAGAAATATATCTTATTAAAAAAAATTGATTAAACTTCATTTTCTTACATAAACAACAGGTTTAGGTGTTTAGGGACTTTTGGGATACCCTGTGATCAGATAAAATGACCTTGCAGTAACTGTTGTTTTAAAGGCCGCCATGTCTGTGTAAACATGTATCCAGTTTCTACAGCAGACGTTAGAGCTGCCGCAGCGCAGTGGTTAGTGCATTGGCTACCTAGCTCGGTGGTCCATGGTTCGATCCCCAGTTGAGGTGGGATTTTTTAGACTGCAAATGGCTCCGGGGTCGACCCAGCCTCATGAATTGGGTACCAGAGCAACTCTGGGAAGGCTTAAGGCAGCCGGCGTGATGCTGACCACATTACCCCTAATGTGCCGATGGTCAAGAAAATATAGGCCTAACATTATATTCCCAATACGCCTCAATGGGCTTGTAACGGGATCCTCCCTTACAGCAGACGTTGATGGTCACTTATCTGCTAACTGATGACTCTGTGATTTCTTAATGTAAAATTTACTGTTTTATTTTTCAAGTGTACTTTTATCTCTGATGTGTTTAGTAAGGAGGTAAGTATTTGAAGGACTTGGCTGTTTTGTTTTCTCAAGTACATGACAAAATCTTAATAAATTCTGCAGCACAATGGAAGACAGATTTGTAACATTGTTGTTGATTAACTAGGGTTGCTGAGCTTAATGCTATTTTTTGCAGCCAATGCCAAGTTGAAGGATTTACATGTGTTCTGTAGTTGTTGAGTGGTGTTGTACAGAGAGTTTGTGATTGTTGGGAGTCCGGCAGTAGCTTTCTTCTTTCTGTGGAGAGTCCTGGGCAAGAGAGCAGTACATGCTGAACTGTCTCATATGAGTGGGTACAGTTGCTGCAATTGGGCTCATGTATGGGGTTTAATTTGTTTAAGTACTTGTTGAGTAGATTTGTAATGCTATCTCTCCATGCTTCAAGTTGTATGTGAGTTTTCTGCAGACATATTTTATCCTCTCCCTTCTTATCTTGAGTGTCCCTTTTTTTATACATATTCTTCTTCTTCTTCGTACACTCTCATACGTCTACTTGAATGTTTTCAAAGAGAGAAGTAGTCAGTTGAGGCTATTTGAATTTCCGTAGAGCTATTCCACAAATGGTACTGGTGTCGGGCCACATGTGCTTTCTCTGTTCCACATATGTTGGGCAACTATGAAGCTCATGTTCAGCAGTTATTTTATCAGTGCCACAGTTACACTCGTCGGTAGTCACTATCTTTAGCTTGTTGAATAGATGGTATCCCAATCTGTTGCATCAGCTTTCAACATTTTCAAAAGTGCTCTTAATCAGTTTAGATTTACTGTGCGCAGAGTCTACTATAAAATTCTGTATGTTGGAACTTGTTATTACTTTCATTGACATTCACTGCTTTTCAATTACTATTAATTACTTTTGGCTACCATTTTTTGGGGGCCTCTTGAGGAGACAATGAATTAATAGAACTACTGCTCCCACAGGTATGCCATAAAAGGTGACTAAAATGAGGTTGTGCTTGGGGTTTCCAACCTCATTAAAAACTTTCCTGCTTGAATTCTTCAAGGAAACCAATAGTTTCCTGCTTGAATTCTTCAAGGAAACCAATAGTTTCCTGCTTGAATTCTTCAAGGAAACCAATAGTTTCCTGCTTGAATTCTTCAAGGAAACTGATAGTTTCCTGCATATATTTAATTAATTAACAATCATCTTTAGGATAAGACGATGTGGTAAAGTATTAACAAATGTGGGATGTGATGAATTGAAGAAGAACAGGAGGGGAGGAGTATGACTGGGTTGGCCCCTCAGAAAATGAAGTGTGAGAGACATAGGTTAAGCAAAATGTACACGAAGAGTTACAGAACAGACAGCAAACTGCAGAAGATTATAGTCAGTAGAAGGACTGTGACACAAGAATATAGTCAGTAGAAGGACTGTGACACAAGAATATAGTCAGTAGAAGGACTGTGACACAAGAATATAGTCAGTAGAAGAACTGTGACACAAGAATATAGTCAGTAGAAGAACTGTGACACAAGAATATAGTCAGTTGAAGAACTGTGACTCAAGAATTTCATCAGAAGAAGAACTGTGACACAAGAATATAGTCAGTAGAACAACTCTGACAGAAGAATAGAGAGTCAGTAGAAGAAATCTAGCAGAGAGAATAGAAAGTCAGCAGAACCCTGACAGAAGAATAGAAAGTCAGCAGAACTCTGACAGAAGAATAGAAAGTCAGCAGAACTCTGACAGAAGAATAGAGAGTCAATAGAAGAATACTGAATCAAGAGAAGAACTCTTGACAGAAGAATAATGGAGGAAAAGTAATACTGAAGAAAGATCAGTGTCCCCCATAAGGAGATCAGAAAAATACATGACATGAATGTACCTGAAAGTTCTGAATGCTGCAGCTGTAGTCAAACTCATGTGGCTGTGGGTTTGTATCCAGTGGACATGAATACGAACACGTGAATGAAAGATCTAGGACAGGAAGTACTGGAATGTTGCTGTTCAGTTGCCATAACAACGATACACTCTGATGATGACTGACAGGCTGCAGGTAAAAACAAAGATATAATTAATGCCCACTTACTTAGAAAAAAAAAAGTAAATATTCTGGTATTACAGATCAAAATCAGCATTTCCTCAATTACCTTTCAGCTTCACCTGAAGTGTTGTGTTCACAAAAACACTACAAGCCTTCCTGTCCTGTACTATCCATTCTTCTGTATCCCTTTTATGTCTGTCTCCAGTTTCCTTTTCCATGTCTTCTCTTCTTTCTCGTTCGCCCTGAAAAGGACGGTGGCTGCGTCGTGTCTGTTTGCGCCTAAGCTGTGATATTTGCACCTTCCGGTCGACACATCCGACTTCTGCACGGCATTTTTTAGGGACCGGGTTTGCCTTCCCATTTCGATCCGCACTCGCTCAGCCAGACTGCACTGCTGCAGACTGTTTCCAGGACCACCACGTGGAGGTGGAGTGCGGTCTTGACCAGCTCTGGTTCGCTGGTCCTGATGCAAGCAGTCAAGCTATGGGTCGCTGACTGCTTTCACTATTGCTGCATCTTGCGGTCCCCTTTTCCATGTGTTCTTTGGTCTCCCCTATTTCTTTTCCTCTGGGGATTCCAAAATATAAAAAAAACTGTCCTGTAATGCTACCAACTGTTCTCTCAACGTGTGTTCTATCCAATGCAAGAATCTTCTCATCACACTGTCAACACATTTACTTGGACAAAATGGCTGACTGTACCTTTAAAAAATTCTGATCACTCCGAAATAAACACCCAGATCAGTACAACAGTGCCATGTGCAGTTCCTGGGAAAGGGGGGGGTGTCTCTGATGGGACACAGAAAGAAAAAGACTACTGCTCCCTCAGGCAGGTCGTACAAGAAGTCTTAAATGAGGTTGTGCATGAGGTTGTGCAACCTCATCATGTAAAAACATTCATAGAAGCTTCAAATCTGCAGGAGCTGGTGTGAATCTACTATTCTGGTCATGCAGGGGTACGTGGTAATGGGAGAGCTGACAAACTGGCATCAAGAGCCATCCACAGTGGGGACACTGGATATGAATAAGGGAAAGATACTGTAGACCTCACAAACCAAATAAACATCGTCATCTTCTTCTTCAAGTACCGTGACAGATGGCATAGGTGATCATGTCTCTCCCCAACCTCCACTGCTGGTTATCAGTTCTGTTGTTGACTTCTTCCTACGCCATGACATCAGCATCCAGTATCTTCTCTTTCATCCTCAGTTGTCTTTTTCCTTCAATCTTTCCTGTTGTCACAATATATTCCAGCTTCTTCTTCTCATTACATGTCCAAAGAATAAAGATTGTTTGCTTCTAATATGAGTAATAAGCTACCTGATGATAGGAAACTCTATACAGAGTGATACAACAGGAGGCAATCTGATCATCAGAAGCTTCCCTCTGTCGATCAAGTGTTTCGGCCCCTTAATCTCCTTTACACTATAAGTGGGGGAGGGGGGGGGGGCACTTAGGTCATGACTCCCAAGTGTCAGCCTCCTGTTGTCTAGTGCAGAGAATTGAACCCACTTCACATTGGTTGCAGCTTTCAAATTCACTCCTATTTTCTGCCAGCTGGAGGCAATTGTGGAAGTAACCCTTATGTTGAAAACAAATTACTGTCCTGAGTTCCATAGCCCGTTGCGGTTGCAACTCGAGACAGTAATAATACACTGTCATCTTTCAGGGCATTACTATTTTTAGCTGTCCATTGTGCTCTTAACTTTCTTCTCTAAAACCACATCTTTGTGGCCTCATGGATTTTCCTGCTTGTCAATGACTCACTTCCATATGTCAAGATTGGCTCTAATTAACGTTGACGAACTCTCTATCTTAGCATCATAACCACACATAAATTAAATGTAGCTAACAAACAGAATCATACCAAAATCTGATCCGGTCTATTCAAAAGCATCAGTTCCACATCACGACATTCTGGTGCTTCCAACTTGGGGTCAAACAAGGTCAAACTTGTACTAGTATTTCCATGTATGATAATCTGGAAGTACTGCCTTTAATTTTAGCAGACAAAACAAAATATTAATATTTTAATTTCATGGTGTTTAATTACAGATGAAATGTTACTTTAAGTTTCAGTTAATAATGTTAATCGCGGAGATGTCATACAAAACAATGAAAAAAAAACGCATAGAAATAATGAAACCTGGTGACTAACCAATATTCTACCTCCATACGTATGACAAAACAATTAATAAAAAGCATTCTTTATAATGTATTGTGTAGTAAGGTTCTTGTAATGCCAGACTTATAAAACTGACTGCTCTACGTTAATGAGTCATGCTTCAAAAATCAAATTAAGTGGAGACAATATCTACTTTTTGTTGTTGAGATTTCTGGTTATGTTGAACTGGATCTGCTGTTCAGATTTTCATAAATGTAATGAACAAACACATTACCTACAGTAACAATTTCCACAAATGAAAGGATAATATGACACTGTTTTATAACAGTCTATTACAAAACTAAATATTGTTAAAAACAATGAAAATCCATAAAAAGATAGTACTTTGCACAAAGTTATTGCATACAAAATCAATTTAGTCCTGGGAGTATCAGGAATGTGTGTAAAATGGATTAAATTTAACAAATTTTAAGCATAAAGTCTGGTAGAATTTTCCCCCAGAGTTAAAACAATCAATCATGCCTAAGACAAGTGTTATTACCTTGGCGTAAGGCAAGAAACTAAAATAACGACTCAGCATAGGCAACAAACAACTCTGTGCTACATTGTTTATAACTCAGTCCTGCCTGTTCCCTAAAAGTGTCAAAACTATCTTTGGTTACCTTTACTCCTCTTGTCATTCATATTGCCCTCCTTTTTAATACTGTTCTACTATAAACTTCTAAACTAGTCAGTTTGACCGCAGTGCCCTTCTACTATAAACTTCTAACCTCAGTCAGTTTGACCGCAGTGCCCTTCTACTATAAACTTCTAACCTCAGTCAGTTTGACTGCAGTACCCTTCTACTATAAACTTATAACCTCAGTTAGTTTGACTGCAGTACCCTTCTACTATAAACTTATAACCTCAGTCAGTTTGACCGCAGTGCCCTTCTACTATAAACTTATAACCTCAGTCAGTTTGACTGCAGTACCCTTCTACTATAAACTTCTAACCTCAGTCAGTTTGACCGCAGTGCCCTTCTACTATAAACTTCTAACCTCAGTCAGTTTGACCGCAGTGCCCTTCTACTATAAACTTCTAACCTCAGTCAGTTTGACCGCAGTGCCCTTCTACTATAAACTTCTAACCTCAGTCAGTTTGACAACAGTGCCCTTCTACTATAAACTTCTAACCTCAGTCAGTTTGACCGCAGTGCCCTTCTACTATAAACTTCTAACCTCAGTCAGTTTGACTGCAGTGCCCTTCTACTATAAACTTCTAACCTCAGTCAGTTTGACTGCAGTGCCCTTCTACTATAAACTTCTAACCTCAGTCAGTTTGACTGCAGTGCCCTTCTACTATAAACTTCTAACCTCAGTCAGTTTGACTGCAGTGCCCTTCTACTATAAACTTCTAACCTCAGTCAGTTTGACTGCAGTGCCCTTCTACTATAAACTTCTAACCTCAGTCAGTTTGACTGCAGTGCCCTTCTACTATAAACTTCTAACCTCAGTCAGTTTGACTGCAGTGCCCTTCTACTATAAACTTCTAACCTCAGTCAGTTTGACTGCAGTGCCCTTCTACTATAAACTTCTAACCTCAGTCAGTTTGACTGCAGTGCCCTTCTACTATAAACTTCTAACCTCAGTCAGTTTGACCGCAGTGCCCTTCTACTATAAACTTTTAACCTCAGTCAGTTTGACTGCAGTGCCCTTCTACTATAAACTTATAACCTCAGTCAGTTTGACCACAGTGCCCTTCTACTATAAACTTCTAACCTCAGTCAGTTTGACTGCAGTGCCCTTCTACTATAAACTTCTAACCTCAGTCAGTTTGACTGCAGTGTCCTTCTACTATAAACTTATAACCTCAGTCAGTTTGACTGCAGTGCCCTTCTACTATAAACTTCTAACCTCAGTCAATTTGACCGCAGTACCCTTCTACTATAAACTTCTAACCTCAGTCAGTTTGACTGCAGTGCCCTTCTACTATAAACTTCTAACCTCAGTCAGTTTGACTGCAGTGCCCTTCTACTATAAACTTATAACCTCAGTCAGTTTGACTGCAGTGCCCTTCTACTATAAACTTCTAACCTCAGTCAGTTTGACTGCAGTGCCCTTCTACTATAAACTTATAACCTCAGTCAGTTTGACTGCAGTACCCTTCTACTATAAACTTCTAACCTCAGTCAGTTTGACCACAGTACCCTTCTACTATAAACTTCTAACCTCAGTCAGTTTGACTGCAGTGCCCTTCTACTATAAACTTATAACCTGTCAGTTTGACCACAGTACCCTTCTACTATAAACTTCTAACCTCAGTCAGTTTGACTGCAGTGCCCTTCTACTATAAACTTCTAACCTCAGTCAGTTTGACCACAGTACCCTTCTACTATACACTTCTAACCTCAGTCAGTTTGACTGCAGTGCCCTTCTACTATAAACTTCTAACCTCAGTCAGTTTGACCACAGTACCCTTCTACTATAAACTTCTAACCTCAGTCAGTTTGACTGCAGTACCCTTCTACTATAAACTTCTAACCTCAGTCAGTTTGACCACAGTACCCTTCTACTATAAACTTCTAACCTCAGTCAGTTTGACTGCAGTGCCCTTCTACTATAAACTTCTAACCTCAGTCAGTTTGACTGCAGTGCCCTTCTACTATAAACTTCTAACCTCAGTCAGTTTGACTGCAGTGCCCTTCTACTATAAACTTCTAACCTCAGTCAGTTTGACTGCAGTGCCCTTCTACTATAAACTTCTAACCTCAGTCAGTTTGACTGCAGTGCCCTTCTACTATAAACTTATAACCTCAGTCAGTTTGACTGCAGTGCCCTTCTACTATAAACTTCTAACCTCAGTCAGTTTGATTGCAGTGCCCTTCTACTATAAACTTCTAACCTGCCAGTTTGACTGCAGTGTTTTTGTACTATTAACTTCTAACCAGCCCTTCTACTATAAACTTATAACCTCAGTCAGTTTGACCACAGTACCCTTCTACTATAAACTTCTAACCTCAGTCAGTTTGACTGCAGTGCCCTTCTACTATAAACTTCTAACCTCAGTCAGTTTGACTGCAGTGCCCTTCTACTATAAACTTATAACCTCAGTCAGTTTGACCACAGTACCCTTCTACTATAAACTTCTAACCTCAGTCAGTTTGACTGCAGTGCCCTTCTACTATAAACTTATAACCTCAGTCAGTTTGACTGCAGTGCCCTTCTACTATAAACTTTTAACCTCAGTCAGTTTGACTGCAGTGCCCTTCTACTATAAACTTCTAACCTGCCAGTTTGACTGCAGTGTTTTTGTACTATTAACTTCTAACCAGCCCTTCTACTATAAACTTCTAACCTCAGTCAGTTTGATTGCAGTGCCCTTCTACTATAAACATATAACCTCAGTCAGTTTGATTGCAGTGCCCTTCTACTATAAACTTTTAACCTCAGTCAGTTTGACTGCAGTGCCCTTCTACTATAAACTTCTAACCTCAGTCAGTTTGACTGCAGTGTTTTTGTACTATTAACTTCTAACCAGCCCTTGTACTATTAACTTCTAACCTCAGTCAGTTTGACTGCAGTATTCTTCTACTGTGTTTAACCTCAGTCAGTTTGACTGTAGTACCATTCTACTGTAAAGCTTTTAACCTCAGTCAGTTTGACTGTAGTACCACTCTACTGTAAAGCATTTAACCTCAGTCAGTTTGACTGTAGTACCACTCTACTGTAAAGCTTTTAACCTCAGTCAGTTTGACTGTAGTACCATTCTACTGTAAAGCTTTTAACCTCAGTCAGTTTGACTGTAGTACTCTTCTACCATCTTCAGAATTCAGAATATGAGAGAGAAAATGAAGGTCAGAGTAGAATACTACAAGACTGCTCCAGCAATAAAGACCTCAACAGCTCAAAGTTTGTAAGAAGATATACTAAATACAGTTACAGTACAACTGTTGACCACAGACAAACTCTGACAGAAAAAAATATATACTTAACTGTTTCCCAGCTGTGTAGACTTTGTGTATGGCTCGGAATGGCTGAACAAACTCAACATTCTGATAGAAGGTTTTTTGCCAACCATCTACTGTAACACCCACCTACATTTACACAGAAGAATGAATTCACAACAAAAAATATGAGCATGAAAAAATTTAATGATCATCAATAACAAAATTCAACTGGTTCTTTTTGTGACGTTCTTTGCTAATAATTTTGCACAGCCATTTTAGATGTTGTATGTTCAATGAAATACAACAAATTTATTAGAAATAGCAATTATTAATGTAAAGGTAGTCCCAATTATTAATGTAAAGGTAGTCCCAATTATTAATGTAAAGGTAGTCCCATAATATATACTGCTGTAGGGGACTGTAGAGTTTGAGACTACACTATACCAAGTCCAGCTTTAAGAGGTGGGGTGACAGGTTCCCTTCCTCACTGCCTTTGTCTTCCCTAACTCAAGAGCAGAGTCAGGTGCCCAATTAAAGCTTAGGAGACTGGCGCCACCATGTTTTGAAGCCAGTTCCCTTACTGCTAGAAGCCAGCGCTCTAAACACTCTGCTAAACGGACACTCGATATCCATGAGCTAAAACTAAAGTATTTAATGAAAAAAGATTTTAATTATGAAACAGCATCATCATCATAAGTTTATTGTCATTCATTCAGTGTTGTCTTCTCATCTCTTGTTTCAGTGGCACTTGTCTGCTCCTGCAATTCCATCAATGGAGCAGTGGAAAATTCAAAGTAAATTATATTTTACCAACCACTAACTTCACCTCAAAGAAAAGCCTGTACTCCTGTCTAATTCAGTTCATGATTAAAGTAAGTTTTTGTAGCCTAGCTCATGAATTTTCACTGGGAATGAAGACATAATTGCCATTAACTCCTCTGGGGATACCAGACTTTTAAAGGCCGGTGGGAGTAGATTAGTTCAAAATTTCTCAAGCTTTAAAATTCATCATCTTTCCCCCTCCATCACCTAGAGGTCTATCAAATCATTCTCTGTGATCTACAAGTTGATCGGGATCTACTTTATGACCCCCCTGCCCTCCCTTCAGATCTAGCATATCCAACAATATTCCCTCAGGACTTTCAAGCTGAGACCACAATGATCTTGAAGGTTTGAACCCCACAATCCACTGATTACCTTGCTAGTCATGCTTTGGCTGTGATCATTTTTCAGACAGAAGTACACCAGAACTGGAACTTCGAGAGTGCTGTGAGGACTTAAAGCACTCAGGGCTATCTCTTTGGCATCATTCTGTGCAGAAATGCTAAAGAATGGGGAGGTTGTGAAGGATAATGGGGATTCATCCTTCAAGCTGTAGCTTCCTGACTTACAGATCAAGATTCCCTTCTGTTCTATCCCAGATAAGAACTTTTCTGTTTGATTGAAAAAAAAAAAGATCATTCTATTATTAATACAAGTAAGAAGGATAAAACACTTAAGAAGAAAGGTAGATGGAGTTAGAAGACAGGTAAATGGAGTTAGAAGACAAGGAGAAGACAGGTAAATAGAGTTAGATGATGAGGAGAAGATAGGTAAATTGAGTTAGAAGACAAGGAGAAGACATGTAGATGGAGTTAGAAGACAAGGAGAAGGCAGGTAAATGGAGTTAGAAGACTAGGAGAAGACAGGTAAATGGAGTTAGAAGGCAAGGAGAAGACAGGTAAATGGAGTTAGAAGACAAGGAGAAGACAGGTAAATGGAGTTAGAAGACAAGGAGAAGGCAGATAAATGGAGTTAGAAGACAAGGAGAAGACATGTAAATGGAGTTAGAAGACAAGGAGAAGACAGGTAAATGGAGTTAGAAGGCAAGGAGAAGACAGGTAAATGGAGTTAGAAGACAAGAAGATGAAGTGTAGAGGAAGTTAGAATGTAAGGAGAAGTGTAGAAGGAGTTAGAAGACAAGAAGAAGTGTAGAGGAAGTTAGAATATAAGGAGAAGTGTAGAGGGAGTTAGAAAACATGGAGAAGAAGTGTAGAGGAAGTTAGAATATAAGGAGAAGTGTAGAGGGAGCTAGAAGACTAGGAGAAATGTAGAGGGAGTTAGAAGACTAGGAGAAATGTAGAGGGAGTTAGAAGACAATGAGAAGTGTAGAAGAAGTTGGAAGCAAGGAGAAGAAGTTTAGAGGAAGTTATTGGACAAGGAGAAGAAGTGAAGAGGGAGTTCAAAGACATGGAGAAGAAGTGTAGAGGCAGTTAGAAGACATGGAGAAGAAGTGTAGAGGGAGTTAGAAGACGAGGAGAAGAAGTGTAGAGAGAATTTTAACATAAGGAGAAGAAGTGTAGAGAGAATTTGAAGATAAGGAAAAGAAGTGTAGAAGAAGTTAGAAGACAAGGAGATGTAAAGGGAGTTAGAATATAAGGAGAAGTGTAGAGAGAGTTAGAAGATAAGGAGATGAAGTGTACAAACAAACAAACTTTATTTTCAAAGGGTTAAGAATAGGGCACGCAGGCCCGTCTGACATTCTGCCCTTCCTCTCTCTCTCATCATGTATACTGTATCCTTTCATCCTCACATTTACTTTAAGTATTAAGTGTATAGGAAGTTAGAAGACAAGGAGAAGCATAGAGGGAGTTAAACAATAAGGAGATGAAGTGTAGAGGAAGCTAGAAGACAAGGAGAAGTGTAGAGGAAGTTAAAAGATAAGGAGATGAAGTGTAGAGGAAGCTAGGACAAGTGTGGAGGGAGTTAAAAGACAAGGAGAAGTTTAGAGGAAGTTAGAAGACAAGGAGAAGTTTTAGAGGAAGTTAGAAGATAAGGAGAAGACAGGTAGATGGAGTTCGAAGATAAGGAGACAGGAGGTCCCATGTTCAAGTTGCGCACGTTAAAAATCCCTCTGCAGCTGGAAATTGTAAAGAGTAGGCCATATGGACACTGCCCTGGCAAATTTTAAAAATTAGGAAACCTATTCACCATACAAATATTTATAGAATGTGTGATTCCTGTATATACACATTAAGATTCTCGCCAGTGCTACGGAGTTCGTGCACTGTGCTGAGATCCTTCTTGTGTGATCTAAGGGAGGAGATCGGAGCCACTGATGGAGTTGTCCATGTGCAATGAAGATAGTCCTTAAAACCAAACCAAACCAATCCTCAAAAGATCAGAAAAGTATTGGCATTTTTACTGGAACGCCATTTGGTTTCCAAAGTTTTTTCTGAGGACAAGGAAGGAAAACGAAAATAGAATCACTTCTCCCTCATATATGTTACAAGAGGTGACTAAAGTGAGGATGTGTATGGGTCTGGTGGCAACCTCATCCTGTAAAACAAATAACAACAGAAAACATAGCTTCAGCAGTGGCCCCATGATACTTAAGGTAGCCGTAGGGTAGAATTTCATTACATTTTTGGTGAAAAACTTCAGACTTTTAAAAAAATGTTTTTATTAAGCCAGACCATTTCTCTCCACAATACATAGGTTTATATTGTCCAGTGATGCATAGTTTTTTTACTTTTTAAGGGATATTAATTTTCCTTGACAACGCATTGTTTACCCCTGGTTACTAACCACTTTCTGAAAATTATGATTCCCACACTAAAAAAGGTGAATTGATAATCATTCCATAACTCTTCTGTACCAAAAAAACACCAGAGAACCATTTGTTGGGAAGGCACATTACTCTCCATAGTCTGTGTTCCCTTCTTTTTTCTATCAACTTTGGCATTGAAATATCAATTCTATCCTGCTCAACCATTATGTTGCACCTGTTTGAGTGAAAAAGTTACTTTATTGTGGGTAAGCTGTACAATGCAATTTGGCAAGAACACTATGGGTGACAAAAAAAAAGAATAGAAGTCGAGAAAATGCAAATTTCTTGGCAATCAGCACACAGGTATTAGTGGTAGCAAATCAAAAAAATAATGAAGCATCTGTTATTGAAATAACTTCATAACAGCATGCATGAAATGTGTAGAATGTTGTAAATGCATGATGTCATGTAAGCTCAATGAAGAATCAAAGTATCCAAAGCAGGTTTTCTGTCACACAATCGTTGTCAAATGTAGCAACTGCTCGCGAGAAAAATCTTTCAAAACATCAAGAGATGCAGACAATGTAAAGGAAACGGGGAAAAACACAAAAAAGAACAAGGAAATTAATATAAGGACGGTAACGTTTATACGACCACTTGGCCAAGGTCATGTTGTGAATATGTGCGAAGCAACACAGAATCACCAACACCATCAAAAAGTCTTCTGACAAAGCGAAAGCAAGAAAAAAGACTTTGAGAGGCATCAGAAAAGGGTTTACTGACAAGGCAGAAGAAAAGGAAGGGGATATGTATACTCTTGGAGGTCATTAAGATGAAGTAAGCGCACAATAAAATGTTTCGTTAACAAATTTTTCTCCTTTTTCTCACTTTCCCTTTTTAGCATGACAGGTACATTTTGAGATGCCATATCTCAAGAATGAATTGTTGGAATGCTCTGAAACTTTGCAAAGTGTTTCTTAACATCTTAAACCTTGTCCTGAACCTAATTTTGTTTTGCCCTCTCAATTTGTTTTATTTTTACAGATGTTTTCATACTAATGAGGTTCGATAAATTTCCAATTTTATTTTTGTTTACAAATGGTCACACATAGGATATGCTATATTTCTTGATATCCCAAATATTTTAGGTTTAGGACAAAGTGCATTCATTTGTGGACTTGTATGCAGAATTTCAACTCTCTATGTTGAGAAATAATTATGTTATGTGGGTTTATGTTAAATGGCAAACTACTGAATGAAAAAATTGCCTAGAAAAATCACAAACAGCCAATAAAAGCTGAGGTTGATTGCCACGTCCTGTAAAGGATAAGCAACTAACTTATGTGGGTTTAAAGTAACCCTGCATTTTTTATACTGCGGTGGCCATTTTGAATAGCTAATTAGCATAATTATGCAATCAATAATATGGTTAGAATTCTCTCTTACCAAGGAACACTTTGACATATTATAGGCAAAATGTAAAGTTATTTTTAAGAAAAATTCATGTTTCTACACCACGGCTACCTTAAGGAGATTAACATGAGATGATGATGAGATATTCATATCTGGAGAAGGGCGCGTCAAAGAACAATGCAAAAGGTGAGAAAATAATTATGGTAAAATTAACAATCCGGTGAAAAGGTTCAGTGTTTGAAGATAGTAGTTAAGTATTGTTAAATTCTGGAAAAAAAAAGTCAGTGTAACATTCAGAGACATACTGACTTGTCAGTACAGGTTTGGTTTGGTTTTTGGATTTAAGGACTATCCTTATTGCACAGGGACAACTCCATTAGTGCTCCGATCACCTCCCTTTGATCACACAAGGAGGATTTCAGCACAGTGCATGAACTTCATAGCATCAGCAAGAATCCCAATGTGTGAGTATAGGAATCACACATTCTATAAATATTTTTGTGGTGGGTAGGTTTCTAATTTTTTAATTTTGCCAGGACAGCGGCCGTGTGGCCTACTCTTTATGATTTGTAACTGCCATGGAATTTTTAACACGCGCAACTTGAACACAGGATCTCCTATTTTTTTCACCCTTATCTGAGAAGGCTAGGCATCCAATCTCACTACCCAGGAGACCAGGGAGAAGTATGACATCATTAGGACCACTGGTTCTGAAAAAAAAAATTCCCATAAATTAAATTCCTTCTACTGGGAATCGAACCCGGTACCTTTATAAGTTGAGGTGGATGCCATACCTCTTATCCATTCCGACTCCTTTCAGTGCAGGTCACCACTGTCAAGTGAGTTTTAATGGTGTTTAACATCATTACTGACACCTGTAACCTACATCATTTGATAGCAGAGAAGTAAGAAAGTTCATAAAATATACACAGCTCCATCAATATTTTAACCAAATCACAGGTTTTCATTTTTGTTTATGAGCTTTTGTTTTTGAAACCAGGTATGTCAGCTTGCTATCACTTTGTGAGGATGTGTCACATATTAAAATAGTGGTTAGTCTTCATTCATTTTACTGTTTTTTTTTGTTTGTTCCCCATGGAGCATGGAGCTACTACTACAGCTAGTCTCCCTGCATTAACAAAAGCATTCACGTACTTCTGCCACAGTGGTTCCTGTAACAATTTGTTTTACATGATCAGGTTTCCAGCACCCATGCACATCCTCATTCATATATTCGCTTCTTACAAAATGCCTAAGGCAGCTGTAAATCTATTCTATAACTGTCTCCCCACAGACACCCCCCCCGCCAGGTAACTAACTACACAGGGCTCAGCTTGTCATACCTGTGTCTTTTGGCTTCAAGCAGAATTCTGGCAGTATGCTGACTACCTTGAAATAGGCATCTATGGATGTCAACGGTTTGAGCAGGTCCAGAGACCTGACACTCAAACACATCTGTCCCAAGTGGAAAACACCTTTCTCATTGGCCTGAAAGAAACGTAAGGTTACACTTGGATATTTCAACTTACTATTCATGACCACGGAATAAAAAGGATCAAACCAGAATCCACTCGTGTGTTACCAAGGCCCAAAAGGGTAGCAAAGAACAGTAACACTGTAACCCACCATGCATGTCGTAAAAAGTGACTAAGGAGGGTTGGGCATGGGAATAGCTAGACCAACCTATAGAAAATTAAGCCACAAAAAGTTTCAACACATGGTGACAAGAATTAGACAACTGCCAGTGGAACAAGGCATGAGAAGATGCTGCAGATAGGATGGACACACATTAAGGAAACCAGATGATAGCATTACAAGGCAGTCCTTGCTCTAGAATCCTCAGGGTAAGAGACACGAAGAAGATATAATTTTTATGATATTTTAAAACCATGACTTTTTCTGGGCGGTCGAATATTTGTTTGGGGATCTGAGAAGTGACTTGTTATTTGATCAGAACACTAACAGTCCAGCTGAATCAGTTGTGCATATTGAATAAGGGCCCAATTTAGACTCTGACAGTTACAATGACAAAAGTGAATCTAGTGAACACTGACAGGTTTCATGAATCTCGAGTGTATTCGCTAGGTCCTTAACAATTACTTGCCATGCTTTTCTATCCTGTGCCATCTGTTCAAGGTATTTCCATGTTTGCTTTACTCCTTTCACGTCTGTCTTCAGTTCTCTTCCCCTTGTAATTTTTGGCGTTGCTCAATTTCTCTCACCCTGGGGTTTCCACAATATGGACTACCTTGTCCTGCTGTAGACAGAAGTGACTGCAATAACTACAGAGGCATCTCTCTTCTTAGTATTGTTGGTATGGTTTTTGCCAGAGTTAGCTGAGCGCATATATCCAGAGTCACATAGTGGATTCCGAGCTGGTAGATCAATAACAGACATAATCTTTTCTCTCCACCAGCTTCAGGAAAAATCAAGAGAGCAGAAAAGGCATTTTTATATTGCCTTTATAGACCTCACAAAGGCATTTGACCTGGTTAGTAGGGATGGACTCTTCAAAATCCTCCTGAAAATAGGCTGCCCTGCTAAATTGCTGGAAACGATAAAGTCATTCCATGAGGACATGAAGAGAACAGTCCAGTATGCTGGAAGCACAAACAGCCCTTTGACATATGCAGTGGCGTTAAACAAGGCTGTGTTCATGCTCCAACCCTCTTCAGAATCTTCTTTGCCTTACTCTTGAAACATGCATTCAGAGATGCAACTGAAGGAATATGCCTTCACACTAGGTCAGATGGCCGTCTGTTTAATCTTTCAAGGCTGAAGGCAAAAACAAAAGTCAGAAGGGTCACTATTAGGGACTTGTTATTCGCTGATGACGCTGCAGTCATCACTCAATGCCAAAAGGAGCTTCAGAACTTGATGAATCGCTTCACCCAAACATGCGAGGACTTTAGCCTCACAATAAGTCTAAAGAAAACAAATGTGCTGAGTCAGGATGTGGGTGCTGCACCAGTTATCACTATCGATAACTATGAATTGGCAGTGGTGCACCATTTCACATACCTGGGGTCTACCATCAATGACAAACTCTCTCTGGACATAGAAATTGACAGCGCATTGGCAAAGCTAAAGCTACATTTGCCCGCCTCACATCGCGTGTTTGGGGAAACTCCAAACTCACAATGAAGACCAAAGCTGTGGTATATAACGCCTGCGGGATATAATGCCTGCGTCACCAGCACACTTCTATATGGTAGTGAGACATGGACAACCTATGCTAAGCAAGAAAGAAGGCTCAATACCTTCCATCTATGGTGTCTACACCACATCCTCTGCATTTCACGGAAAGATAAAGTGACAAATGTCAAGGTGTTGTCGTGTGCTGGCCTGCAAAGCATGCATACACTGCTTAGACAGCTTGGCCATGTCCGCCGCATGGAAGATGGTTGCATCCCGAAAGATATCTTCTACGGACAACTGGCAGATGGCAAAAGAACAGTTCGGTGACCGCAGCTGAGGTTCAAAGATGTGTGCAAGAGAGACATAAGAGCACTGGACATAAATCCAGCAACCTAGGAGGATGAAGCTGCCGATCGCACCAAGTGGCAATGCTATCTGTGACACCAACTGTAGAAAACACATCCTTCTAGGTTAAAACTCAGTTTTCAAAACAAAATAGGTGAAAGGGACTACTATGAGAAATTATAGAAAAACATAAAAATCACAACAGTAATTTTATGTCCATTTTAGGACAAAGAGATAAAACATACTCTCACACATGCACACAATCTGAAACTTTTAATTTACTATATTTTCAATAACTGAAAAGGAAGAATGATAACATGGTCTGATATTAGCAACTGAAAATATTATCTGGAATTAGAGACACTATACAGCTTTATTATAACCCATCAGAGGTTTAATGGAATATTTTTCCTCATAAATTTTTTTTTAATTTAAAAAAAAAACATACACACACAGTTAATGGTCAGATAAATGACAAGATAGTAATAAAGAAATTAACAGAAATATTTTAATAATTTAAATACCTGAGTTGAGAAGGTCAAAGAATTGTGACCAGGCTGAAGAGTAACTGATGACTGGCTAAAGCAATAGGAGTAATCGTCTTTGTTAATAGTAGCAGGATTGATGCTGGATGTAGTACTGTCTGTCCTCTTCAGCAACTGGTGGGCACTGTCACATACAATTCCACATGCAATCAGTCTCTTATTGTTGCGTTCGATTGTTGTTTGGAAATTTATTTGATTTGGCAGTTGTTTTGTTACTGGCTGAAAAAATGGTTTTTAAGAACAAAGGTAAGTGTTGAATATAATTAATAACCACGCGTATTATACACAGATAACGTAACATTCCTGACTTGACGTGTGATGTCTCTTCCCCTACAATAACAGTTTAAAATGTTGAGATCCCTTTGTACACTGGTAGGCAACCCTGGAGTTGAGCGAATCTACTTTAGAAACACTAAGTTCTCTAAAGATCTACTTTATTAAAGTCATGTCTGTGTTCGGATTTCAGAGTATTTGTAATTTGACATTAGTACAACCTTTATGTAACTTTAATCTCCGCCAGAAAGATCTGCTTCCTGTAATTCCATCAATAGAGTGGTAGGAAATTCAAACTAACTGATATCTGACAAAACACTAACTTCATGTCAAAGAAACGATTAAGTTCGTATCTTGTGCAGTTCATGAATAAAGTCAATTTTTGTAGCTAGCTCGTAAGGTTTCACAGAGAAAATGAAAAAAAAAGTACCATTAATCGTGGGGACACAGCACATTCAAATGCTGGTGGGAAAGGGTTTGTCTGAAATTTTCCTAGCTTAACAATGCTTTCTTATTCCCCCTTCTTCATGTAGAGATCTACCAAATCATCCCATGTGATCTAACGGTAGATGTGACCGACGGGTTGCCGAGCTCTACCGTAGTGTGCAAAAATCATGAGAAACAGTCAGTAAGACAATGCTCAACAGAAATCATTTGAAAAGCTACCCTGAACAGTCCTACTATAAACTTTATAAACCAGGCATAAAATAAATAAGCTGATCTGACAAGACAGGTTTAAAAATACGCAAAAACTAATAGTGCAATAATGTCCCAAATAGAGGTTATGGGAAAACCAGAAGAATGATAAAAATATGTAGACATTTTCTAAATTAGACACTGGTAAGACAAGCAGTTGCCTGCGTACATCCCGGGGGGTTTCTGTGGCGACAGAAAGAACAGGACTACCGTCACCTAATATGAGATTGTGCACGGAGCCGGCAACCTCATCATGTAAAATAACTTACTACTGAAACCAATAATGCTTTGATGTGAGTTTTCTATCAGGCAACCATCTGCAGTGGTGTCTTTATGCTCCAAAAGAAGTGAAAAAGGGAAATGATGATAAAGATGAAGACTAAGAATTTTAAAACATCTCAGCCGACAAGAATAGAACTCAATCTAAAAATCCTCTCAGCCGACAAGAATAGAACTCAATCTAAAAATCCTCTCAGCCGACAAGAATAGAACTCAATCTAAAAATCCTCTCAGCCGATTATTACAAAATATAAAAATTCTGAACAATAAACTGAACATACTGTTAAGTCAGTTACTATTCTATGGCTCTGAAACATGGAGAACAACAAAAACAACGACCAAGTAGTTACAGACTTTCATAAAGGGGTGCTTGCGTCAAACACAAGGATTGAAATGGGTTGACAAGGACTCCTGACAGGAGGCCCTGACATACACTTGTTGAAGACCCTGACATACGCTTGTTGAAGACCCTGACATACGCTTGTTGAAGACCCTGACATACGCTTGTTGAAGACCTTATGTTCCTTAGGGAGCTAAGGGTATTGATTGGTTGAATGAAAATAGTAAAAAAAAAAAAAATAAAGAACAAATTCTGATGATAGTGGTGCACACCAAATACAATCAATTGTAAATAACACTATCATGTAAATGAAATACAAAAAGAAAAATAAAGGTAAACTAAAAACTATAATTAAAAACAAAAAACCATGGTTGAACAGGACAGAAAAATCTGCCAAGATGGTAGACAAGCTGAGGCAAATGAAGCTCATTTGATGCTATTCTGCTTTCCTTCCATTTCTTTAAAAGGTAAAGGAAGTCCCACCGCAGATACTGCCATAGGACAGTGAAGTGTTAGAGACTTCACTATACTATGTCTCAGCTTTAGGAGGGGGGGGGGGGATAACCAGTTCATCTCCCCATGCCTTCACCTTCCCTAAGTCAAAAACAGAGTCAGATGCTGTTGCTGAGTTATTTGCCGGTTGAAGATCATGCACTGAGTATGGTTACTTTAGTGATCTCTTGTTAATCGTGCTTTGTTTAGTATTACGCGAATTAGGGTGAAGGTGTTCATACAACTCAGTAGCATGGTATGAAGAAGTAGTTCATGTAACTTGAACTCAGCAACATTAATGAAGTAATTAATTCCTTCAGATTGAGTCCGTAATATTTAATCACATGTACACACAGGATGATCATTTCAAATAGGAACAGAACATAAGTCCTTATAAGTCATGCATAAATTAATCAATAACATAGACTGCTGGTTTACGTGTCAATGTCCGTTTAAGGATACAATGCAGTATTGTCGTCAGAACATCACAGCTATATGCACGCGCAGCTAGACATGGCTACCTGCCGACAGTGAGACTGCGAGTCTGAATATTCATACGAATTTTGACGATTATTCTTCTCCTTCTGAGAATTCTAGTTAAATACTAACCTCCATAAATTTTCCTCTCATATAGAGTTCTAGGACTGACCCTGGTCCATCAAAAAATGCATATATAAATGACTATATCATGCCATTGAATTGGAAGGTTAGAAAAACGCAGCTATTCAGCTTGGCGGTCAAGTAACAAAGGGTAGCGTTTCTTAGTTACCGACTGTGACCCAAACAACGCTATACACGTCATAATCGATCGTGTATGGAGCGTTCAATAATTGAAACATCTATCGCAATATATTAAATGCCTTAACCTTTACAATTGCACGTCTGATAACCTTTAGCAGACGGCGTTAATATCATATACCGTAACAGATGCCCATATTTACAACTGGCTAGACTGGAGTGTATTTTTATCTGGTTTCCAAACTGGTAAATTTGACTTGAGAAGCAAGCATTCTAACAAGTCTGCCAAACAACCTCAACTTCATATTTTTTTTTGGGGGGGGGGGGGAAGAGAAGAAGTATGAAGTTTAAAATAAGTAACCAAACAAAAATAATTTAAAAAAAAATATATACATATGATTTTGTAAAAGTTTTACCTGAAAATTGGCAATCTTATCAGATGTGATGTGTGTCCCACTAGGCTGCCGTCTGTGCCTCCCCAGATGTGGCTGGTGTTGTTGCTGCTGCTGCTGTTGCTGAATAAACTCCAGAGCCTCTGACTCTGTGCACTTCTTTATGGATATCTATGAAGACACAACAGACATATTGAGAGCCACATAACATGATATGTTTACTGACTGATTATACTGGGTATTCACATAACATGATATGTTTACTTACTGATTATGCTGTGTATTCACATAACATGATATGTTTACTGACTGATTATGCTGTGTATTCAACTTTGAGACTAGCAGGGATGGAAGTATGACAGGATGGATCAAGTGTTTATATAAGGAGCGTGGCGCTATAGGAACAATCTGCATTCATTCATACCTTTCAACATTTGTTGAGGGAGACTGAGTACATATGGGTTTGCCCAGAGTGCAATGACGTAGATCAGCAGCCGGAATTCCAGGAGCTGTTGGGATCTTCTTCAGAAAGACTGAGCTCTCTAAAGATCTACCTTGATTGAATCATGTCTGTTTTCAGGTTTTAGAGTATCTAGACTTTGGAATAAGTCCAGCATATACGTATATAACTTTTATCTCTGCCACAAAATCTGCTTCCTACAATCCGACCGAAAGAGCGATGGAAAATTAAAACTAAATATTTTACCAAAAGTTAACTTCCATCAAAAAAAATATCGCTTTCTATCTTATACAGTTCAGGAATAAAGTGAATTTTAGTTTGCTAACTTGTGGGTTTTCACTGGGAATGTGGTGAAGGTACCGTTAAACGTGGGGACACCGTGCTTTTAGGTGATGGTTTGAGAGGGCTAGCCCAAAATTTCCCTAGGTTAAAAATTCTTTTAACCCCCTTCATCACCCAAAGTTCTACCAAATAATGCCTTGAGATCTACCGAGAAATCAAAATCGACAAGCTGCCGACCCCTGTTGTAGATTATAAACAACAGCTTAGGAAGAAATTACAGATCAATTAAGTCCCACATTGTTCCTAGGGGTCCTCTGAGGAGACTTAGAAAAAGTAGGACTTCTATCCACTCAGGCATGATGTTGTGCATGGAGATGGCAACCTCACCATGTTGGTCAAGGTGACTAATATGAGGCTGTGCATGGAGATTGCAACCTCACCATGTTGTTCAAGGTGACTAATATGAGGTTGTGCATGGAGATTGCAACCTCACCATGTTGGTCAAGGTGACTAAAATGAGGTTGTGCATGGAGATGGCAACCTCACCATGTTGGTCAAGGTGACTAATATGAGGTTGTGCATGGAGATGGCAACCTCACCATGTTGGTCAAGGTGACTAATATGAGGTTGTGCATGGGGCTGGCAACCTCACCATGTTGTTCAAGGTGACTAATATGAGGTTGTGCATGGGGCTGACAACCTCACCATGTTGTTCAAGGTGACTAATATGAAGTTGTGCATGGAGATTGCAACCTCACCATGTTGTTCAAGGTGACTAATATGAAGTTGTGCATGGAGATTGCAACCTCACCATGTTGGTCAAGGTGACTAATATGAGGTTGTGCATGGGGCTGACAACCTCACCATGTTGTTCAAGGTGACTAATATGAGGTTGTGCATGGGGCTGACAACCTCATCAAGTAGAAATAAACCGCTAAAGAAATCACACACTGCAAGAGCAAATGAATGCTCTGATGCGAGCTTCCTGCAAGGGGACTAGCTGGAACTGTAGCTCAATGCTCCATAAGGAACACAAGAGTAAAGAAGAAGAAGCTTGCACCACTCTGTAAATGCATAAGCACTACAAACTTGCATTTGGCTACAGAGTGCCTGCTTACTCAACACATAAACTAGTTTCATCTTGTACATCATGCTTTGGTACTACCCACCATGTCATTTTGATCCCATGAGATGTTGCACAGAATGAACATTCCTAAACCAGTTCTGACCAAAGTTACTGATCAGGGCATATATCATAAATGATATAATGTAAAACTCTATTCTGGGATGAGGAAAAAAGAAGCGAGGGCTGTCACCTCAGGGGCACATTCCCATAGTCAGTTATGACTGAAGGGGGCTATTATTATTATTATTATTTTGGGACCGAGTGCCAGTTTTTACAGTATGCGAAGCTTCACCATTATTATCTTTCAGCTCCTCAAGGAGCATAGGTCTCCAGAAAAAGTCCCTTGCCCTGTGCCATCTGCTCAAGATCTGTCCATGTCTTTTTTTATCATTTTTGATTTCCATCTCCAGTTCTCTTCTCCGTGTGTTTTTTGGTATCCTTCTACCTCCCTTACCCTGGGGATTCCAGAACAAAGACTGCCTTGTAATGCTATCAACAGGTTTCCTCTTATCTATCACCACTGCGTTCTTCTCATCTATTTTCTCAGTGGCACTTGTCTAGATCTTGCCATCAGGTCCACACTGGTGGTCTCGTCATATCCTTCAAGTGAAGCATAAATACACTCACATGAAGCTAAGGACACTGACAAAATTAACTACCGAACTGGAAAACACGCTGTTGCATAAATAAATTTTGCTCCCATCTTCACCCTGTAGGAGTATGCACAAATTAAGCTGTAGTTTTCGTAATTGCTTACAGATTTTTATGAATTATATGTCATTTTAAAGATAAATGAATGTTCTAATTATTTCCTGCACCATTTGTAACTCTAATCAAGGTCTTTGCTATTTTACGGCCCTATGATAGCCTAGGACTTGCAATATTTTCACTATCATCACTGCTTGCACTCCACTACTATCAAAATCACTATTTCAATCAATGTGCACACCATTTTCACTCTTTTCCTCGTCGCTAGATCTATCAGTAAATTGTTGAAACAAATTTCTAGCTTGTTCAGCCGTTATTGGATATGTACAAGCATTTTTTGTGGTCCTACGACTAGTTGCCACAGTAAACAGTTTTACACGATTTGGTAACTAACCCAAAACGTTGAAAAATATGAATATGATATCAATTTTCCAGTGATCTACAACAACCACGCTTTGGGAATTTGTTTTCCGGTGGCAACTTAAAATCTCGAACCAGATCAGAATGAGTTTCAGTAAATTTTTCATTCATTTTATTACTAAACATAGATCGACGCTCTGAGCGGCTTGCTGTCCAAATGATGGGATTTCATAAGCTGGTCCCACCAGCTCACGATAGTTAATGTGTTAAAACACCACTTAAACCAGACAATCTGATGATTGTTGAAGTTTGTGTAAAAAAAAAAAAAATGGATTCCGTTACACGCCCATTGAGGCATATTGGGAATATGGTGTTAGGCCCATATTTCTCTCGACCGTCGGTACAGTAGGGGTGATGTGGTCAGCATCACGCCGGCGGCCTTAACCTTCCCAGAGTTGCTCTGGTACTCATTTGGGGCGGGTCGACCCAGGAGCCGTTTGCGGCCTAAAAATATCCCACCTCATCTGGGGATCGAATCATAGACCACTGAGCTAGGAAGCCAGTGCACTAACCACTATGCTACCGCAGCCCCTTAAACCAGACAATCTGATGATTGTTGAAGCTTGTGTACTGAAATTTCAAGTTGCAAAAGGTGGAGAATGTGTGAATTTACACCCAATTGGGATCCTCGCCAGTGCTACGGAGTTTGTGCACTGTGCTGAGATCCTCATTGTGTGATCTAAGGGTGTGCAATGAAGATGGTCCTTAAAATCAAAATCCAACCAAATCAATTTAGGAAAAGATCAAATTATAACATGTTTTTCATCCTTTTCTCCTGCAAGTATGATAGGAAACTCTTTACAGAGCGATACAACAGGAAGCAATCTATCATCAAAAGAAGTCCCCCCATCCGACAAGTGTTTCGGCCCAATTACTCCTTTACACTCTAAGGGGGGCCGGGCCCACTTGGGTCATGACTCCCAAGCGTCTCAGCTTCCTGTTGTCTTGTATCAAAAATGAACCCATTTCACTTATGGTAGCAACTTTTAAATCCACAACGCCAGCCGTGGAGGCAATTGTGAAAGTAACAAAGAGAAGACAAATTATTTCGTTCGTTCCGTCGCCCTTCACAACTAAGGACACACACTGAGACATTAGCGCGCAGCCGATGAGCTGCGCGCCGCAAGCCACTGAAATTCTGTACCTGACACTCCCTATAGTATACATCGCCTGTTGCCCCAGAGTCGCAGCTCTTTCACTAGTACACCAAAAAAAACTCAGCGTTGTGGACTTAGAAAAATTTTGGTGTTTTCTGTACCGCAGCGTTTATTGTCACGATGTCCATCGCCCATTGCGGTTGTTCCACAGCCAGCCTGATGCCTTTTCGGCAGTTTCACTAAGCCTCTTCAGTGCCCTTATTCTAGACTGTCCCTTCAGCCCCAACAGTTTCAATAAATCATACACTGATGCAGCCACTAGCCCTCTTGCGCCCACTTCAACCGCCATGACCCTTGCACTGAATCCATCGTGTCTCAGATCCGCGGCCAGATCGCTATACTTGGCTGCTTTGAATGAATGTTGCTCATCTAATCTGGATTCAAATGGCACGGTCAGTTCAATCAGTATGACCTGAAGCGTTGCTGCAGAATGAAGCACTATATCCGGCCGTCTCCGCGATTTTCTGAAACACTCTGGATATGCCCCCCGTCCAGGTAGGTCTACCGCCATCTCCCAGTCGTTTGCACAGTCAAGAAGAGATGGTAAACTGCTACCAGGTTTACTCGGTTTGGGGTGTGCTGAATTTCCTGCCCTCAGAAAGTATGTGTTTGCGGTGTCTGGCAGGACTTTGCTATTCGCTTTCATTCTTGCCTGATCCATTGTCGCAGCAAGCTCATTTAGCACTTTGTTATGGCGCCAAGTGTATCGCCCTTGCCCTAATGCCACCTTACACGCTGAGAGCACATGTTCAAGTGTCTGCCTCCCCTGGCACTGCTCATCATCCGACTTTCCCCATTTCACAAGGTTGGTGGCCGACGGCAGCAGGTCATACATTGATCTAACCACGAAGCTGAGCCTAAGAGGTGCCATATGCCATATATCATTCCATGTCAAGGACCTCTGCAAGGCTCCTTCCCACATGGTCCATTGGCCTTTTTGGACCTGCTGCACTGCTTTTTGCAACCTCTTATCATTCTCAGCTCCTCGTATCTCCTGAACTACCATGTCTCTGCGCTCCCTGCTTGATGCCTTGGACCACCAGCGGATGTCACCATGCCCAAATCCCCGTCTATTTGTTTGTGTGTATCCGATTACCTCTCTCAATTTGAGTGACTCTTCAGCAGCATCAACAGCTTCTTCCACTCTCCACTTCCGTCCCGTTTTCAGTGTGGGCTGAATGGACTTAACCACGTCATCAGCTGACTCGCGTAGCAT
Organism: Oreohelix idahoensis; assembly: GCA_024509875.1. Lineage (NCBI taxonomy): Eukaryota > Metazoa > Mollusca > Gastropoda > Stylommatophora > Oreohelicidae > Oreohelix > Oreohelix idahoensis. The sequence continues at coordinate 433,092 of JAMPIV010020938.1, forward strand.
CATTGCAAGCCTTGCTTTTCCAACTTTGTATTCTTCAACAACTGACTTGAAGGGAAGCAGAAGTTTTGACTTTTTGCAGTACAGTGCTACATCTGACAGACCTGGTGGTACCCCTAGCCATTTTCTCATGAACTTGTTGACCTTCTGCTCTATAGCTTCCACTGTACTTGTGCTTATTTCATATATAAGCAGTGGCCACAGCAACTTCGGTATCAACATGAACTGGAGGCACCACAGTTTGAACTTTCCCAGGAGTCTGCTTTGGTCTATGATCTGTAGTCCTCTGTCTGCCATTTCTATTGTCTGTTGCACTGCCTTCGAGTCTTTTAAAGAGGCATCGTACACCCTGCCAAGACTTTTAACAGGTTCCTCAATGACAGTAGGGATTCTTTGGCTAGAAACCATGAATATGACCTCTGCTATCTTCCCTTTCCTGACTGATAGGCTTCTCGACTTCTTGGGTTTGAAGCTCATTCTGCACCAGCTGACTAGTTCATCCAGGCGTGCTAACATCCTCCGGGCCTGATGTTCATCTGATGTCAGAATTGTTGTGTCATCCATGAATGCTTTGAGCGGTGGCATGTGACACATTCCACCGAGCTTTGGGCCTATAGCCATTCCTTCAGCCGCATTGAGGATTACCTGCATAGCCATGACGAATAGTATCGGAGAGATGGTACATCCCATCGCAATTCCAACTTCAAGGCCAATCCACTTCGTTGTGTACTCTCTGGTTGAAAATCTGACAGAAAACCCTGCGAAATACAGCTTCAGCATTGCTGCAATCTCTTGTGGAACATGATACATTTCTAGGGCATGCCACAACATCTGGTGTGGAACGGATCCATAAGCATTCGCTAGATACAACCAGATTACATGGAGGTTTGTTCTGTCAGACTTTGCCTTTTGGATTGCTTCCCAGATCATTGCGGCATGCTCTAGACATCCTGGTGTACCTGGGATACCTCCTTTCTGAATGGTAGTGTCAATGTACCCATTTGCCAGGAGCTATGTAGTGAGTCTTTTCATCATTACTGAGAAGAATATCTTCCCTTCCACATTGAGTAGTGAGATTGGCCTGAACTGACTGATGTCTGTGGAATTTTGTTCCTTCGGGATGTAGACTCCGTTTGCCTTTCTCCATTCCTTGCTTACGAGTTGGGTTTTCCACGCATTCTTCAGTAAACGGAGCGGTCGTTTGAGAACCTCAGGGCATCTTTTATACACCACATATGGAACACCATTAGGACCTGGAGCTGACTTGCACCGAGCTTTCTGGACAATGCTTTCTACCTCTTGCACTGTTGGGGGCTTAGTGTTAAATTCAGCTCCTGGCTTCCCCAGCCATTTAAGGCCTACCATGCTGCTGAGCGGCTCATCTTTGCGACTATCTGAATATGTCCTTCTAAGGTGTTCTTCCAGGTCTTCTTTCCTGATGTTTAGCGTACCCGACGTGGCTGCTCAAACCCTCTAACCCTGTCTCCCCCTCCCCAAAATGGTCAGTTGATGTATTTCTTAGTATATCTCCCCAGGGTTGGCCTATGCTAGTTAGCAGCAGACAAAACTGATTTTATAAAAGTGCAAGGAATCTCAAAATAAATATCTTCTGCAAACTTCTAGTCAAAAGTTCTCTTGGGTCAATGTCTGCTAACATCTTGACTGTGTTGTTTATCATAGCAGTCAATCAATACCCTTTAGCTCCCCAAAGACCATAGGCCTTCGACAAAAACTAGCCAAGTCCTCCTGTCCCGTGCCATCCGCTCAAGGTCTTTCCATGACTTCCTCATCACTTTCATTCTTTTTCCTCCAACTCTCTTCTCCGTGTGTTTTGTGGTCTACCTCTGCTTCTTTTACTATGGGGATTTCAGAACAAGGACTGCCTTGTATTACTATCAACGAGTTTCCTCAATGCATGTTCATCCATCGCTAGCATCTTCTTCTCACTTCTTATTCCATTGTCACTTGTCTGGTTCTTGTCCTAAATTCCACATTAGTGATCTTGTCATACCATTTGAATCCTTCTATTGTACGCAAGCTCCCATTTATGAATGTCTGTAGCTTTTTTGTTGTTGTTTTTTGTTGTTTATCATATATGGCACCTTAACTCTTTCTACCATATGAACCACTGGGTGTGCCATGATATGGTACATCATTCTCCCAAGGGCAGGCTTGTTTGCTCTTTTCGTTAGAGTCAGATCATCTCCTGTCTGCATTTTACATGAAATAGAACAAATTTATTGTATTGAATACAAGACGTATAAACACACTTCAGGATGCTCTTCAATTTTAAATGATTTGATATAGATTAAAGACAAAGTTGGAAGGACACACAATGGTAGTAAAATACAAATAGAAAAGGCTAGTGGAGCTAGAGGAAATATATGAAGATCAAGAGAAATCAAGTCCAACACTAAAAAAAGAATCTTCAACTCAAATATCAAGCCAGTCCTATTGTACAGCTCTGAAACATGGAGAACAGCCAAAATAAAAACCAGGAAGTTACAGACTTTTATAAATGGGTGTCCGCATAGAAGAGAAGGATTGTAATGACATGACGAGATCATTAATGTGAAACTGATAACAAGAACCAGTGGAGCAAGAGATGAGAAGAAGACAATGATGATAGATATGACACACACTGAGGATACATGTTGATAACAAGAACCAGTGGAGCAAGAGATGAGAAGAAGACAATGACAATAGATATGAGCAAGAGAACACGGCAGTCCTTCTTCTGGAACCCCCATAGTAAAAGAAGCAGACGTAGACCAAAAACCACATGGAGAAGAGAATTGGAGACAAAAATGAAAGTGATGAGGTAGGCATAGAAAGACCTGGACAAGAAGACTTGGTGAGTATGTTAAGGGCCTGTGCTCCTTAGGGAGTAGAAGGGCGATGATGATGAGTATATATACCAGGCCTGGGATTGATGATTTAACAAATCTTAATCGATTAATTGAAATTCTTTAACTGAAGATTAATCGATCAATTTCGAACAATTTGATAAATTATAAACAATCATAATAAAAAATTTTTTTTTTTAAATCAGTAAGACTTTATTTATTTTACTTGTTATCAGGCAACATCATCCTAAAAATATTATGAACATACTGAAAAGTTGCAGATAAATATTTATTATTATTGACCATACTTGCACAATTCCATACCATAAACCTCTAAAATAGCAAATGCTCTTGCATTTGAACAAAAAACTTAAACTTGGCTAAAAACAGTATAATCTATTAAAATTTGTTTTATCAATCGATTAAAAACTGTTTTGTACCAATTAATTGATTCATTAATTGTTTAAGATCCCAGCCCTTATACACACACACATATATATATGTGTGTGTATATATAAAGAGTTATTTTCTCTTGAATATACGTGTTTATTGCTTGTTTTAAAACATAATTGCTACAAAACAAACTGGCACTCATTTTGGTGCCTGGGTAAAACATAAAAACTGCCCGGGGTACAAAGAGTTAATACCAAAAACTGCAATTTTGTACTTTACCTGTACAGAATCAAATGTCATGGCTTGTGGAAAGTTACTGCACAAATCTACCGTTACTGTAAGGTAATCATTCAGACTGATCGATGCTCGGTCAAATGTTATATTTTCAATGAAAACTGTCTGTGATGCTCTCATCTCAATACGATCACCTGATTCATCTGTAGAGAACGAGAAATTAGTGTTTTTATTTGTATACAGATACATGAAATAATGGGAAGTAGAGCATTCAGGCCACTAGCAAAATATTACCAGCTCTGCTGAAGTGAATAAGTGGTAATCTTCACACTCAGCACAGGCAACAATAGATAGGGATACCATTTACTCGACAAGCTAAAGACACCGATAAAATGACAGCTGGAAATCTGCTGCGAAGGGGCCCAACATTTGAGGAATAGAGAAAGCAAATATGGCTGTCACTAGTACAAATTCCTGAGAAAAAAAACTATGGAGATGCCAACAACCCCTAGCTGACCATTGCTTTCTTTGAACATATTCAAGTTTACGTCTCAAGGTGTATGAAGAAGAAGATTTAAACTTAAAACATAATTTTACAGAAAATTAAAAGCAGAAGCTACGGACAGATTGCAGAAGCTCACACACAAACACATACACAGTCTCTTCTCTTTGTATATTTATTTTTTTAAAGTAATACAGTAAGTAAAAGAATTTAAGGTATTTAAAAATAAAACCATACACAGTAAAAACTAGTGTGTCTGTGGTGTGTCTGGCCAGTGAACAATACAAAATAAATGTTAGGGAGATAGCTTGCCAGTAAGAAATGGCAGCAATTTAATAAATTATTTACAATTATGGACAGCCTTTATCTTAATTAATAACCATCAAGGGCTGAAGTGGATATTCACAGATTAATTAACATGGCTAAGGCTGATGGAGTTTGGCATCAAATGTAGCAGGGATGGACATTTGAGAGAAGGGATCAGGCATGTATACATCCAGCGTCCTCATGCTACAGGAAAAATCAGCATTCATATCTACCGACATTTACAGAGGAAAACTGAGCACCTATGAGTTTACCCAGTGTGCAATGATGTAAATTCTAAACAACAATAACACAATATTCTTTAATGTAACAAAATGTTCCAACACAAAATAATATATAATGCAACATGATTACACCAGACTACAGGACAGAAAATCAGCTTGACCATTCTTCTTCTTCTTTGATCCTAAATAGAGGGAGACCCAAAAACCCATGGACAAGGGAATCTAAGAATCAAAAGAGACAACATGACAAGAACTGGAATGGATGGCACATGACAGGATGGCTTTGACATGAAATAGTTAAAGGTCAGTGCATCACAGAGGGCCGAAAGGTGATGGTAAGCTAATGTGCACCAAAGCACAATAGAAACAATTGATGATGATTTCATGTCTATGTTTCTAATAATAAATCTGACAATAAACTATAGGGTGATATAGCTCAGGAATTCAAAGATGCCTTCCAAAAGAATATGCATATGTTAGTAGTTTGGGAAGATTTTGAAAAAGCGTTTGATAAAGTGTGGAAAGAGGAACTGAAAGTCAAGCTGCAAAGAATTGGTGTGTGTGTGGAGAATGTACAAATGAATTGAACACCACCTTGAGAATAGAACCACCAGAGCACAGCTACAAGGACAGGCTGGTAAGAAGTTTATATTGGAGCACATGGTGGACATACCAGATACTGAGGATAGTGTGAATGAATTTTTTTATTAGTTGCATTTTTGGTTTTCTCCCTTGCCTGCACAGAATGCAATGAATTTCATAACAATCAAATGTACAAATTAATGACCAGCATGGATTCATAGGAAAATGAATAAAGGGGGAATCCTGTCATCTACACTGTTCCTTGCATACATAAATGACATAACAGAAAATATTCCAAGACGAACATGCAATGTCTCCTTTGCAGATGACTTGGCTTTGTGGATCTCTGAAGATTATATCATTACTGCAAATATTCGGATGCAGCAAACACTAACATCAATGCAGGAGTAGGCCAAAACATGGCAAATTAAGATAAATGAGAGGAAAACAACATACTCAGTATTGTCCCTCTCAAATAAACCACAGAGCTCTTAACTAGTGCTAAACAGGAAAAATCTACATCTGGATGAAAATCCAAATGACCTAGGCTGTACTTTTGATCACCGTTTGACTTGGAAAAAACATGTTGAAAGAAACTCAATGAGGGCAAGGCAAAGAATGGCAGTCATGAAACAACTTGCTGGAACAGCTTCAGGAGTAGAAGAGAGAGTGCTAAAGACACTATACACAGGGTGAGTGAGACAAGTCCTTGAATATGGCATAGCAGCATGGGCAATAGCAGCTAAGTCAAACTTCAATAAAATTAGCAGACGCCAAAAAACCAAGAGAACAGAATCATAACGGGAGGCATGAAGTCAACATCTATAACACTAGCTCCCAGTTTGGAAACACTGTTTCTCTGAAATGACAGAAAACATATTTGGCATTGAGAGAAAACAGAGCTATACTGCAACAGACAGAAAAGCCATAATGACAAAATATATAGAGAAAAATTACCTGGACTCATGCATACATAGATCCAGCAATAATTGTAATAGAAGATGTAAGTGTGTCTAGTTAAGCACTGATACACAAAATAAGATGTCAGTGACAACAGGAAAAGTCTCAAGTAACTTCAAAGAAGAGGCCTTGAAAACTGCAGCAGAGGTTCTAATGGCAGAGTAAAGCACAGAGAGACAAGTTGTTTTCTTCACAGACATACTTTCAGTAGTTGCAACGCTGAGGAGCCAGAATAATGCAGACCTGCAAGACCTAATTGTAGTGCTCCACAAACTATATCAACAATTCAAAAGGGCTGTGATACAATGGATCCCATCTCATCGTAGTTTCCCAGGCAATGAAGCGGCTGACAGATTGGCAAAGGAATGTGGAAAGCTACCTCAACCTGATACAAGCATAACTTTCAAAGAGGCAAAGAGTTTTATCAGAATCAGATACAGAAACAAATGGGATGCAGAGAATCCAGGACACCCACAAAATGATGCATATTACCAGCTCAACAGAAGAGAACATGTGATAATCTTCAGACCCCGCACGGGCCACAAAAGATTGGAATATCATCTATTCAACAAGATAAAGGCAAGAACTACCGATCAGTGCAATTGTGGCACTGATAAAATGACTGCTGAACATCTGCTTCAAAAATGCCCAACATACAGGTATATGGAACAGAGAAAGCACATGGCTGTCACCAGTACCATTTTAGGAAAAAAACTTCACAGAGATACAACTAGCCTGAAGCTGACTACTGCTTTCTTTGAAAACATTCAAGTAGTCATCTGAGAAGTATGAAGAAGAAGACAGAAGAAAAGTCACTTCCTATTTTGATATTGTTATTTCTTCACTTCTATCCAATTAATTTATATGAAACAAACGTCAAAAAGAAACAACAACAGAGAATTAAATGCCATTTTATTACATACAATGCTGTGTCACATTTACATTACAGGTCAATATTAGACTCATGTCTGTTCAACAAATAAGTTTATAGAGGGGACCTAAGACGCGTCAACAGTGAGGAATGCATGCAGTTAGTGACCCATAGCTTGACTGCTTGCGTCAGGGTCAGCGAACCAGAGCTGACTAAGACCCTACTCCACCTCCAAGTGGTGGTCCTGGAAACAGCCTGCATCATTGCAGTCTGGCTGAGTGAGTAGGGATCAAAGAGGGAAGGCTAACCCAGTCCCAAAAATGCCGTGCTGAAGTCGGATGTGTCGGCCGAAAGGCGCAAATATCGCAGCTTCGCTGTAAATGGAAACAACGCAACCAACGTCCTTTTCAGGACGAACGAAGAAGAAGAGGTTATAGAGTGCAGCAATTGTTGCTGTCTCTTGTCAAGTATGTTTATTGGTCATTTTAAATTTTAATTTGTTTCTGGAAATAAATAAAAAATTTAAAACTTATTAGTCAAACCACAGTTTTTGCACACTGTTAAGACATTTATTTCATTTAAAAATTGTCCCTGACTTACGAAGTATGTGACTTACGACCATTCGCACATTCGACGGTCATCACAGAAGTATTGTACACTTATGTTTCATTACTTATTAGAGTACAGGACTGTATTACAGTAATTTAATGTTATAATTTGTACATTGTACTACTTTGCTATTAACAAAGAGTACAATTTGCTTATATACAGGACAGTATTCTTGAATCCGAACACTCGAAAACCGAAATATTCTGACTGTCAAGAACTATATATGATGGATGCGGGTTTATGTGTATGTGGGTGATGATCAACAACGCTTGGGGTGAGAAGTAACACGACGCCACTTGTGCAGTTCCATGACATTTATTCACATGATTAATGTTCAGTGATCCTTAACATCAATCACCATCATCATTCACATTCATGAAACTGCTCTGTGACACTGACAATCTCAAGTATTTTGGCTGACTTTTGAACACATTTTGGGAATACTTTAGGCTATTTTGGGTGACATGAGCTACTTTTTGCAACATCTGGAAACCTAAATAATCAAATTTCCGAAACTCGGCTGTCCCCTGATTCAAGGATACTGACCAGTAAATATAACAAAACAGACATATATATTTTAGCATTCAGATTTGTTATCTGTTAACATATCCTTACGATTCATATAGTATATAGTGAATTCTGACTTACGACCACTATGACTTACAACTGAGTCATCAGAACAGAACCTCATCGTAAGTTGAGGACTGCATGTATATCAAATGGATACAAGTGAGGATATGAAATATAAATATTGGAAGTGACTGTAATATTGTCTATCAAATAATAAATCTGCAATGAAGTAAAATGAACTTATCATGCATAATCACCTAAAATTTTATCCAAAGTCTGTATGGTTTCTTCAAAATACCGGTTGCGATCATTCTCTGAAAGTTCAGTGCTACAGGCAATGTGACACGCTGTCTTCAGATAACTGAAACACATAGTATACATTAATAATAACACAGTGTAAATTAATAAAAACACATAGTATAAATTAATAAAACATCACGTATACATTTATAAAACCACACGTATAAATTAATAAAAACCACACGTATAAATTTATAACACATCACATATAAATTTATAAAAACACACAGTATAAATTAACAAAACAACACAGTATAAATTACTAACAACACAGTATAAATTAATAATAACACACAGTACAAATTATTAAAAACACATAATATAAATTAATAATAACACAGTACAGAATAATACCACATTGTATAAATTAATAATAACACATAGTATAAATTATTAAAACACATAAAATAAATTAATAAAAAACATATAGTATAAATTAATAACATTTGGTATAAATTAATAAAAACACATAGTATAAATTAATAAAAACATAAAGTATAAATTAATTATAACATATAGTTTAAAATAAGTGGTTGAAGTAACAAGAAGAGACATGGTCCGCAACCAGACGATAAGTCAAGGCCTAAAAACCCAACCCCTGCAGACCCAAGTAGAACAGTCCCAACTGAGATGGTTTGGCCATGTCTGCAGAATGGGAGAAGATCGGCTTAAATTGCATGCTGACGAAAAGATCAGAGAAGAACAAGCGGGTTTCAGGCCGAAACGATCATGTATTGATCAAATATTCACACTAAGAACAATTATAGAAGAATCAGTGGAAATGCAATCGCCACTTATTATCACCTTCGTCGATTTTCAAAAAGCCTTTGATAGTCTACACCGCCCATCATTGTGGAAGATACTTACAATCTATGGTTTTCCAACAAAATATGTGAATATAATCAAAGCGCTATATGACAATGCAAGATGTTGTGTTAGAACAAATAAAGGGAATACAGAATGGTTTACAGTAGAAACAGGGGTGAAACAAGGCTGTATTATGTCACCACTACTTTTTGGAATAGCTATTGATTGGGTTATGAGAAACTATACCCACAATGAACAATTAGGTATAAAATGGACAAATGGAAAATTCCTGGGGGACCTGGATTTCGCAGATGATTTAGCATTCTTAAGTTCAACACCCAGACAATCCCAAGAAGCAGTAAATAATTTGTGTCATCTCTCGGTTAAAATAGGTCTCCAAATAAATGCCTCTAAAACTAAAGCTATGAACTTTTCTAACGAGACCTTTGATATCATCTTGAACGGGGAAAAAACTACAGAAAGTTGAAAGTTTCAATTATTTAGGCAGTAAAATGACTCAGGATGGTGACACAACAAGAGAAATCCATACTAGAATTGCTTTGGCAGCTAGCGCCTTCAATAGATTATCTAACATTTGGAAATTACGATCATTGAATATACATACCAAGCTTCGTCTGTTTAATTCAAATGTTATCTCAGTGTTAACATACGGCTGTGAGAGTTGGAAAATAACAAAATCATTGGAGAACAAGCTGAATACATTCGAGAACAAATGTCTTAGAAAACTCATGAACATCAGTTGGAAAGAATTCAAGACTAATAGACAAATAAGAGAAGACTCTAGGCAGAAATATGTCTCCGACTATATAAGGAAAAGACGATGGTCATATATCGGTCATGTCCTACGAATGCAAAACAACAGAATACCACTACAGGCGCTCACTTGGGTTCCTGAGGGTAAGAGGAAAAAAGGAAGACCAAAAGAAACACTCAGAAGAACAATAATAAGAGAAGGAAGAACGTTGGGCCTAAATAATGTGCAAGAGCTAAGAGGAGTGGCGTCACAACGAACAACCTGGAGAGTACTGGTTTCTGCCTTATGCGCCGTGTTTGGTGCTTAAAGAATTTATTATTATTATTATTATTATTATTACAAAATAATAACACACATTATAAATTAATAATAACACACAGTATAAATTAATAATAACACATAGTATAAATGAATAAAAACACAGTACAGAATAATAACACACAGTATAAATTAATAAAACACACAGTATAAATTAATAGTAACACATAGTATAAATTAATAAAAACACAGTATAAATTAATAAAAACACATAATAAAAATTAATAAAAACATATTGTATAAATTAATAAAAACATATAGTATAAATTAATAAAAACCTATAGTATAAATTAATTTTAAAAAAAACAGTATAAATTAATAAAAGCACATAATATAAATTAATAAAAACACATAATATAAATTAATAAAAACATAAAGTATAAATTAATAGTAACACATAGTATAAATTAATAATAACACATAGTATAAATTAAAAAAAAAACACATAGTATAAATTAATAATGTGCAAGCTGTGTCCTACACTCTTATCAGTAAAAAGGTTGGAAGGGAATCTTATTGAACAGTGTATAAACAGGTGATATCAGATCACTTAAAAATACTTGATGAGAGGCCAAAGCAAGTGGGTCTGAAAATACACAGGGAAAAGATATATATAATGAGAATTATTGCAGGAAACTATAACAAATGTTGCACTTGAAGAAACATTCCTTCCAGATGTAGAATACTTCATATATCTTGGCGGCAATATAGACAAGAGTTGCAGGCACATACAGTGATATCAAAATAAGAATGTGAAAGGCAAGAAGGGCTTTCACTGTCATGGTAAATATATGGCAATAAAAAGAAATCAAGTCCAACACAAAAATCTGAATCTTCAACTCGTATGTCAAGACAATCCTATTGTATGGCTCTGAAGCATGGAGCACAACAAAAACTGCAACCAAGAGGTTACAGACTTTCATAAATGGGGGCTTGCGTAGAATATAAGGACTGAAATTGTACAAGGTCACCAATGTGGAACTGATGACAAGAACTACTGACAAAAACTGATGACAAGAACTGACGACAAAAACTGATGACAAGAACTGACGACAAGAACTGACGACTAGAACTGAGGATAAGAACTGATGACAAAAACTGAGGACAAGAACTGAAAACAAGAACTGATTACAAGAAATGATGACAAGAACTGATGACAAGAACTGAGGACAAGAAATGATGACAAGAACTGAGGACAAGAACTGAGGACAAAAACTGATTACAAGAAATGATGACAAGAACTGAGGGCAAGAACTGATTACAAGAACTGATGAAAGAACTGATGACAAGAACTGGTGACAAGAACTGAGGACAAGAACTGATGACAGGAACTGAGGACAAGAACTGATGACAAGAACTGATGACAAGAACTGAGGACAAGAACTGATTACAAGAAATGATGACAAGAAATGATGACAAGAACTGATGACAAGAACTGATGACAAGAAATGATGACAAGAACTGAGGACAAGAACTGAGGACAAGAACTGAGGACAAGAACTGATTACAAGAAATGATGACAAGAACTGAGGACAAGAACTGATTACAAGAGCTGAGGACAAGAACTGGTGACAAGAAATGATGACAATAACTGATGACAAGAACTGAGGACAAGAACTGAGGACAAGAACTGGTGACAAGAACTGATGACAGGAACTGATGACAGGAACTGATGACAAGAACTGATGACAGGAACTGATTACAAGAACTGAGGACAAGAACTGGTGACAAGAACTGATGACAAGAACTGAACAAGTACAAGTGGAACAACAGATAAGAAGAAGATATCTGGTGATGGATTGGAAGCACATTAAGGAAACCTGTTGATAGCAGTACCAGCCAGTCTTTGTTCTGGAACCCCCAAGGTAAAAGAAGCAGAGTCCGACTGAAGAACAGATGAAGAAGAAAACTGGGGACAGAAGGAACTGTTCATAAATTTCTCAAGGCATGACACATTATGCTGACATTTAAAATGATACCTGTAATATAAAATTGTTTATGGAACAAAAATAAAACTGAACATCTTGTAAGAAAAGCAAAACTGTAGTTGACTGACAATATTGGAAGAACAATAAAACTGTAGTTGACTAGAAAAAAAAATTTAAGTCAATTGGGAAGATAGTGAGTAGCAACAATAGAAAATGATTGAAAGAAATCTTCTCACAACATAACCAAAGTGGGACATATACACACACAGTTACAATGTTACTGATGGGCTCAACAGGATTGAAAACACTAAGCTAAGAAGTCCCAATAATGTGAGATCAATAATCATGATGAAAAAAAAAAAAAAAAAAAAAAAAAATATATATATATATATATATATATATATATATAGGCCCAATATATAGTGTTTCTTTTGGTCTTATATATATATATATATATATATATATATATATATATATATATATATATATATATATTTACAGTGTCTTAGATAAACAAATATAGATTCACTGCTTAAAATCTTACTTTCCAAGGCTGTCAAGAAGTCTCTGACACTCAGCTAACTTCAGCATAGTTCCGTCAGCAAGATAATGCCACCCCTCTTGTTGGTACATCCTGATGGAATCTAGAAAATAGTTTTCTGCCTTATGTGGCTCCTTTATTTTCCTGCATTGAAAATAAAAATAATACAATACATGAATTTTAATAATTTTTTACTTTGTGGAAAAAAATAATCAGCTGTCTTCATTACATCCAGGATGGCACAGGGCAGATAACAAGTTTTTTTATCTAAGTTTTCAGCCTACATTTGTCTAATATTTATTTACTGTTTACAGGCCTCGGGTTTCCCTTCCTTATATGTTATAAATGTTTATACAATACCAGAAACCTACCCTCTGTTCTATACTACTGTTCTTAAGTCTTCTATCATTTACTAGACACAGTATCAAGGTCTTTGTCTTGTGTGGACTGACATATATTGTATAATAGGGGAACGACAGAAGTGATTGCGTCATTAATAAGGCTAAGCTGCCCATTGTAAACTTCCGATGTTGTCTTGTGTTTCGCACTAATGATCGGTCAGTAAAGCATTTTTTTTGGGGATGCCTAGCTGGCCGGGAGGATAGTGTGATTCGCTTGTATAGCTAGGCGGTGTTGTCATACGGAAGGTCCGGGGTTCAAATTCTGGGTAAGCCACTCACGTCTGTTGTTTTTCTGTTGTCTAGTGTTCTACTTCTTTATTTCTTACGAGTGCCTGAAAACATACCTTTATGTTTGTCTAATATTTATTTATTGATTTTTCTCTTCTGAGTATATATCTGGAGGATCCGTGGGAGACATCTATTTACAAATGTCTGTAGCTTGGAGGTGATACTCTTTGAGACATGCCATGTCTCTGAGCCATACAGCAAGACTGACTTCACATTTGAGTTAAAGATTCCAAATTTTTTCTCTCTGGATATAGCTGAGGAGTTCCATATTGGTCGAATGGTATTAAAAGAGCATCTGGCTTTATTTATCTTTGAGCAGACGTCACTAGCTGTTCCCCCTCCTTTGTCAATGTTACTCCCCAGATATGTAAAGCTTTCTACTTCTTCAATGACTTTGATCTTCATCGAGTCCGTCTGCCTTTTATTTATTCTTATTTCTTTTGTTTTATTTACATTTATGTGTAGTCCCATCTTTGCTGCTTCTGTTACTAATCTATTTGTTTTCTCCTGCATATCTTGCTGTCTATGTGACAGAAGGCACAAATCATCTGCAAAGTCTAGATCCTCCAGTTGTTTGTTAAATGTCCACTGTATTCCAGTTTTCTCTCCCTCTGATGTCTGTCTCATAACCCAGTCTATGACCATGAGAAAAATTGTTGGTGATAGCAGACATCCCTGTCTGACTCCAATTTGTACCGTGAAGAACTCTGATAGTTTTCCTTTGTGTACTACTTTACTTGAGGCCTCCTGGTAGAAATCTTGGATGATTTTAATGAATTTCTCTGGGATTCCATAATGTCTCAGGATTTTACTGTCGAAAGCCTTTTCGAAGTCCACAAAATTTACACACAAGGGGGTCTGCCACACATTTGATTGTTCTATGATGAATCTGAGTGTTGTTATCTGGTCTACATGATCTTCCTGCATGAAATCCTGCCTGTTCTTTTCTAAGTTTGTCATCCACCGCCTTCTTAACACGGTCCAACAAAACTCTTGTCCAAACTTTTCCAGCCACTGCTAGTAGTATTATACCCCTCCAGTTGCTACAAACAGTCAGGTTTCCTTTCTTTGGCAGCTTGATAATGTGGCCTTCCTTCCAGCTCTTTGGGATGGCCTCATTTTTCCCAGATTTTCTTGAAGAGCTGGTGTAGCAACTCTGTAGTGTATGGTATATCTGCCTTCAGGGCTTCTGGTGGTATTTGTTTTTTTAGCTGTTTTATTGCCCGAGAGATACCTTGTTTAGTGGGTGAGTTCATGTTGATAATGATAATGTTTTCTGTCTATCTCACATCATTTCAGAGTAACCATTTAGAAACCAAAATAAAAGTAACCATTTAAATTTTTTACCACAAAAACTTCAACAAAGTCAAAGAGCTTGAGCTGACGGCATGTGACAGGAGGACTCGGCATTTGTTTGTTACAGGCCTATGCTCCTTGGGGAACTAAAGGGTAATGACTGAATGGCTTATTGATTCTATACCCATTCAGCTGTCTGTGGAGCACAGGTATTTAACAAATGCACAGTAAGCCTTCATGTCTTGTGTGATGGGGTGTATGTAAGTAGATATAGATGTGCGTAGACCTATCACTTACCTTCACCATTTAGTTCGCTCTCTATGGGATGGCACTAAATATATAATTCCACTCGATCGCCAACTTCAATCTCCAGCACGTTTCAAAATTATGTTTACACACTTACAAAATTTATATTTCATGAACAACATACACAATTTTAATCTTCTCTATCACATTTTAAAACTAAGAGATAGACAAATTTTCTTCACAGTGAAGAAGTTTTGATCTATTTTTTCAGATACATGAAAAATGATGGAGAATACTCAATTATGTTTGGGAAAAGAAAGACAATTCTAAAAGAATTGTAGATCAGTTGGTGACAGTTGTCGCTGCTCATGTATTCATACGGATGGTTGAAATTTTGAAAATTTAAACTAAATTTATGTTATTGTGAAAAATTGTCTATATCTTAGCTTTAAAATGTGATAAAGAAAATTAAAATTGTTTATATTGTTCACAAAATATAATACATTTTTAAAGTGTGTATAAATAATTTTTGAACACCCTGTATATATAATTTTTACAACAATGATGGTACGGCCATACAAAGTAAGTGATCCAAAAATTTATACATCTCTCTCCTCATGAGCTGTCATGAAGCAACTCCCAACAACATTCTTCAGGCAAAATCTGTTGCACAAAACACTGGCCCCACGTAGCGACAGTACTATTCTCTCACCCTAAATCTCCTTCTTACTATTTATTTCTCACCGCCAACTAACTCTTCAAAACCTCTGCTCCATATTCATTCCCTGCTACCAACGCTCATCAAAACATGTGAACTTCTTACACACACATCTCATAGAGCATAATTTACTACCACAATGCATCTGTTTGGCTGAATTCCAGCTCAAAACACCACTTATTAAATCACAACCACAAATGTACACACTGACCCATGCAAATACCAAATATAGCTCCCAGCAGACCTGAGGTCCATTCATACAAGCAGATACAATCAAAAATCACTCACTGACATCCTGTACCAAACGTTCCTGGTCTTTCCGTGTCTTCTTTATCACTTTTATGTCCCCATCTAGTTCTTCTTCTCAGTGTGTTTTAGTCTCCTTCTCAGTGTGTTTTAGTCTCCTTCTGGTTCTCTTTCTCCATGTGTTTTAGTCTCCTTCTAGTTCTCCTTCTCCATGTGTTTTTAGGTCACCCTCTAGTTCTCCTTCTCCGTGTGTTTTTAGGTCTCCTTCTAGTTCTTCTTCTCTGTGTGTTTTAGTCTCTTTCTAGTTCTTCTTCTCTGTGTGTTTTAATCTCCTTCTATTCTCCTTCTCCATGTGTTTTAGTCTCCTTCTCTGCATGTTTTAGGTCTCCCTCTAGTTCTCCTTCTCCGTGTGTTTTAGTCTCCCTTCGGTTCTCCTTCTCTATGTGTTTTTAGAACTCCCTCTAGTTCTCCTTCTCCATGTGTTTTTATGTCTCCCTCTAGTTCTCCTACTTCATGTGTTATTAGGTATCCCTCTAGTTCTCCTTCTTCGTATGTTTTTAGGTCTCCCTCTAGTTCTCCTTCTTCGTGTATTTTACTCTCCTTCTACATGTGTTTTACTCTCTTTCTAGTTCTCCTTGTGTTTTTAGATCTCCCTCTAGTTCTCCTTCTCTGTGTGTTTTACTCTCCTTCTAGTTCTCCTTCTCCATGTGTTTTACTCTCTTTCTAGTTCTCCTTCTCCATGTGTTTTATTCTCCTTCTAGTTCTCATTCTCCATGTGTTTTTAGATCTCACTCTAGTTCTCCTTCTCCATGTGTTTTACTCTCCTTCTAGTTCTCCTTCTCCGTGTGTTTTAGAACTCCCTCTAGTTCTCCTTCTCAGTGTGTTTTTGGGTCTCTCTCTAGTTCTCCTTGTCCGGGGGTCCCAGAACAAAGACTACCTTCTAATAATATCAACTGATTTTCTCAGTGTGTCTCTTGTGTTTTGCTGGCGCCAGAAATGGGAGGAAAATAGTAACAATCTACCCTACCAGCCTGTCACTAAGAAGGGTTGGGCATGTGGCCAGCTACACCATCCTGTAAAAAACTTAAAGCCAAAAAAAAAAAATCGTCAAAGCTATTAACAAATGATCCAAAGCCAATGGTTAACTCACATGTAAAATTCCGCCAATTCCATCCCGATCATTCGAGCAGATCGGAATCTCCCAATATATTTATATGTTCCCATAGCTTGTTCACACATATCCTGACAAAATAATATGAAGAAAGACATACTGTTTATACATGGTAATTAATATGATCAAGGAAAATAATTGCATTGGTAATAATAATCATGATGATAATGATTTGTGTACATTCACTTCAAACTGTTCAATTTAACTAAAAAATCTTCTTCATAAATTTTTAATAGAGTAAATACATGATAGAACATGGTAGCATTAAGCTGTTGGAGATAAAACACAGTAACTTTACCAGAAGGAACATATTAGTTTTTTGCTGATGGAGACAGAATATAGTTAACTGTACCAGAAATAACACAGCAGAATAGTAACTTTACCATTCAGAACACAGGGGAATAAGAACTTTACCATTCAGAACACATGGGAATAGTAACTTTGCTTGACAGAACACATGGGAATAGTAACTTTACCAGATAGAACACATCAGAATAGTAACTTTACCAGACAAGAACACAGCAGAATAGCAACTTTACCAGACAGAGCACAGTGGAACAGTAACTTTACCAGACAGAACATAACAGCTATTTGTTGCTAGAGATAAATCATTCGGTGTGATTTTACCAGAATGAAATAGTGTACCATTATGCAACTGGAAACTGAAATAAATCATGGAAGAACCCTGAGCCCTGTGAGTAGTAAATAAATAAATAAAGGTAATTAACAGGCACTCGTTGGGCAGACAGGAAGACACCACAATATAGTTGTCTGGTGTCTGGTGTCCTCCTTTATGTCCAACGAGTGCCTGTTAATTACCTTTATTTATATGAAACTGAACAGAGTAAGTTTACTAGACAGAATATAGTAGCTTCATGACACTGGAAATTAAACACAGCAATTTTACCACAGAGAATATAAAAGATAATTAGTATTAGAAATAGAATATAGTAACTTTACCAATACAGCATGGTACTGGAGATATAACAAAATAATTTTATATGAAAGGAAACAGTGTTACGCCTTGACTGAATACAATAGTTTTATTACGCTGGAGATAAAATATAGTAACTTTACAATGAAATATGCTTCACATGGTAACTTTATGGCAATGGTTATTAAGTGTAGTAACTTTACCAAATAATGTCTCTTGAAAGACTCTGGTGAAGATAGAGACTCTCTGAGCTTATCCACCGGCCTTTGGTGTGTAGGGGCTGTTTTGAAGAGAATGTACAGATATTTAAATCAACAAGATTACAAATTATCATCCGAAAATAGAATGTACAGATATTCAGATCAACAAGATTAGAAATTATCATCTGAAAATAGAATGTGCAGATATTTAGATCAATGAGATTAGAAATTACCATCTGAGCAGAATGTACAGATATTTAGATCAACAAGATTATAAATTACCATCTGAAAATAGAATGGATATATATTTAGATCAATGAAATTAGAAATTACCATCTGAAAATAGAATGGATAGATATTTAGATCAATGAGATTAGAAATTACCATCAGAACAGAATGTACAAATATTTTGATCAACTAGATTATAAATTACCATCTGAAAATAGAATGTACAGATATTTAGATCAACAAGATTATAAATTACCATCTGAAAATAGAATGTATACATATTTAGATCAATGAGATTACAAATTACCATCTGAAAATAGAATGTATACATATTTAGATCAACAAGATTATAAATTACCATCTGAAAATAGAATGTATACATATTTAGATCAATGAGATTAGAAATTACCATCTGAAAATAGAATGTATAGATATTTAGATCAACAAGATTATAAATTACCATCTGAAAATAGAATGTATAGATATTTAGATCAACAAGATTATAAATTACCATCTGAAAATAGAATGTATAGATATTTAGATCAACAAGATTATAAATTACCACCTGAAAATAGAATGTATAGATATTTAGATCAACAAGATTATAAATTACCACCTGAAAATAGAATGTATAGATATTTAGATCAACAAGATTATAAATTACCATCTGAAAATAGAATGTATAGATATTTAGATCAACAAGATTATAAATTACCATCTGAAAATAGAATGTATAGATATTTAGATCAATGAGATTAGAAATTACTATCGAAATTATCATCATTTTCCATGTTGCTCCTTACGGAGCATGGAGCCACCACTGAACCTGCTCCCCTCACAGGAAGTCTGCACCAAAACATTCATGTGCTCTTGTAGCAGTGGTTTCTGTAGCAATTTTCT